>JANZLC010000002.1:14763926-14778160 GCA_026413385.1 Erythroxylum gracilipes | reverse complement strand
ATTTATTTTTATATAAAAAAATATTATATATATATATATATATATATATATATATATATATAAAGTCATTATTTACAATGTGGGCATTTGTCCTTATTGAACTCCTAAATTTTACTTTAATAATAATATTTTAATCTAAACTTCTATAATAAAAATATCCTTTTTTCATACTCAATTTTTAAAAATAAAATCCAATTGTGTTCGTTATTATAAATTAGTAATTAATTTACAACTAATACTTGAAAATACCTTTTCAAACCTCAATTAACTCTGCGTAATGAATTCCTTAAAAATCACTACTAATCAAGAACAGTACAACATTCTCTCTAATTACTTTAGATCGACGAATCCTTGTTGACTTACTTAACTATGTTTATATAGTTTATACTATATTTAAGTACAACCGACTGATTTATCCTAACTAGAATATGTTATAAGTAATATTAAAATACATTAATTTCTACATAAGATACTTTTTCAAGTCTAACGATCAATTATACAATAATTATAATGAGGAAATCCACATATACAACAGTAATATTCTATTTAAAATCCTTATAACTGGGTAAATTCAATGAACTTATTCTCTAATAAGTACCTACATTTGTTTAAGTATCTCTATATTTTAATTTATGAGATCAGTTACATTCTTCAAAAGAAAAAAATATAATGTGTGCTATTTTTACTATAATGTCAATATTCCCTTGAATTAGAGATCAAAAGTCACATTTTCTATATCTTTGAAAATTTGTATATACTTAATAAATTTCCTACTGTAATACATATCTATCTAGAAAATTAGAAGTAGAGATACATTTACTCTAAATTCTAAGATATGTTTATTACTTAAATAATGAATTTTCTACTATAATAAATATCTATTTATGAAATCAAAAGTAGAGCAGCTTTCACTAAATATTAATCTACTATTTCAAATATGCATATTGATATTATAACTTTTACTATAATAAATATTTATTTAGAAAACACAAAGTAGAGCTACATTAACTATATGTTGTATAATAATGAAAGGACACACCTGATAAGTTTGGGGTGTGACCACATGATTTTAATTATTAAGTTTTTGTTATAAATTTGACGCTTTATATATATATATATATATATATAGGGGATAATTATCATTTAAAAAATATGATGATTATTGATCACTTGAAAACTCTAATTATTATTATTTTAAGAAAACACAAAATCAAAAGGATAATTTAAAGAAAAGTTTCTTACAAGTGTGTTGAATATAATCAAATTTAAGTAAACAATTTGACTAATGATACATATGATAATAAAAGATCATGTTTGCATTGTTTGTAATATAATTGGAAGTCTCATATTCCTTCCTTTAGGCTTATCTTGTGCTATATAGCCCACAGGAATCGAGATGGATATTTTGATCCATCGAGGATTAAGTGTGAAGAGGCTACTTCTTACTAAAAAAAATCATTGAGATATGCATTTAAAGAGGTTATATGATCTTGATTCATATTATTAGACTTTATTCCTTCATATTTAAGACATATTTTTATAAGAAATCAATCCCTTTTAGTAGTTTCATAAATAGATAGAAAAAAGTAAATACTTTTGTAGACAATGTAGCTTAAATAATATTACAATATTAAAAATGAAGATTTATGAAGCTATATTCAAATTCAAAAATAGAGAGATTTCCTTAGTATAGAGTAGCTAATTTATGTTTAAACTAAAATTGATGAGCATTCTTATATTAGTTATAAAGCCTCTTTTTTGCTTCTCTTTCTTTCTGTTCTTCTCTCTACCATACTTCGAACACATGACCACGGGCAAGCCCAAATGATCCGACATATAGCCAGCCGAGCAGCTATAAGACCACATTTCGGTTGTAGTCCTAAAAGGGCTAAGATTTAAGATGATGTTTGGCTCAACAAATCTAAAAATTGATATATGATTTGAGCATCCTTGAATTCCCACATGGACATTTTCATCCTTATCCTTATTTTTATCAGGTTCAATATTACTACCATTAACACGATCCTATAAATCTTTACCTTTATTAAATAACCTGAAAATTATATGTATATTTTTCCATAACTAGTAGATCATATTTAAGAAAAAAAATTCAAATTTTTATAATTGTATAAAAGGTACTACATAATCTTCCTTTGACAATGTTGGACAAAATTAGCAATTGACAAGGGTGTATTAGTATATTGGTTATCAATTATGACAGCTCATATTATAGAGAACTCTATTATTTATATTTGGTTTTCCAATCCACTCTTCGAGCTAAAACAAATCAAGGGACTAAACAAACTTTCAATTAAGATATTTTAAGAACTAAAAGGCTCTTATATCCACTAATAAAGCTAGTCTCTTAATTGTACAAAGTCCAGAACCACCATTCTTTGAAGTTGTTTCATTACATGTGTTATCACTAGAGCAATAATCTCCATTGGAGTTCTCATTTAATATCATATCAACATCTTGAGGGGTTAAACACTATATAAAACATTTTTTTTGCAAAATTTTCATGTTGTATTCATCTGACAAGTTCCTAATCAACCTTATTTTTACATATAATATTTACTTGAATTCATTGAGGGAAGAGTATTTCCCTGAT
Source organism: Erythroxylum gracilipes (assembly GCA_026413385.1). Taxonomy (NCBI): domain Eukaryota; kingdom Viridiplantae; phylum Streptophyta; class Magnoliopsida; order Malpighiales; family Erythroxylaceae; genus Erythroxylum; species Erythroxylum gracilipes. Next base: position 14,775,549 of record JANZLC010000002.1, on the reverse strand, counting down.
TAACCAAATCTTAGTGGAGACAATCATAAACAGGTCTTATGGAATTAAATAAACATAATTTGTATAAACCACAAGCACCAAACTCTTCATATTGTTTTTCAACACCTTACTCTTTGATATATCCACTTATAAAGGTGTGGATCCCATAAGTATATTCTCAAGTTCCCATTAGAGTCCATCTTAATATTCTTCAAATCCATATAAGGATCTTTAAAATCCATACTAGTTGTAGAATGAACAATTCTTTTAGTATCATCAATAAGCTTAAATAGACCACTAGAATCAAATCTTGATTCTTCAATACTAGAAAACATATCCTAATTGAGTACTCCAATAAGTCACATTATTCTCTCACCAGTACAAGAAATTGTATTTTTAGTAAAAGCAAAAGTTGTCACTAAAAGTAGTAATATTAGTCACTACTATTAATAGTGTCAAAATTTTAAAGTCGTCATCTCCCGTCACAAATACCTTCGTCAGTAATGAAATAGTTACTAATTTTAAAAAAATGGTTATAATTATGCAACACTTTTGTGACAAAAGTACTAATACTAAAAACTATGGAATGCGTGACAAAACTATATGGTCACAGTAACTTTACATATTTATTACAAATTTGTCGACACAAATAATATAAAGTAGTGACGAATAAAATCGTAACAGTACTTTATTTTATTGTGACATCATCATTGCCACTAAAATGATTGAAAATAGTGACAAAATATTTGTCACTCGTACTTTTTTTTATCAGTGTCCATTACTTCTTGGTCACTAATATTTTAAGGAAAAAATGTCAACATCATTTTGTCACAAAAATGATAATTTGTATTTATTAAAAAAATGATAATTTGATCTTACAAAATATATTGTCACTAATGTGTTTATTATTGTCACAAATAAAACTATCAATTTAACAATGAAATTGCATTAGTGGTAAAATTTGCATCAGTGACCATATTGTCTAACAGATTTTGTCACAAGTATGAAAGTTATATGTTATAATAATGTTGGCACTAAATAAAGATTATATGTTATAATAAATTTATCATTAATGTGTTTGTGTTTTTCACTAATAATATTACTAAATTTAACAATTTAATTGCTTAATCAATACAAAATAGTGCATTGGTGACCATTATAAGAGTAAAAGCTGTGCTTGACATTTTATTGATCATGAGTATTTATACACAACAAGGATTACAAAGCTTACAGAGATTATAATTTAAATTTAAACCTATTAGAATTTAAAAAGATTGTAACTAATCCTAAAGAATAGGAGATAACACAAATAATAAAATATTTACAGCAGCAGAATATTTACAGTAGCAAAAGTTTAAACTTAGCAGAAGAATAAGTCAACTTTCTGGTACGTTATTACGCCCCCGCAAGTTGACGATATGACCAGCGAGACCCAGTTTGGAGAGATCGCGAAGGAACGCAGCTCGGGGCAGAGGTTTCGTTAGAATATCCGCAACTTGATCAGACGTATGAAGATGTTGAACTTGAATATGACCATTCTGGACTTGCTCTCGAACAAAGTGAAAATCGATTGCCACATGCTTCATTCGACTATGAAAGGCCGGATTAGCACATATGTAAGTGGTGCTAACATTGTCACATAGTATCGTTGGTGCTCGAGGAAGAGAGAAATTAAGTTCAAAGAGAAGATTTTGGATCCAATTAGTCTCTGAAATAGCAGCAGCACTAGCTCTATATTCTGCCTCTATGGAGGATCGTGAGACAGATCGTTGCTTCTTCGATGACCATGAGATTGGTGTGCTACTAAGATACACAATAAACCCCGTGGTGGATGTTCAATCATTGGGATCCCCAGCCCAATTTGAGTCAGAGTACGCAAGAAGTTGGCAATTACTGTCACGAGCAATTCGGATGCCCATGTGTGATGTTTGTTGAAGATGCCGTAGAACCCTCTTGGTTGCTTTCCAATGATTAGCACTAGGCTTGTGCATAAATTGAGACAGCTTGTTAACGGCAAATGCAATGTCTGGGTGAGTAAAAGACAGATAATGAAGCTTGCCAATTACTCGTCTAAAAAGTGTAGCATTGACACTGTCATCAATAGACTCATTGGAGAAATCTGTCATCGAATACATTGGGGTTGATACACCCTTGCATTCGGCCATGTTTATATCGTTCAACAGATCAGTAACATATTTATTATAGGATAAAAGCAAACCATCAGAATTAGAAATAACCTCAATGCCAAGAAAATAGTGTAGTGAACCCAGGTCTTTAATCGAAAAACGATTCGCTAGAGCATCAATGATTTGACGAACACCTTTATACTGATTGCCAGTGACAATTATGTCATCTACATACACAAGGACATAAGCAGTGAATTCAGAGGTGTGGAGAATAAATAAGGATGAATCGGATTTCGCCGTCACAAACCCACAGTAAACTAGATGGGTTTTTAGCTTAGTGTACCAAGCACGAGGTGCTTGTTTGAGGCCATAAATGGCTTTGTTCAGTCTGGAAACATGATTAGGAAACGATACAGATTCAAATCCCGAAGGTTGCCTCATATAGACTTCTTCGTCGAGATGTCCCTGTGAAAAAGCATTGTTTACATCTAATTGATGTATAGGCCATGAAAGATGAGTAGCAATTGTAAGAACGAGTCGGACAGTGACAGGTTTGACCACCGGACTGAATGTTGAGTGATAACCAATTCCAGGCCATTAAGTAAACCCTGTCGCTACCAATATGGCTTTGTATCTGTCAATTGAACCATTAAGCAGATACTTAACACGAAACAACCATTTACAATCGACAATGTTCTTGGAAGAATCATAGGGGACTAGGTTCCATGTTTGGTTTCGAACTAGAGCATCATATTCTGCTTGCATTGCAATGTGCCAATGGCTTTGTTTTTGAGCTTGTTTATAGGTTCGTGGGATGTATGTAGGAGATGGTGTAGTGGTGACATGAAATTGTTTAGGTTTGAGGCTGTTGGTTTTGGACCTAGTAACCATGGGATGTGTTAGTTGTGGTTGCTCTAGGATTGGATCTGGTTATGGTATTTGAGGAGTTGAAGATGGTAAGTCGATGGTTTGGGTGGTTTCAGTTGGTGCGGGGTTGACAGATTGGGGGTTTGTGGTGGTTGATGGGAGTGATTGGTTGTGGCGATGGTAAGTACGAATTGGGGCTGAAGTTGAGCTCGTGGTAAGGTTTGTAGGCTGTTCTGTTTCACAGGTTGTTGGTGTGGTAAGTAGTAAAGAGGGATTGGAAGGCATACCTGAACCCGTGGACGCTGTTGTTGGAGTGGTAGAGATCGACTTTAATTGCAAATAACCTGGAAGTTCAAAGCAAGGTGGTTGTGATTGTAAAACATTTTTCACATTTTCATCATTGGAAAAATATTCCCAAGCAATATAAGATAAATTGTCCTTGAATTTAAAAAGTTTTTTTGCACAAGGAAAGTTATCTTCATAGAAAACTACATCACGAGATAAAATTTTTTTGGAAGTGCTCGGATCAAAGCATTGGTGAGAATGGTATTTGTTAGAGAAACCAAGATATACACAAGGGGTGGATTTGGGATCAAGCTTGTGTTTGGCATACGGTTTTAACCATAGATAGCATAGGCAACCAAATGTTTTGACAGACTCTAAGTTAGGAGCTTCTTGGAATAAGATTTCATATGGACATTGATTACCTAAGTTGGGCGTTGGTAATCGGTTTATAAGGTAGGCTGCGTGTTGACAGGCAAAGCTCCAAAATTATGAAGGCATTGAAGCTTGGTGCATAAGGGTCTTAGCTGTTTCAATGATGTGTCTATGTCGGCGTTTTACTAAGGCTACACGTTGAGGGGAGTGTCCCATATTACCTAGATATGAAAATGTTAAAGGGCTTATAAGTGGTAAGGGTCAACCATCCAAATAACTAGTTCTAGTTATTTAGACAATGGTTGACCCAAGCCCAATTCTTGATAGTGGACTCTACACTCTGCCTATATTTAAAAATTCAACATGGTATCAGAGCAGGTTTGGTCCGGATTATTAATTTTTCGGTTGTCCGTCTGGATGTTCAGTCCTAGCGGCCTGGTACGGTTACCACTGCGTATATTTCAAGTGACAACTGGATGTCCAGCTCCAGTTGTACTTGAGGGGGAGTATTAGAGTGTCCCATATTACCTAGACATGAAAATGTTAAAGGGCTTATAAGTGGTAAGGGTCAACCATCCAAACAACTAGTTCTAGTTATTTAGGCAATGGTTGACCCAAGCTCAATTCTTGATAGTGGACTCTACACTCTGCCCATATTTAAAAATTCAACAACCATAAAATAGAAGTTATCACAAATGATAAAGATTTTTAGTGTCAAGATATTGTCACACAATCAAATAAACATTATCAGTATATATAAAAATCACCAAAATGTACAAAATTCTAATTTCCAATATATAAAATGGAAAATTTAATATCCAAGATAATTATATTTATTATAATTATCCCAAACTACTGCATACTAATTTAAGGTAAAACTTTCCAAGTTAAATTTCCCTAGCCATTCTTCCGGATGAAGTTTACCATTGATTTGTTTCCTAAAAAATAAATAAAAAGTAGAATCAATTAATTAGTTTATAAAATATTAAGCTATAAATTTAGTACTAACATTTTATAATAATATAATGATAATAAAAGAGTGGAAGAAAAGAGACAATTACAACCATTTACCTTATGAATAAAAAAAGTGTCATACCTTTAAAATAACCACATTATCTTCTTATCATCCTCAGAAATCTCTTTCCAATTAGAGACACAAAGTAGTACAAGTTGTCGAATACACATAGTAACTTCTAACTTGAAAAGACCATAATGTTTAACCACATACCTTATATGGTACGGAGGAGGAAATTGAACATCAATTTGTTTTCCTTCAGCTTTCTTTTCGGCAAGTCTAGCATTAATTATTGGTTCTCGTCCACGTTGTTTAGAATTTACATTTTAGGTGTTTTTGTCTTGTTCCCAGCTGTAGCACGGAGCTTGATATGAAGGGCAGTAATACCGAGTTCCTGAATCATTCAAATCAGAAAATAGTCAGTACAGGCTAATACAATTCATACAAGTTGCAAACTAAGAAACAATGGAGAAGAATGAAATTGCAACTCATCCCTGCAATTAAGAGAACTAAGCATCAAAGGAAGCCTGATAATATGTTATTTTTCAAGTAGGAAATGATGGGGGGAAAGAAAGGCTACTGAAGGTAGTTACAGAGAAGGGAAGATTAATGGTAAAGGTTTTTTAAGAAAGCTTTGTGGTCTAAAATTAGTTTGGAAACATTTCATCCAAAGGTAAAGGAATTTCAAAGTACATGAAGAAAACAGTCCAACTAAGACAATATGCCTCAAGTGCCTTAAAGGAAAGCAAGTGGCCTTTCCTTTGGTACCAAGACCTAGTGGTTAGGACAACTACTTTAAATTCCAAATAAAAGTTTTGGATAAGTTTATCAATTGGTACATAAAATAACCTTGCATCATTGGGCAACATCTTGAGCTTTAAGCATGGCAGCATATGGTGAAGACTCGTCTTTATCAGTTTTAACCTTCATTCAACCTATTTCATAAACCAGACATAGAAATAACAATAACTCCATAAAATATAAGTAGTGAATAAATGAAGAAAAGTAAGACCATACGTCAATAACATTATGAAGAACATCACAATATTCAAATAGAATTATGAACTAGATAAGTCACAACAAATAAATTCACATACGCCTAAATAGGTTTTCATTCTTTTTAGTTACACAACAATTTGATTCACAAGCATGTAAATTTATAATCAAACAACCCTGAATGAATAATATTTTAATAGTTTCAGAGTTATGATAATAAGTATTATTTTTAATAAATAGAATAATATTATAAATAAGATATGATAGAATTACTTATTAGTAATATGTACAAGGGTTTCCCTTCTAGAAAGATCACTTACATACTGCAGTTCTTAGGGAACCAGATCTGTTCACAATTGAAGATCAACCATTGGACACTACTAAAAATTGACAAAGATACCTCCATCACTTACGATGAATGTGTTAAATGAAGCATAGATATGAGCCATACCAAAAACATTCTCGTCATCCCTCACTGCAAGTCCAAGAGTTACGTTCTCTTCCTTTGGTTCTCTAACTTTTCTTCTTGACTAGAGATCAAGAGCAACAAAACCAGGAATGAGCAAGTCAATAACCAATACTACTTTTAGATAACAAACCTCAAAAAGGCACAAGATATATCTTCAAAAAGAATAAAGCAATCCATTATGACCATATAAACTCAAACCATCGCCATGAACTACAAGGAAAAGATATAGAAAGCTAGCATTCACATACCTAATAAGCAGCAAGTTATAGCAAATTTCGAGAAAGTTGAACCTCTCACATATAATATAACGTCAATGAAAGGAAAAATCTAATGTGAAAAAAGGGATTAATAGTAATAAGAGATGTAGATATAGTTACCATGGCTGCGAAAGCGAAAGAGCGAGAAAGAAGGATGGAATTGGCTATGTTTGACACCTATTGTTCTACGTAGAGGGCAACTAGGGTTTTACTTTTTGGCTAAGATATTTAAATAGAAAAACAAATTTCAAGTCTAAATACAAGAAGAGGCCCAAAATGAATTGAAGACGAGGCATTATTTAAATACAAAAAGAAAATTTGACACTATTAATATATTAATAATGACAATTTAGTTGTGAAAGATACTAAATTGTCATAATTACCATTATATTAGTGACAAAAAAATAAAATATCACAGTTAATCCAAACAATAGTGTCAATCAATTGTTTTGTCACAAAAATGCTCATATCTATGACGAAATGACAATTAGTCACAAAAAAATTGCCACTAAATATCTTAACTCTTATAATGAATCTATCCATCTAACGCCATCAAATGTGGCATATCCTAGGCAAGCTAGCAATTCTCGATTTTTACCAACTATTCACAACATATTATTAACTAATCTCATTTAATTAACACATTTTCCGTTGAATTAACGAGCAATTCATCTTATAAAATGTAACAAAATATAAAAATATAAACATAACTCCTTGAATTTGTTAATTATTAGTGAAATAAAATAAACGTAATTCATGGATGTAATTATTAATCATTAATTTAATTAATGACTAATTCAAAACATTATTTATTAATAACAAAACGGTATTCTATTTTAAGAGTAATGTCCAAGGTTATCTTTACCTTGATTTTAGATTCAACTAATTTATAGTCCAATTTACTCCTTAATCAAACCGTCAGACTTAGACATTACAAAATTCTATGAATAATTTATAAAATTTTTTGACCCAAATACACTTAATAATCCAACATTAATCTCTTTTCTAATTTATTTTTAATTATAAAAATAATATCCTTTCTAACCTAACCACCATAATTGCCAAAATACCCTTAACTAATTAAAAGTCTTATTTTACCCTCATCCATTTCAATCATTACAAAAAATGCCCTTCTTGGAAGTAAATTCCAGATTTACCCTTCATTATTTGCATTTACTATTTTGTTGCTACATGCAATTTAAATTTTCAAAAATATGTCATCTTCTTCACCCTCTCCTCTTCTCCTATCTCCTCTGCTTTTAACATTTTCCAACTACATTTCCTTCATTTTTATCCCTTTCCACAGCTTCAACTATTGTCCCAAACAACCAACATGCAATCCAACTATAAACTAGTGTAGGATGGTCAATGTCACATAAAAGACATAATATAGCTGCTAGAATTTTTACCTAAGTGTAAGGAGTTTTAGAGTTGTTAACCTCCACAATTTCCTCTAATTTTTTTTTACAAAACAGACACAATGAGAGAACCTATGAGAGAATTGTTACATGCAAATGAAAGAGAGTGTTTTTAGACACACTTACTAGATGGGAAATGAAGAGAAAGATGAAGAAAGAAGGTGGTTATCGTTGGTTCTCTTAAAATTTCTAGTTGTTGTCTTTTATGTATGTTTAAGGACTTCATTTACTCCATCTTTGATTACAAACTTGAATAATAATAGGTGGTCTTCACTTAGGAGCACTTCCGCAAGGCCTCTCATAAAATTTCCAGTTGTTGTCTTTTATGCATGTTTAAGGACTTCATTTGCTCCATCTTTGATTACAAACTTGAATAATAACAGGTGGTCTTCACTTAGGAGCACTTCCACAAGGCCTCTCATTCTTCAAATCTTTGTTGCCTAACTATTCACCACTGATAATGCAGGCAATTTGCTCAAGAAGAATCCTAGTAGGGTTGATGTTTATGCACTACCTCCTCTTTTTATAGTCTCAATGTCAAGAACAACTACAGGTCTTTCTTCCAAGCTTATCAGGGGAACATAAAGAGGTTTTAGTATTATCTCCCACAACAACCTTCCAGCTTAGTTGGGGGTTCACTATTCCTTTGCCAGGAGAAGGAGGTCCAGGTGGAGGAGGAGGAGGAGGAGTAGTAGAGAGTTTATTGGAAGGGGAAGAAAGGTAATTTGACTTTAGGTGTTAGGTTTGTCTAAAGTATCCATGCTAGGACATGGTAATAATCGGAGGTGGTAGAGGAAAAAGTTGATTTTTAGTTACTAATAAGGAGAAAAGCTAGAGGCAAGATGGGTTTAACGAACAATATTTCCCCTGAACAAACATGTTAAAAGAAAACTCTACAAGAGTGGGAGATTTAGGAATTCTTGAAGATGGAAGTTTGGAAGGGGAGGGATGAGGAAATGTAGAAAGATAGTAGGGGAGAAGGGAGAAGAATGTTTAGAGAAGAAGGTTGAAAAGAGTTGGGTTATCCATACAATCTATAGAAGGAGATGGTTAATATGAATGATATTTGTTGCTCTAGTGTCGTTTGTTTGTTGTGTTGCTTTACAAGTTCATTTTGGGTGAACAACCAAAAACAGATGGAGGGCTAACAAAATGTAGCAACGCAATCACACAAGAAACAGTGACAAAGATGGGAACGAGAACACAAAAAATAAGCAGTAGTAGAGAAAGAATAAGCATTCATAGACAATGAGCAATCGGACTTTAGACATCTTACATATGCCACCAAAAGAAGCGGTGGAAATGCAACTCACTGTTGCTTGATGGTGGCTAGCCTGTCAACATTTCTTTGGTGCTTGCTTATGTTGTTTTATGCCCTACAGCCAATCGCTTTAGTTGTAGTTTAGTGACAAATTATTTAAAGGCATTCTTTATCTTGTACACGTTTAGATGTATATGATAAAATCCATGGGATAATTATACATTGCAACTGAAATTATAATGAGATAATAATTATAAGATTCATATTGCATTTATGTATTATTCCTAAATGTTCCTAGTCGTTGTTCTATTAAGATTGGACATTAATAGAATGTAAAAAAGACTAGCACACATTTTGTTTTTCCTTATGAAGAAAGTAGTCGATCTTACAGGCTAAAGTATAGAGATACTTAAATAAATGTGCGGGTACTTGCTAGAGAACAAGTTCATTGAACAGACCCGATATGAGAAATCCATTTGGAACATTGCTTGTATGTTGATGGAATTCTCATTGTGATGATTGTATAAGTGATCCTTTGACTTGAGGTCATCAAAGTTATCTTGTATGGAGATTGCTATGTTTTGATACTACTTATGATCTATTTAATCATATGTCGTTTAATCGGTAGTCATTAGATGTAGCATGAATTATATGGAGATAGTTGAATGATCAATATATGATTCATTACCCTAAAGTAATTAGGGAGAATGTTTCATTATTCGTGATTAGTATTAATTCAAGAAATCCTTGGCCAAGGTGAAATGATGCTTTGTAAATAGTTTACAAATATCATTAATTGAATTGATAGCTAATGGTGGAGAACTAATATGATTAGACTCAAAATAGAGTAGACATGAATTTCATACTCTATATCTAATCGGAATATTATATGATGAAATGATTAAATTATACGTAAAATTTATGCACAGAAAGGTTAGTCAAAACCACTTTAACATTCCTAAATATTTGGGTTATTATGATGCATTGCTATACGCCAATCTTGATATATATTATAAATTGTTTAATTGGAAAACTAAAGATAAATTTAAAAGAGTTTTAATTTATCTAATTTTAATTTTATAATCATTGCCTACATATTTGGGAACCTAATGGGTCTCACATATAGAATATATTAAAGAGAGTAAAATTAATTTAATCAAATTAGATTTGATTATAAAGTTTGAGAAACTTTATGATTAAATAAGAGATATTTAATAAATAAGGATCAATATAAGATATTGTAACTTATATGGGCACAATTGGTATTTAATTAGAATCATTTGTGATTCTAATTAAATTTTAATTGAAATTAGAATTTAATTTCAATTAAATTACTAAAACATCCAAAGCTTATTATAAACAGGCTTAAGCTCTATGAAACTAATACTTATGGCTTAACCCTTTTTATAAGAGTTACAGAGTTCTCTTAACCTGCTCTGTTGATACCGTTAGAGCTCGAACATTTATGCGGCTATAGTAGTTGAGACGGATCAGTTTTGGAAACAGCTTGAGGGATACGACAAGACAAAGATTAAGATTCAGAATAAGATACAAATTAAATTTTGGCTTTGTTATGATTTGTGTTAATAATTTTATAGAATTAAATAGATCTTGATTTTCAGGAAATTAAACGTCACAAAAAAGTTTCATAATTATTCCGTTACGGTGGGGATCGGATCTCAACATGATTTTCCAACAGCTCAATGCTAGTGATTACTTCATGCGCCTAAGCTAACAACTTATTTTGGGATTTATTTTTTTATTGCGTCTTCAACTCCTAAGATTGGGGCTAAATTGTTGTTATTAGAACATACATTTAGGGCTAATTTGTTATATCTAATTTGTATTATGGTTAAGAATACCTTGGACAAGAATGTTTGCATAGTTTATTTTTGTTTAAATACTATTTATTGTAAAGCATCTCACGAAGTTAATACAAAATAAACAACACGGGTCCCATCATGGGCAAAGAACACAAAAAATAAACATATGCTTTTTCTCTCTCGTTGAGGAGGTTTCTCTCTCTTGTCGATGACAAGTTTCCTTTAGTCTTTTGTTACCTATCTTATGTTCGATCATGGAAGACGATATTTCTATCGACATGGCCAATATTTCCATTGAAAGTGAGGAGGATGAAGGAGTGTTGATTGAAGGGAAGGAGATCGTGGAAGATGGAATTGATTATTCTATGTGTTTGGTGGGACACTTTCATTCGGATAGGAATATCAACTTCAACGTTATGAAACATACATTGGCATCCCTATGGAGGCTTTTCATGGGGGTTACGATTCATGAGGAGGAGGATGGCACGTATTTATTTTAGTTCTATCATGAAGTGGATGTGAGTAGGGTAATGGAGATGTCCCCTTGGACACTTGATAACCAACTGCTACTGTTAGAGAGGATGGGCGATTATTCTCATCCTTCTGAGGTCCCATTATTTCATTTTCTTTTGTGGGTATAAGTACATGGTCTGCATTGTAACATCCCGTCCCCAAAGCAAGGGCTAGGACCCTTCACTGAGAAGGGAGAGCTAAGTTATGGTGAGGAGTGTGATGGTCGGATGGGGTGACCGACC
>JANZLC010000002.1:14709147-14721700 GCA_026413385.1 Erythroxylum gracilipes | reverse complement strand
ATCTTCTACTCACACGTAATAAAGTTAATTTGACCATAAAGAAAACAATTCTACATTACTCATACTTGTATAATATCCTGTGCGACAAAACAAACATACTACAAGAGCATGTTGTCATACACTTATTAAAAATATGACTTCCCAACTAATGAATCATTTTTTATGTAGATTTAATATATTATAACCTAGATCATTTATTGTATCAATCATCATCTCATTCTCATTATATAAATATTTTGTATTCATACTACCTTCTACATAGAAGGTAGACCCTTTTGAATATATCTTGACATAAACTTAGATTGAAATGATTTTCCTTGTTTCTCAATCATTTGAATTAAATTAACTCACTTTTTTATAATGTCCCATTATATCAAATCATTCATGATTTTTTAGTAACATTTTAAGATAGTAAATATTAATTCAATTCTCTGGGATTAGAACCCGAGTAAAATGGTACTTTAAATTTGAAGTTCATATAGCGTTAAAGGATCCTCAACAATATAAGTTAAGAGAATGAATTATATTATCCTTATTGGTCAAAAATCCGCATACGTTATGATTCATGTGTTACAGTATTGATTCTCTTTTATTAAAGTGTACGTCTTTCCTCTAATAGTATACGGATGATAGTTTAGGCGTACCTAATGTCTAAGTTAAGTTCACTTGTTTATTTATTTAATATACCCTTTAGAACTCACATTTGGCATATTAAGACAGATTGGGCAAACAAATCATTTTTTTAAGGTTATGTCATCAGTAATAACCTCTTATAACCTTCAATGTACTTCACATTGACAATAGCCTTTTAAGCATTGAGCTCTCGTTTATCACCTCGATAAATCACTTAAAACTTGTCTCATCTTTATTCCTACAAAATAATGGAGGTGATCGCCCATGAGGGAAGATATTTTGTATTTGTCTGACATACTTCTTTTATTTAGAAGTACATGTTCAATAGTCAATTAACATTAATTCTATAATAGCAATCTTCATTCAAAATCAAGCATTCTCATATTTCTATAATTGAATTTTCATTTAAAATTTAATCTAAAAATGTTGTTTAATTCTCAATTAAATATATATTACATCAAATATACAAACAAACTATTGTCATTGATAACAAGTATCATGAATAGTCACTAGACATATTCATTTCTCTTTATGCTACTATGTCCTTGACATAGTTATACTTAATACCTATGTGTTTGATTTGATAATAATATTTGAGCTCTCTAGTATTGTCTTTCCATGTACATGTTCATAAATAAAATATTATGCATGAGATTATTAATCTTTAAAATAAAGAACTATATTTATCTCTTACTTGTTCTGCGACATTTGTGGATGTACTACATATTATTTAGATGTTCATCTTTAGCAATTGGCATCACAAAACACTTTACTATCTTATATACAAAAACTATTTACGTATTCTGTCAATATATATTTAGGTTATAAGAGTAAGAAATCTCTACTTGAACGATACTTAGTGATCATCACCACAAAGGTGTATACAACCTTCAAAATATTCTTAAATTTAATTATGCTTGATAGCCAAATTGTTTATTCTTATGACAAACTACTTATTGTCATTAGCTATCAAAATATATCATTCGTATGAAGTAATAAAATTACACATTTATCATTGGATCTTTTAACATGTACTAAGTGCTATTTTCCAATCATACTAAAATCATATGATATGATTATAGTACTAATGTAATATACCACTTACTTGGAGAATATGTAAGATTATAGGTTGATTTTAACAATCTGAGCATGCATTTATCTTGGTCCTTCTAAATGAAACCTAGTGGTTATGCCATATAGATTCCTTCATCTATTTCTTCGTTTAAGAACATAGTCTATACATCTATTTGATGTATATTAAGATCTCTTCCAATTCTAAGGCTAAAATCAATTAAAATGATGTAAACCTCATAATAACTGAGAATTTCTTCTCATAATTGATCTCTTCAATTGTATGTATCCTTTTTCCACTAGACACATTTTGTATCTTTTAAAATTGCCATTAGTCTTTTATTTAACATTTGAATAACATATTTGTTCTTGACTAGATGGAGCTTTTTCACATTCCTTGTCTTATTACTTTCTTTTGAAATTACCATAAAGGTTATTCCTCTCAACTTCAAAATTATATAAGGAATAATCCTCTTACAATATTGGTATAATGAAAATATGAGAAATGAATCTCTTTATATTTATATTTATATTTCTCCTACTTGAATTAGATAGTGGTAAAGAACTCCCACTAGGTTGCAATTTCCATTAATCAAAAACCAATTTATCATCTCCTGAATTGGTCCCATTTGGATGAATATCATTCAGTTGGTCTTGTCTTACAAGATCATTCTAAATCAGTCTCTCATATAGAGATAAGTTTTGAATTAGTTTTTCTTGCTTTGAAAATCATGATAAGTTTTGAATTAGTTTTTCTTGCTTTGAAAAATCATTCTTTAAGAATGAGATATCTTGTGACATAAATCCAAATACTTATCTATTATCTTGTTCACCTTTGAACATATATCCTTCGAAATGTTTAGAAGATATCTTTTAAAAATGCTCTTCTTCCCTTTGGAAAAGGGACCATGAATATAGGTAATAAACATATTCTTAAGAAATCAAATATGGATAATCAGGTCTTTTACCTGAAAGGTCTCTTACCCATCCTTATCTCATATTATCTCAGGATATGATTTCAAAGCACCCTATCAAGTGCATATTTGATCACCAATGGCACATTACCTCCATAGGTGAGAGGCAAATATGCTTGTGCCACAATAGACCTAACTATGAGAAGACTGCTATTTCTTATCCTTGCACCACCAATTTATTAGTGGATTCATATGATACTCATTAGTTATCCATTTAATTTTCATCACATGACCTCTTGAATTGATTAAACAACTTTTCTTATACTTGATCCGTTCTTGATTTATCAACTTTATTTTATTGATTCTCAAACAAAGTCATATACTTCTTGAAACAACAAAGTGTTTCAAAGTTTGATAAATTAAATAAATATATAACTATACTTAGTATAATTATTGATAAATATGATGAAATAAGTTCTTTTGTGTTGTGCTTTCATATCCATTTGGCGACATATATCTTAATGAGTTACTTGCAATAGCCTAACAAAATTTTGTCCTATGCTTAATGGCTTTTACTATTTTGTTAGCTAGACAATGTTCATAAGTGGACTACTCTATTTTATGTAGGTCTTCTAAATAAAATATGTTTAACCAATTGACTTTATCAATTTTATCCAATATGACTAAGTCTAGCATGCCATAAATTGAATTAGATATTATAAGAACTAGATGATGTTATTAAACAAAAAACAATAATTTTATTTATTTAATAAACACCATCTAATATTACAAAACCATATAATATAAAACTATAACTACTATAATTTTAAGAAAATTGTCCTAATAATCATTGTGGAAATTAACATCGTATCCAAGGCTAGCTAAATATGATATAGGCAAGATTTTTGCTTTTTGGGAGGTTCTTTTCCTTTCCTAATTTAGTTGGCCTTATTCTTTTTTAGAATCTTAAGAATTGTGGAGGCTTGTTTTCGACTTTTCGCTTAGACTCATTATAGTGCTTCCGCTTTTTAGTTTTTAACTCTTTATGCGTATAACTTAGCCAATATGTCTTAGTGTATAGCTTAAAATCCTCAATATGTTTATTTATAGGTGCCTTATAGCATTTTATATCATCTTGATATTCACATTATGAGTTAAGAGCATTGTTATATGCTCTTAATGTAAAGGTAAGAATGTGTAACAACTTACACTAGCTGAATATAAGATAAGTTATGACTAACATTCCTCAATTCACTATATTTGACATTAGCTTCATATACCTCGACATTGAATTTTCCTATCTCATATTATCATTTATGATTTATTTATTTGTTTATCATGGTATATATATGTATACATATATGTCAAACATAATAATGAGTGATCATTATATAGCCACTAAGGTGACACCATAATATGTTACAATTATGGACCATATGTCCTTAACATAGTCATACTTCTTAATCTTTAGCATAACATCATCACATATGTTATATAATCCAAAGAGTTCTTCTTTTACACAAGCCACATGCCTTATAGGTTTCCTATGTTGAGTTATAATGTCATTAAAACTATTATTATTTTATGTAATGAGATAAAAGCCTTTTTCTCTTCTAATACATATTATATTTCATACTTCCAAATTCTAAATTGTCACCATTAAAGTTTTTACCTCTAGTGAATTCTATATCAAAATTTTAGATATAGTAATCATTTTCGTTAAACACATATGTCCATAATGATACATTTAATATGTGATTGTTATCAACTTCAATTAATTTGAATGCAATCTTATAAATAAAAACTTTAATTGTTTTCATTATTATTTATGGAATCAAAAAGTCTCTAAGTTTCGACTTATCATCCATACAATAGTTGACCAACAAGTAATCATTTTATTTAGATGTATTAATTTACAGATACCTCAAGTATAATATGTACAACATATACATATAAAACAATAAAAAATGAAAGAACAATTAATTTCAATAAACACATAATGTTCAAAATCTAACAGTTGTTACAAATAACTAATACTAAGTAAGTATCATTAAAAATAGAACAAAAAGTGACTTAACACTTTTTGATTAAAATTATAAAATTTGGTGGATCTTACGAAAAAAAATTTTGACGAACTCTATAGGGATTTAAGTCAATTGTTTCTCTAGATGAATCATTGAAATTTATATCCACTATTAGTTCTATAATGTCCTTTGATAGATTACTAAAACTAAAACCTTTAGATACTTCTCTTTTCTTATACTCTTTTAAGAAAGTTTGCACTACCCAACTATATGTTTGAATATGATACAATGGAGTATTCCACACTCTAATTTACAAATCTTTATGTTGGGGTATGAGCATTTTGCAAAGCGTTTCATATTTGCTCATAAGAGCTAGAGAAGTCCTGATAACAAGGAAAAATGAGAATGTGTATCATTTTATTCACCAATATAACATATAACATTAGGTTTGTCTTAGGCACTATATGATTCAATTATGCCTTTATGAAATTCACATGATTTCATTGAGCTGGTGTTCATATTGAAATAGAGGCTCTCATTATAACCATTTTCCTTAAATGAATTCGAGGAAAAAATATTCAATACTTTTGAATAATAAATTAAAATATGTCCTATAATAGAGCATATTAATAAAGCCAAGAATGTAAAACCCAAAACTTTCCTTTCAATGAAGGTAAATTTCTATATTCAGTGAATAGTATTTTTGCATGAATAATGATTTTTAGGGACCAGACCCTGAAACGAATTGAAAATATTTAGAGTAAGTATTAGAGTCTAATGGAATCAAAACTAATAAAAAATAATTCTAATTAGATGGATTTTGGGAATTCGGGAAGTTTAGGACTTAAAATGCCCTTTTGGGAAAGTCATGGATACATATGATTTTAACCCATTCGAATTTTTTTGAAAGCATCTAGTCAATAAGTATTGACCTTAATTAAATTATTTTATAGTCAATTTGATGATAAATTGGTTTTAGAATATTTTTGAAATTTAATTTGGTTAGTTGATGAATTAAATTTATTAAAGGACATTTTGGTCTTTATATATAGGGATTAGGGGCAAATTGATCTTTTTACATGTTGATTAGTGGATTCATGACTTATGATGAGAGATGACATGTGTCATATGTTAAAGGAGTAAACTAAGATATAACATTGCTTCATTTGAGATCATAATCGTGAGAAAGAAAACAAAAGAAGAAAAGAAGAGAGGAAGAGGAGAATTTCAACCAAGAAGAGAAGGGAAGAAAGAAGCAGATTTTTTTCATGGTTTTGGAGCATGACTTGAAGGGAGCTTCATCAAGACTAAGTGTTCTTTAAGTTGTCCAACAGATTGAAAGAAAGCGGTAAATTTTCCTAACCTAAATTTCTGGTTTTGGGGGGGTTTAAATATGATAAATTCATGTAAGATTAATGGTGATTTTGACATGCAATAAAGTAGATACTAAGTTTGGAAGCATTTAAGGGTTGAAAATAAGAAAATAAATCAAAGAATCAAGCTTGAGAGAATCTGTCATGGCTAGGGTTTTTTGTGTGATATGATTCAAAAGTCTATTTTGGTTGAAGATGATAAGAGAGAGAGCCACTTTTTGTGAAATTTTGTCTTAGGTTATTGGTTCACTTGAGCCAGTCCCATTGTTTTGGCCATAAATCAGCCTAAATACCTCCAAATTGGGTGATTCCAATTGTAAATGATACCTAAGACATAGTAATAAAAATCTCTAGAAGAGACCCTAACCTAATTCTAGCTAAATGATATTGAAATTTGAGATTGAAAATGGTAACCTAATATTGCCCCTGTGTTGAAGTAGCTTGTGATATTTAGTACATGTTTCATGATTTAGAAGTTGAAATGACATAATTTTTGATGACATGGAAACTAGAGACATAGGGGAACAAATTATGGAATGTTTACTATGTGAAAATTATGCAACGTTTGTTATGTGCAATTTATGGAACAAGGGGAGGTATGAATTCTGGGCAGGGGTCACGATCGTGACACAAGAGTCACGATCGATTAAACTGAATATATAATTGTAATGCCTTGTTTGTGAATTGGAAATAGATGCCTAAGCGAAGTGTGCTTTGTGTAGGTAAAGGAAAGGAACAAAACAGGTGAGCGTGCTTGGCGATAAATCTACAAAATAATGAGTGTATTTTAATTGTTTCATTTGTACAACTTGTTTGCAAAATAATTGATGGCAAGTGATTTTAAATTATGCATTCAATGTTTGATTATAAGATTGAAAGAAGTTGAAAATTTTGAAAATACATGGGCCAAAGGCAATATCATGATCGTGACAGGCTCTAGACACCTCCCATTTGTTTTTGATTTCGAAACTGTATAAATTACTTTACAAAATGGTAAAAAGCTTTATGCCATAAGTTAAAGTACTAAGAAAAAGGATTTTGTTTTTAGCTTATGGTATATCGCTACGCTCATTACATGATATTATACCGGTTAGCGTCTGAGCTAGTGTCCGAGGGGCATCAGTTACTATCACTGGGTGGTATTGTATCTGTCAATAGTTTAAGCCAGTGAGTCACCCTCTGAAAGTACGGAGTATATAAAGTGTTGTCAAAATTGTTACAGGTAGGCGACATAAAACCAGCTCTGTAACTAGTAGTTAACCAGTCACGAGTAAGTGATGTAAAACAGCTCCGTGACCTTATGCCTAAGGGTACCATGGTGCAAAGAAGTTTGTAGTAGGCTATATTGTATAAGAACTTCATGACAATAAATAATGTAGCCACTATTTGCTTTAAAAGTAAAATTGAGAAATTTGGTTTCAAGAGGCTTATATTTTTTATATTGGTTTTGTCCTGTACTAAATGAAATGAATTTCTTTTAAGGAGGTATAAATGATTACAAATGAGTTGAAAAGAATTTTATTTATACTTACTGAGTTCGTTTAACTCACACTCTTTTTTCCGTTTTTAAATAAAATCTCCCAGGTGCATGCTTAGGGGCTTTAGCAGTAGGGACTCCACCTTGCGAGTAGTCAACTTCGTCACATGATGCTGTGTAGGAATTTTTGCCTTGTACATACTTTTGAGAACTATTGCATATCTTTGAACATGTTTTGGAATGTACATTTGTGTAAAGAATGGATGTGTATAAAGGTTTTTAAATGAAATGTATGATTTTGTTTTAGCTTTTCAAAGTTTATTGATGTAACTATTTGAGGTTACGTGTGAGTAGATTTGAAGTTCACATTTTGTAGTTAAGAAATTGATGTGGTAATAAAAGTGTTTTGAACTTTTACAGGAATTTTGAAATTTTTGGGAGGTCAAAATACAACCGTTATGCTACCGAAACTTTTAATAAACTGAAAAACAAAACTCCCTTATTTACATTTCTTATTGTTGAACTGAAGCTTTTTCATAACAAAGGCAATAGGCTTAACTTTATAGAAACTTTTCAGCCGATTCAGATATTAATTGGAGGGTCTTCGTAGAGTGTCGAAAAGATTGCCTAGTCATTTCAGAATAGAGGCCTATCAAAAAAGGCTTGAAGAGTATGAAAAAAATGATTTCTTTTGAATCATTAAATGTAATATTTGATTTACGTAATTTAATTCAATTGAAAACTTATTTTTAATTTATTATTGCACTAATAACTTCAATTTAACTAGAAACCTGTTTCTAATTATATATATTGTTTAATTTGAAACTCATTTCTAATATTCAACTTATGAACATAATAGTTGAAACTTAATTAGAAACTTATTTCTAATTATATATATTGTTTACTTAAAAATTCATTTATAGTACTCGACTTGTGAATATACTAATTTAAATTTAATCAGAAACGTATTTCAAAATTGAAGTGAACTCATCAATTTTAATTTTATAATTTACCTAGAAACTTATTTATAAGTACCATAAAATTGATTCAAAATTTTAATAGATTTGGAAACTCTTTTCTAAATAAATAATTTATCATTTGATCTACAAGTATTAGCTTGTATTCTTACTCGTCAAAATATTTAAGTCCATACCAAAATTCATTTAAATCCAAATGTTATCCCATTTTAACCCAGTCCTTTAACGTTTATAAAATGTATATAAATATGACTACATCAAATTTATACAAGTTGAAAGATGCAAATAAATGGTAAGTAGTTCTTGCTTTATTTGCGTAGGTTACACGTTTAGGTCCTTAAACTATTAAAAAAAAGTAGTTTTTTTATTTCATAATGGACTTTAATTAAGATCGAGCCCAATAGACTTGGTGGTTTAAAACAGAATTAGGTAAGTAAGGTTTCACTTATTCTTGTTTCCAAATATTCATTATTCTCACTATAGGTTTTAGCTAGTCTCGCAACCAAACGCCCATACTTCTCCTAATTTAAAACCCTAACCACTTTTTTTTTTTCTTTCACAAAATACATTAGCCACCATAACTAAAAAACCAGCCGCCACAAATAGAAAGGCCACAGAAGAACCACTGGTCCAACCGTACTCTTCCTCCATTCTCGTCTAGACTGGAGTTTTATGAGAGTTAAGTATAGTACAAAACTACATACGTGAGAAGATGATGGCCACCACAACCTAAAATAAGCGTATATAATAGTGGTGGTGGCTTAAGTGATTGTTCATACAATTGCTATTGTGATTTTAGTGGTATAATAGGTGTGCCATTTCACTGCAACAATTAAGATATTTAATAACAATTTTTTTTGTAACTAACTATTATTTACACTATTATGTTCATTATATATGAGATTGTTTGTGACAAAAAATTAATTGACACTATTATGTTCATTAATTATGATGATTTATTTTTTTGTCACTAATATAATGATAATTGTGACAATTTAGTATCTTTCACAATTAAATTGTCATTATTAATATATTAATAATGTCAAAATTTCTTTTATCACTATGTTCTGTCACTAAAAACATATACAATTTGGTGTCAAAATAATTTTGTCGGGAATGAATTGTAGTTGTAATAAAACATATGTTGGCCACTATTTTTTTTTATTTGTTGTGATAGTTTGGTCAATAATATTTTTATTTTGCTGTGACGAAACAGTTTACCGTCGCACGTTTTTAATTTTTTTCGAAAACTTTTGTCATTAAGAATTCAATTAGTTAGTGTCTATTTAATATTATCACAAAACAAAACTATCACTATGGTCGCTGCTATTCATAATTTATGACAATTGTTTTGTAACTAACTATCATTTCGTTATAGGTATGAGGTTATTGTGACAAAACAATTGATTGAAACTATTATTTTGATTAAATGTGATGATTTAGTTTTTTTTGTCACTAATTCAATGGTAATTTTGACAATTTAAAATATTTCACAATTAAATTGTCACTATCAATGTGTTAATAGTGTTAGAATTTCTTTTATCACTAATTAAGTTCTATCACTAAAACCATCCGTAATTTGGTGCCAAAATAATTTGGGCAGGAATGAATTATAATTGTGACAAAACATATGTTGGTCATTAATATTTTCTATTTGTTGTAACATAACATAGTTTGGTCTATAATATTTACTATCACACGATATTTTATATTTTGTGATGAAAACTTTTGTCATTAAGAAGTCAATTAGTTAATGTCTATTTAATATTGTCACAAAAATGGAACTATCATTATGGTCATTACTATTCATAATTTTTTTGATAAGAAATTTTGTTGTCACTTCATCATCAATTTTTTGTTACAAAGGTTATTGTCAATATAAACATAACAAATTAATGATAACTATTTCTTATTATAATAAAATATTAAAATTAACCACTCTAATGATTAATTTTTCATTATTGTACAAATTTTAGGGATTAGAAACTACTTATCATTATTTTTCTTTAATATTATTGTTTGCAAACAAATTTAAATATTTTTTATAAAATATTCAAACTACATATATTGATAATCCAAAAGTAATATTTTACATACCAATAGATATTTGCTAAACATAACTTTGAAATTTCATCAAAATAAAAATAAAAATAAAAATAATGTTTAAATATAATGACAATCTTGTTCTAAAATATTAAGCAAAACTTTTAACCTATTTCAAAATTTAAAACAAAGCTCTTGCCAATGCTCAATCATTGTCATCGTCACCTTCCTTATCTTCACTTATTGAATTTGTCTCATCATCATTCATAAAATTATTTTCATTACAATCAGTTTCTTTACCTTCTCCAACACTCATAGTATCAATATTTAATAGATTTCCTTTAACAACTGCAGCATCTAAATCAAATCTATCTAAAGATATTGAATCATTATCATCCGCTAAAGTAGATTCATGAAGTGTAAAGTCAAAATTTTCATTTTCTTAGCATGACTCATATTCTATATCATCATCAGAAAGATCATACGAATCACGAGGCTTTGTCTTGACAATAATTTGCCAATCGAGCTTCTTAATATCTCTTACATGGTAAACTTGAGAAGCTAAAACATATGTTTCATTAGTTTTCATCTTGCGTGCGACATTAACCATAGGAAAACCTAAACTTGTCAACCTTATATCCACCTTTATGATACACGTCCCATCAGTTAGCCTTAAATAAAATGACACTATTTCCCTGATGATAATTTAATTGTATGATATCTATCAAAACTCCAAAATAATCCAAATTGTCGGTATTCACGACACCTTTTACAAAAAGTCCATTATTTTGTGATTTCAATTGCAAATCTTTGTCCTTTATGCTAAACCTCCAACTGTTGATGAGAAAGCTTTTATACCGATAAACTCATCTTTCTGGCCCATAAGCTAAATGAAGCAATTGATCACTAACCATTTCACTTCCTTTATCATGCAATTCGGTGACCTATAATGAGTAATGAACATTAAATATTTATATTATATAAATTATAATTTATAAAAAGTTATAGGTAAAAATATATTAGTAGTACTTACATATTTCTTGAACCATTGATGGAATTCTTTTGGATCTCTTCTTTCTACATTTCTAGGGTCCTGCCTCTTAAGTTTTTCTTTATGTATTCTTCACATTAAAAATAAGTAAAGTATAGTAGTCACTTAAAGAATACTTAAACCATAAAAAATTACATAAAATGACTAATTTCAAAAGTTAAGAGAACTTACTCCACAAACTATGTCTAAGGATAAATCTATCTCGTTAAGTCCTAGCCATTGACACATTCCCACCAATCACATTATGCAAACCTAAACAGACTATCATACAATATGTAAAATTCACACTCAAAGTAAAAACACACAACCCTCCCCACACTTAAACAACACATTGTCTTTAATATGAGAAGGACACACAAACACACATTAGGGGGGAAATAAGAACCACAATATGCAAAAAACATAAGAAGAGAATACTAACAAAAATTAAAAGAAAAGGGTTAGAACACGAAACTGTCAAGGTGGTTGAGGTAGTGATGGTGTCGAAGATGGAGACCTAATGCGCTTAACATCGAGCTGGGTTCACTTTCTTATAATTCATCTAAAGAGAATAAGACAATTAGCAATCCAACCATTCCAGATCATTAAAATCTTATTTTAAAATTTAAAACAAACCTAACTACATAACAATTTAAATCTAACTACGAAACGTGCTAAGTTATTATCATTAGCTTGACCTTTATCCTTTAAAACTTAGCCAAGATCAATTATAAGTGGCTTGCTTTCACTTATAATGCCCAATTTCAGTTTTGTAGCCTGTAAGTAAGTTACAAATTGCAAAATGATCAGAAGGACAATATTGATAAATTTGAGAAAACCAATTAATTTCAGTAATGTACTTTTCACTAACAAACTGCCAATAAAATAGGGAATAACGAAACTCCCTGAACCTTCTATTAAGTCTAACAGTTTGTGTTAAGTCAAATGACTTTACGAGATTAATAATTTTGATGATAAAACCAAAAAGAAGAATGAAAAGCAAACGAAGAA
>JANZLC010000002.1:14571746-14585483 GCA_026413385.1 Erythroxylum gracilipes | reverse complement strand
TTCACTTGTTAAAAAATAATTATATATATATATATATATATTGTATGTGGGTGAAACAAATGGTTGTTACCATCATGTTTTCAAAGCCCTACAATTTGATTCATGAAAAAATATATAGCACTTCTAACCATAAATACAAAAACTAAGGAATAAATTTAAGTAAAAATTTTATCTAACTCAAGAATTGTCACTTAGTAACATACTTCCAAGTTCTAACTCTAAGCTCAAAGTACTTAAATAACTTCAATTGTTTTTATTTTTCTTATTGAAAATATTTTTATAGACTTAATGAACCAAAAAGCCGATGACTTGTAGCTTTTTTCTACTAAAAATGGATTTCTTTAGGTATTACTGTTTTATTTTTAAGAATGGAAATAAATTGATTAAACCAAAAAGGGCATAAAAGTGTGATTACAAGGTGGTACAATAAATCATGAAGATGCTACATTAGTTAGAAGGTGTCTAGCTATATATCAAAGCTTTAGAGAACTAATTGATACACCAAGAGGTAGTATTTTGGAAACTTATTGGAATTTTCTCCTTGTAAATACAAAAGTAGACCATGATTCTTACCAAGATATCTTTAAAGAAGCAATCCTCATTTGTATCTTGATCATGGAAGATTCTTTTGTTTCTTTCATTATAAACACTTGTCACTAGATAAGAGAGTGAAATATAATAGATCCATTTGTTGCCAACCTTCTTGAGATTGATTCTGCTACTACATTATATGATGTTGCTCCATCATATATGCAAGCTAGGTAGATTGCATTATTTAAGCACTACTTTCAAAGCATTTTTTTATGTAATTGCATTAGAACATGATATGATAAAGAGTTTCTTAAACTGATTTAAAAACAAGGCATCTGTTTAGAATATTCATGAATTTAGTTAACCTATCTTGAGGAGGTTGTTTTCCCTTTACTACTAACCATAACAAGAGAGAGGCTCAATGAGTGTAGACTTTATCAAAACAACTTTGCTCCATTCAACTTCTAGGGAGATGAGCCAGAATAATTGGTAATATTACTTGATGGATTGCCATTCAACAAGATCTCATCCTCTTTATCAAGAATCAAATTAAAGCTTTTTAGAAAAGATAGAAAGCTAGAAGCTGGCAATGCCTTGTAGAGAAAACTACGACCATCTAGCACCTGGGATACAGATACATTTTAGGGGAAGTAGCTAATTTGTCTTTCCAAGACTTTAAATGGTGAATAGTTATTGATCTAAAAGAAAAAAATTATCATTTATAGTTCTATAAGATATTGAGTTTCTAATATTGTCCCTCATCTTGAGTAAGAGCCGCATAAATGTTTAGGCATTTGAACATAAGCTTAGACCACAAAAACTCAACCATTGATGTAATAGATATACACCTAATGACCCCATAGAGATTGTTTCTCCTTAAAGAGCCTCTATACTCTTTTAACCATCATTACTTTGTTAATGATATTAAGTGGGATAAATCATAGTCTCCTTTGATACTTAGGAAGGCATAACTCACAACACTTAATTCTAGCCTTGATAGGGCATTCTATGCTTCCAAACCATAAGAATTTCTTAAGCAATTAACCTATGGATTTGATTACAGCAACTTAAAACTTGAAATGTGAGGCCTAGTATATATTAAGAGAGCTCAACACTGAGGTGATAAATTAAACTCTTCTTGCTATAGATAATATTTTTGAACTCTAACTATTGATTCTGTAATGAATTTTTTCTAATAATGACTTATAGTTTGAGTAAGTATGCTTTAAGTAGGATGTGGGACTTCCTAGATAAGTTATTGGTAGGGTTTTAGCTTAAATTCAGAGATAAAAGTAAACCAAGTTGCATTGAGAGATACATTAATTAATAGGAACATGCGACTTTCTCATAGTTCATAAATTTAGTTAGCCTATCTTGAGGACGTAGTTTTCCCTTTACCGCTAACCATAATAAGAGAGAGGCTCAATGAAGTGTATACTTTATCCAAACAACTTTGCTCCATTCAACCTCTGGGGAGATAAGCCAGAATAATTGGTGATATTACTTGATGGATTACCATTCAACAAGATCTTACCTCTTTATCAAGAATCAAATTAAAGATTTTTAGAAAAGATAGCAAGCTAGAAGTTGGCAATGCCTTGGAGAGAAAAGTACGATCATCAAGCACCTAGGATACAAACACGTTTTGGTGGAATATTACTTTTAGGGAAAGTAGCTAATTTATCTTTCTAGGACTCTAAATGGTGATTAGTTATCGGTCTAAAAGAAAAAAAATGTCATTTATAATTCTATAAGATATTGAGTTTCTAATATTGTCCCTCATCTTAAGTAAGAGTCGTATAAATGTTCAGGCATTTGAACACAAGCTTAGACCCCAAAACCTTAACCATTGATGTAGTACATATACACCTAACTAACCCATATAGATTGTTTAACCTTAAAGGGTCGCCTCTATACTCTTTTAACCATCATTACTATGTTTATGATCTTAAGTGGGATAAATCGGAGTCACCTTTGATACTTAGGAAGGTATAGCTTACTCCACTTAATTTTGGCGTTGTAGGGGGCATTATTGACTTCCAAACCATAAGAATTTCTTAAGCAATTTACCTATGGATTTGATTACAAAAACTAAAAATTGAAATGTGAGCCCTAGTATATATTAAGAGAGCTTAATACTAAGGTGATAAAT
This sequence comes from Erythroxylum gracilipes, assembly GCA_026413385.1. NCBI lineage: Eukaryota > Viridiplantae > Streptophyta > Magnoliopsida > Malpighiales > Erythroxylaceae > Erythroxylum > Erythroxylum gracilipes. The sequence continues at coordinate 14,582,800 of JANZLC010000002.1, read as the reverse complement.
TAAGCACTTCTTACTATAGATAATAATTTTGAACTCTATCTATTGATTTTGTAATGAATTTTTTCTAATGTGGCTTATAGTTTGAGTAAGTATGCTTTGAGTATGATATGGGAATTCTTAGATAAGTTATTAGTAGGGTGTTAGCTTGAATCAATAGATGGAAGTAAATCAAGTTGCATTGTGAGATACATTTATTAATAGGAACATGGCACTTTTCTCATAGTTCATTTGAAGTACAAAAATTTTACTGAACAATTTCAATGCAACTTCAAGAGAAGTGATATAGTTAACTTCTGCTGTGGTAAATAAAGTAGATCATCTACAAAATTAAGGCTTAGAATTCCTAGCTTGCAACATTTAAAATGATGTTTGAACCATTTATTACTCTCTACTAACTTTTTGTACTCTCTACTAACTAAAAAATAGGGGGAGATGGGATCACCATGTCTCAACCATCTTGCCCCCATTCTTATTCTTGAGGGCTCCCTACTAACCAAAATGTTAAATTACATTGTTGTGATACATTGTTCTAGTAATTGTATGAATGTCTCTAGGAACGCATACACTTTCAGGGTGTTAATAATGAAATACCAATACATAAAATAACTATGAATACAAACTATTGAAACAAAGTTATCTAAATCAATCTCAGGTTTCTCTTTAGTTTCAAAATTCTATGATGCGATAGAAGGCAAGGCTCAATTAGATGAAGGATGGGGATGCCAATACATAATTTTTTCATCCTTCTCTACATCCAAGAAGGAATATCAATAATATAGTTATGCTACATGATCATAGGGGCAATCGCATGATGAACAAAACTCACTCAAGGAAATTGCCAGAAGCTATTTACTTGACTTGATGGGTTCTGCCATGACCTTTTCTCTAAGTTCTCTTCTTCAGTCACTATTTGATTATCAGCTAGATCAAACAACCAAAGAGCTACTGGTCTCACCTATCACTGCACATAATGTGAAGAAAACTCTCTTTAGTTTGCATCCATCCAAGTCCCCTAGTCTAGATGGTTTTAATGCTATGTTTTTTCAATCTACTTAGGACATCACAAGACTATTATTTACAGCCATTGTTCTAGAATTCTTTGAATCCTCAAGATTGCTTTAGGAAATCAATTATACACATATTTTCCTAGCCCCAAAAAATTTGAATCATAGAAGCATCTATGACTTCGACACTATCTCCTATTGTAATACAATTTACAAGGTGGTATCCAAGATCATTACAGGTCATCTTAAATTGGTGGCTTCTAGCATAGTTGATAAAGCACATAGTGCTTTTCTCTCATATCGTTCCATTAGAGATAATGTTCTATTACTTTAGAAACTGATTAAAGGTTATCACTCGAGTAGGAAGATCAATAGTTTCTTCTTAAAAATTGATTTCTATAAAGCCTTTGACACTATTAGTTAGCAATATATTTAGTTTTCCCTATAAGCCTTACATCTACCATAACAGTTCATAACATAGATCATGACATGCATCCAATCTCCAGCATTCAATATCCTAAAATGGTGTCACTTCAAAGTGGTTTAAAACAACTAAAGGAATCAGATAAGGGGACCCCTTATCCCCTTATCTATTTACCCTTACAATGAAAGAAATCTCTAGGATAATACATAAACTCATCAGCTGCAATCGTGCCTTCAAGTTCCATCATTGATGCTGAGAGGTAACCTTACTCATCTTATATACGCTGATGATTTGTTCTTATTTTGTGGAGTTGATTCACACTTAATCACTATGTTGATGCTATATTGTATTTTTTATGCAATGGTCTAGCCTAAAATTAAATCAGAATAAAAGTCACATATACCACTCAGTTGATGTGAAAAAAACTAATGCTCTTACTGATCTTACGAGTCTGAATATCCAGCTTCTACCTTTTTACTATTTAGACATTCTTGTAACAACCTCTAAACCAAAGTTTGCAGATTGTTTACCAATTATTGAAAGGATGAAATCCAAGGTGTTGGCATGGCAAAATCAATTTCTATCCTATACTGTCCAACTTACTTTGATCATATCGGGTCTTAGTAGTATGCACATGCACCGGACGACTCATGTTGCTATTCCTAAGAAAGCTATGACAGAAATGGACCAAATTATAAAATCCTTCCTATGGTCTAGTAGACTTGACAACTCAAGAAAAGAAAAGCTTAAATGATTTGAAGTAATAGTTCCGAAGAAGTATGGTGGACTTAGTATCACATCTATTTCTAAAATGCAAAATGTCTTGATGTGCAAGAGGATTTGGTAGGTCATGACCGAACATAATGCCCTTTGGATAAAATGGATACATAAATTCTATTTATGGCAGACGAATATTTGGATAGCTGACTTTTCTAAAGAGGGTTCTTGGTTACTTCAACAAATGATGAAGCTTAGACATGTCATATATCCTTGTATCAAGCATACAATTGGGAATGGCTAGAATACATGGATTTGGTATGATAATTGGCTGGACATTAGTCCTTTAGTGCATTTAGTAGATTTTTATCACTTTAGATACCAAATCCACTCTAGCTCAGAGTCTCCTCCCTAATTAGTGAACGGATATGGTATGGTAACTTCAGGGGATTTGAACCTCTAGCTGCTCATCTCCCTATTTTGCGGATAACTCCAAGTGATGACACACTAACATGGACATTGACTTCTAATAGGCAGTACATAAATCAACCTTGTCATAAACTATTCACTAACATTGCTATGCAAGTCCCTTTGTTCTCTCTTATATGGAAGCACTCTCTATTCCCTAAAGCTTCTTTTTTACTTGCTTGTGGTCAGAAATATAATCTAAACTAATAATCAATGGCATGGAAGCAATCATATGTTATGTTTATTATACAATAGAGAGATCGAGGACAGAGAACATTTGTTCTTTTAGTGTAGCTTTTCTAAAGCTCCTTGGAGTACTATGTTACACATGTTATCAAGTAATAACAGTGGTTATAGCTGGGAGATGGTCTTTAGTTGGGTTATCATAAATTCTAAGCAAGGGCACCTCAATTCGATATTATACAAAGGAGTCTTCATTATCACCACTTATAACATTTGGAGGGAGAGAAATTGAAGGAGATTCACAGATGAAAAACAAGAGAAATACCAACTGGCTAGTAAAATAGAAAACCATGTTGAAGCATGTTTCGTGGCACACTATGCTCAGCACATTCTTCCTATGAAGATGTAATGTTGGTTGTAACAATAGCTCTTTATTTTTTTTCTTTTTGTTAATAAATGTACTGTCGTATTTTGCTTCTTTTAACCTATTAGACATATAAGGATGGCAGGTGCCTTGAACTCTATATTTGTAGACTTAGTTTCTTCTATAGTAATACCTTTTTCATTTAAAAAAAAATTGTCCCAATTCCAAAGGGGAATACATTTTTTGAATAGGAGTTTGATCATTTTAAGTAACCATAATGACCACTATAATGAACTCATTATTGGCTCCTTCTCCATTAGTGGAGCTACTGATATTAGTTTACTAATTGCCAAGTCTCATTACTCCAATCCTAAATTTTCCTTAATGTTATAGTGATTTATACTGCTAAATTGGAATTTTAAAATATTAGTCTCATCTACTAGAGAGTTAAATGTTCTTATCCTAAGATATGAGCAATGACTTTAATTGCATACTATTCTCAAAAAATGTGGAAAGACTTAAATATAAATTAAAGAATAGAAATGAGGACTTATCTAGGTTTATAAGTGATTCAGTAGTGACAGATTTGACATTTATAAGGAAGGTGGGGATTGGTTCCTTAAAAAAAATCTTGATATGTACCTTATTAATTCTTTATAAATATCTCACTTTCACCTTATTTTGCTTAATTTGTAATCCACTCACATCATACCACACTCTAATTGACAGTCAAATGAATTTAACTAGTAATAAAAACAATATCCCTTTAACATTTATTAACATTCTTTTAAAAGTTCTAGATTTTAAGGAAGTCACTCTTAAAGGCCTAAGCACTTAAGTGATTGGCATTCAAGCCTATATGTGTGTTTGAAAAATCTCTAAACTATCAAGGGTTAACCAATTATACTCTTAAGAGGAATAACACTCACTAACATCTAACAAAAGTTGAGCATTGATCCTAATGATGAATCCATTAAAACATAACTATAAGGAGATATATTAACGTCCTAAAAAACTATTTCTCTTTGATGAAGCAGAAATAAAAAATTACCTAGTTAAAAGAAAGGAAAATGAACATTCTTTCATAATTTCATTTAAGTTAAGAGGAATTTGAATAAAATAATTTTTCCACAAACTCCTAATGGTGACATCACTAATGATCAAACCACTATAATGCACTTTTGGGTTCATTTGAGGAAGTAATTCTGATACCTGATTAGGTAAGACTTTGTGTGCCTAAATAAGTTCTAAAAATGTCTAGGTTATCCTACTACTCGCAAGTATACGAGGTAGTTGTAGTGATTACCTAGGGTTGTCTCCCACGGAGGTGAAATTGGTCCACTCAAATTAATCTTGAACAAAAACAAAAATAGATGCAATCCTAAACACTCTATCCTAATTTGTTGAGTAAAGACTTTAAAGGAAATCACAAAATTAAACTGAAACGTAAATGGAATTAACTAAAAGAAAAGATGAATAAATTAATCAAAATGGACAACTCTTGATAGTTAATTTCTCTAATTTAATCTCCTATGCATGATTAAGGGAAATAATTGGACAATTGCCTTACAAAAATTAACACTTAGGTTTTAAACCAACTCAAATAATGAACTAATCTAACTTTTGTCTTCAACAAGTTATTATCTGAATTAATTAAGGAAACCTAACTACTAATTACCACTTAAGTTAATATATTTCTAACTCATAACCTAAGCATCCATAGTTTCTTAATTCGTATTAAATTTCTCGGCACTTTATTTAATACTAAAAATGATGTAAATTTTGGCCATTCTATTTCATGCATTCAGCTTAGAAACCACAAAAATAAATAAGACAACAAATCTATAACTCAATCATGTATAGTCAACTAAAATAGCTACATTAATTCTATAAAAAAAAAGAGATCATTCCATCATAGCATAAACACAATTCATTATCTCATTACACTTCAATACTATGTTACTGTCAACAGAAGTATTGAAGCAATAAAACAGTGGATACTAAATGAACTATGAAAAGATAACAAAGTAACAGTCGGCTAAGCTAATAAAGTTCTAAGTTCAGTAAATAAATAAGAAACACTACAATAGATGAATAATAGAGCAAGCAAACAGAGATCAAGTGAATAAGGTACGGTGGTCTCATGCCCCTCTCAAGCTTCTCTCATTAGCTCTCGCCTTCTACTTTATCTTGTTCGCACCAGATGGTCGAAGGCTTGGTTCTGCTTCTAACTCTCTACCATGTTTCTCTCTTCTTCATCAACTCTCTTTGTTCTCTTCTCTTTTTCCCTTCTTTCTCTCTATTTTCTCTCTCCCAAATTTTCTCAGGTGTGTTGAAGAATGGAATTAATGATGTCGTTGCCACCCTCCTATCCTTTCTATTTGTTTCCTTGTCTAGGTTTAGGTTTTAATGCCATCACCCCTGGCACATGACACGTGATAAGTTAATGAATTAAAGAAAACAAATGGGTCACAGGGGTGACAAGTTAAGTCACCTTTGTGAGGGAACTTGTCACAATGGTAACAAGTCACCATCGTGACTAACACTTAAATGTTAGTCACTGTGGTGACACTTGTCACCACTTTTCTTCTTTTTTTATTTCTTTTTTCATGAAAAAATTTACATCACTTTCCCTTCAACCTTCATGCAAAATTCAAAAATAATCCAATTAACATTTATGCAATATTCAAACCATTTCCACTTAATTTATCACACATTTGGATCAAAACATAAAGATTTGTAGCCAAAATCAAGATATAAAGGCAACTAAAAGTAATGGAAACTAGACATAACAATTCCCCCACACTTAAACTATGCTTGTCCTCAAGCAAAATAAAAAGCACTAGACTATATAAGAACAAACAATGGAAACAACAATTTTCCTAAATAATAGTCTTGTCAATGATAATTTCAATAAACACAACCTAAAATCTTGAAACTCATAATACTCCATAAATAATCTATTTTTTGCATGTTTAACCAAAATTAACAAGCACTTCAATTTAAAGAACTGTCAACAAGTGTTATAGATACTCCCTCCACTCTTCATCCTCTCAGGCATTCAAAGGTAAGGTATATTCATTCATCATTCATTTCATGTAAGGCATCTACCATAAGCTTGCTTACTAATCAAATCTCCACCACTTATATCAAACACAAACATCAATCCAAAGGTCTTTATTTCATTTGTAATAGGGCTAAGCGTAGGAAAAAGAAAAATTGCAGTTTAAAACCACAAATTGAACATTTAAAATATTACAAAATAATGAACCATAAAACACTCAAAATTTTCCTATCACTTAACAAAATTAACCCCTCCTATTTTTACTTCTCTCCTCTTCTTTTCATTTTTTGGTCATCTTCTTTTTCTTTTTCTTTCTTCTTGATTTTTCTTTTCTTTTTTACTATATTTTCATTTATTTATTAAGAACAAGACGAATTTTATAAGAGAAAAAAATGTTGAGGAGAGATACAAATTATTACAACCCTACCCATTCCTAACTCAAAAGCCAACTATCTATTATGATTCCCCCACACTTAGATATGCAATTGGTGGTCAATAAGGATTCATTGCCTTGTGCAGTTTTTTTCCTTCATTGTCCTTGGTGTCATGCTTAAGTTGTGCACCCTTTTCAATATGACTTGAAGAGTTTCTTCCATTACTTTTCTCATTCCGCTCGTCTTCTTCTTAGGTAAGGCTTTCCTTCTCTTGATTATTAGCATCAGACAGCTCAGAAGGAAACCCAACATGATTGCCAATCACTTTACCACTTTTCATAATAGTGATTGCTTAAGCTTGTTTGGCTTAACTAGGTAACTTTCCCTCTTGATTGTTGTGAATTTGAGTTGCGATTTGCCCTACTTGGATCTCAATCCTCTTAACAGAGGCCTCTAAAGAGTCGAACCTCTTGTTGTTCATATCCTAATTTTGGGTTGTTACCTGAATAAACGCATTCAGGCTATCCTCCAAGGAAGGCTTGCTCGACGGGTTTTGATTTAAGGAAGGCCCTTGGTAATAATTTGGCCTCTGTAAATTTTGATATTGTTGTTGGGGTTGAATTAGTGGATTGTTGGTCTTCCATGAAAAATTGAGGTGGCTTCTCCAACCAGGATTGTAGGTGTTTGAATACAGATCATTTCGCTCCCTTGGTTAAAAACTGCTAAGTGCATTCACTTATCCCTCCTCATCAAAAGGGTTATAAGAATACATACAAACATTAGCTCCATGTTAACAAATTCCATAGATACCACACACCTCTTGATTTGGAACATTTTGGGGTAGCCTTATAGTTAGCATCTTCACATGCCTCGTCAACTCAACTGACTTCATAGCCAATTCTTGGTTCGAACTCACTTTAAAAACTCCAACTCTTGTTGCCCTCATGTTTTTTGTTGAAAATTAGCCCCCCTAACATTTCAAAGATTTCATACATTTCTTCGACCATCCACTCTCCTATAACTCCTCCTGCTACATCTTCAATCGTCCTCTCTCCTACAAATCATCTTGCTGCATTATCCACAATGTACTGGCACTATTGCGTTAACCCATCATAAAAGAATTGTTTTAGCATGTGAAGTGGAAAATGATGGTATGGAAATTGTACCAGCAAGAGCATAAAGCATTCCCATGCTTTATGGAATGTCTCTCCCTCCATCTGACTGAAGGTAGCTGATGTGAGCAGGAGTAAGGATCACCATGGAGATAGCATATGTGACAAGGGCAAGCTCATCATTCCAGTTGGACTTATGACTAAATTTAGGACCAAGAGACTCAAGGAGGCTTTCTATGCACGTGTCGGCCAATTTGTGGAGAGAATGGCGAGCTCCAAGCCTATTAGAGGAGAGTTTAATGGAATTGAGCCCAAACTAATCCATTTAACTCAAATCCATGGACCGGATACACTTGGAGCTTGAAGACAAGAAGATTTGGGCTATTTTAATGCTTCATCACTTAAGCCCAAAAGCATATGGATCCAGTAGCGGCACAACACATTAGACTTATTTATTTAGTTTTTGGACTTTGTTTTACTTTAGGCTTCCATGTATTTTAGCCCAACCTTTTATTATTTAACTTAGGTATAAATATGTGTCTTTAGGTCAACTTTTAGATCAGATTTGAGTGATTAATAAAATTTTAGAAGTGAGTTCTTCAAGGGAGGTGTGAATGTCTTCATGGTTGCTTCAAGAAATTGATTTGCATCAGTAAGTAAGTACTTGCAACGTAAATTGATTTCTGATTTCTTTGGGATTGGGTCTCAAACTTATAATTTGAGGTTTAATCTAGCATGTTCTTAGAATAGAAAGATTGAGGTTTTGATTCAATAGGATTAGGGGGTTTTGAGAACCTTGTTTTCTTGGAGTTTCCGTATTAATATGCATATACACTAATTACGCTATACAGTATACACCCAACTTCAATTATCTTATATCGTGACAAAATACAAATCACAAGACAAAACCCTTTCAGCAGCTTCAACAGAATCAATCAACACCGTCAGCACAGCATCATACCCAATTTCAACTTCAATATTCAACACCAGAATCACCAGTCCAACCAATCCAACCAATTTAAAAATACAAGCAACCCCAATACCATCGACATTCAACAATCACAATCAGAAATCCATCATCCAACTTTCAGAAATCCATCATCTAACACAATAAAAAATTAAATCAAGTAGGAAAATTTCAAAAAATGACAGAAAAACACACACCCAAAAATAAGGTGCGATGGTGCGACTGCGATGTGCGATGGTTCGGTGGGGCGGCGGTGCAGTGTGTGGTGGTGCGGTGGACCTCAGCTGTGATGGTGACGACTGTAGCAGGCGATGGCGTCTTCAGGTGGTGTGGAGGAAGGTTGAAGATGAACTGATGAAGACGACGAGACCACGACAGAGGAGGAGGAACTGAGGGAGGACGAGGCTGAGGCAGCGACACCACGACGGCGAGATGTCGATGGCAAGAGTGAGAGAGAGAGACGGTTAGAGTGAGTGAGGCGTACGAGAGAGAGATGAGAGGTAAGGATCGCAGTCGGGGGTGGGGGTCGGTTTTTAAGGTTAGAATTTTGAAAATTTGCAAAATGGTCCCTGTAGTTTCTTCTTTTTATGGAACCATCTGAAATTACTTAGTATTGTCGGTATCGGCCGGTACCAACCAAAAATAACTAGTACTGACCAGTATTTTTGTCTGGTACCCACAGCACGCGTACTGGTACTATTTTTTGACCTGTACGATACGGAATTCACATCATTGGTTGAAGCTTATACCACTTATCAAGTTTTTCTCACCCAAACCCAATACACCAAAGATCCCCTCTTTTGAACTGCTTTGAAAATTCCAAACTAGTTCATACACCCATCACTCTATGTCTTCCCTTGTCTGAAAATCATGGTGTTCCTCTTGCTGATCCTATTGAATATCATAGCACTGTTGGTACTCTTCAGAACCTTTGTCTTACTACTCCTAATATTTAGTTTGTTGTTAATAAGGCCTCTCAATTTTCATAGTGTCCTACAAACATTCATTGGTTTGCAGTGAAATGGATTAAGTGATATCTCTGCTCCATACCCTCTCATGGCGTTCATTTCACAAAATGTTTCAATCTTTCTTTACAAGCCTATTGTGATGCTGATTGGGTTGGTTGTCCTAATGATCGACTTTCTACATCTGGTTACTATATCTTTCTGGGGCCTAATCTTGTCTCTTGGAGTACCAAGAAGCAACCAACAATTGCTCGATCCATTACTAAAGTTGAGTACCGTTGCAAAATTATATTGGATTACTACTCTTGTTTGTGAACTTGGTCTTGCAATTCTCTCTCTTACCCTTTGGTGTGACGATCTCGATGCTATCTTTTTAGCTTCAGATCTGACTTCTCATGCTCATACTAATCACATTGAAATTGACATTCATTTTGTTCGTGATCTAGCTGCTAGCAACGCTATACTAATTCATCACATTTTTTTCCTTTGCTCAAAACGTTGTTATTATGACCAAAGGTCTTTCCTCTTCAACATTTCAACAACTGCAAGACAAGCTTACGATTGCATCCTCCCGTGACCTTGAGGCGGCTAATAACATCATAGTATCTTAACCACCATGTACTCTATATTATTGCCATTATTTTCACTTGCACATATCTTTTATGTTGTAATCCTTTATTTACTCTTATCCTTTATTTTATTTGTTCTTATCTAGTTATCTTCAGAGTTGTAGATAAATGACTATTTCTTCTATAATTAAACACAACAAAACATTTCTCTTTCTTCCTATTTATTTACTCGTTCAGAATGCTTATTTAAGCATGGGTCCATACTAGGAAACCAGATTCTCTGTCCAGTTTTACTCTGTCTTATTCTGTCTCATGAAATATCAACTATTTATCTTGAGGGACCCATGCTGGCCTCATACGGACCCCACATAAATAAATGACTAAGATTTATTGGACACAATAAGACACCATAATATTGGATAGAGGATTTGGGCTCCCATATGAGAGCGTATGTTTACCATTGGCATTGCAGATGACAACGTCCTTGAATCAGATATTGATCTACGGGCCTTCATGCCATGCTCTTCGAATGAAAGCACATAATGCTTGAAATCGATCTGGATTTTCTAAAAGTTTGCTTTTTGCCTTTTCTTGTAGAGCAGAAACAACACTTGCTTCAAACACATATCTCCTTCTAACACACTTTCCTTCAGTGAAGTATGCGCTTTCTATTGAACTGGAAAAGGTTGCTGGAAGTGGTGGTGTAGGAAAATTTGATGATGGATCCGATAAGCTGGGATGAGCAATTTTTTCAGGGTAACGACTAGCAATAGCTGCCCAACTTTTAAAGAATGCACTTGCCGTTGATCCGTCAATAATCTTGTGCAGTAAGCACACACCTAG
>JANZLC010000002.1:14536737-14548941 GCA_026413385.1 Erythroxylum gracilipes | reverse complement strand
GTTGAACTACAACTGTTTACCTCTGTGGGTGTCTGGGGCTCGAACTCGAGACCTCAGGGTTTTGTTGGGTGCAAGACCCACGCCTCACCCCACTTGAGCTATATCAAAAATCCGTAACAGAAAGTCTTAACAAACAAAATCTTTATTGAACTATTTATAAACTAGAGTTATCTATAAGAAGTTACAAGTGTTCTCTCTCGTTGAGGAGGTCTCTCTCTCTCTTGTCAATGACAAGTTTCCTTTAGTCTTTTGTTACCTATCCTGTGTTCGTTCGTGGCAGACAATATTTCTATCAACATGGCTAGTCTTTCCGATGAAGGTGAGGAGGATGAAGGAGTGGTGATTGGAGGGAAGGAGATCGTGGAGGATGGAATTGATTATTCTACGTGTTTGGTGGGACGCTTTCATTCGGATCGGAATATCAACTTCAATGCTATGAAACATACTTTGGCATCCCTATGGAGGCTTTTCATAGGGGTTACGATTCATGAGGAGGAGGATGGCATGTATTTATTTACCACAACGTTTAGTGCAAATACCCCAAATTTGATGAGGGAGTCTATTTGTGTCATCCTTGTTGTTTCGGAAAAAGAGTCTTTGGGTAACTACCTTAGGCTACCTTCTCACATAAGGAGGAATAAGAAGGAGGTATTTGGTTTTATAAAAGACAGAGTGTGGAAATGATTGAATGCCTGGAAGAGAAGACCACTTTCTAAGGTGGGTAAAGCTGTGTTGTTGAAAATTGTGTTACAAGCAATACTCACTTATGTGATGAGTTTGTTTCTTCTACCTAAAACTTTATGTCCTAAATTGGAACGTATCATGACTCGGTTTTGGTGGGAAAAAGGTGTTAATCATGAGAAAGGAATTCCTTGGATGTCTTGGCAGAGATTGGCGAAGAATAAGATTTTCGGTGGCCTTGGTTTTAAAAAGATCCATGAGTTCAATCTTGCGCTTTTGGGAAAGCAGGGTTGGAAGTTGATGACTCAACCTAATTCACTAGTATCTCGTGTTCTTCAAGCTCGTTATTTTGCGGGTTCATCCTTCTTATCAGCAAATTTAGGAAGCAATCCGAGTTATTTATGGCGAAGTATTTGAGAAACCTATTCTTTGGTTGGAGATGGTTCTCAAATTCTAATATGGGACTCACCGTGGCTCAATGATATGGAAAATTCTTTTATTGCTTCTTCAAGGCCTCCTGATTCAAATGTTTTCTTGGTTTTGGATTTGTTGGAAGATGCTTGATGGAATCTTGATTTAATTCGCTCACTTTTCTCTAGCCATGATTGTGAACGGATTTTGGCAATACCATTGGGTAGACGACCGGCGAGAGATGATTGGTGTTAGAAATTTGAGAATAAAGGCTGTTACACATTGAAGAGCGCTTATAAACTCTTGTGTCCCCTTACGGATACAACTTTGCCAAGTTATCAACAGGTATGGAGGCGGATATGAAGCTGTGTAGTTCCGCCAAAGGTGATCAGTTGTGATTGGCGTGTTCTAAATGGTGTATTACCATGCTTATCGGTGTTACGAAGTCGAAGAGTTGATGTTAATGTGTGTTGCCCGATTTGTAATTAGGAAGAGGAGACATTACAGCATGTGTTCCTCGACTGCCCACTCACGAAGCAGGTCTGGTCGAGAGTTCTCCAGAACTGGTAGCATTCAGAAACAATTTCTTTGCTCGACTGGTTTGCGTCCTTTCTACCTGCAACGAAGGACCAGCAGTATACCATTTTGATGATAATTTGGGCAATCTGGCATAGTAGAAATGAAGTTATGTGGAATAATAAATGGAGATCAGCCAATGCCATTGTTTGTTTTGCACAGAGAACCTTGGAGTGGCGTTGGCTTGCTCATGCTTCTAGTACTGTTCCAGCAACACCAGCAACAAAGAACAGTGAGTTGGCAACCTCCAGATGTGGGTTGGCTGAAGGTTAATGTTGATGCCGCCACCGGAAGCAACTCCAATTTCATAACTGCTGCAGCTGTTGTACGTGATTCTAATTCGAGTTTTATAGGTGCAAAATCATGGAGGTTTCCAGGCAAACTGAGTGCTAAAAGTGCAGAGGCAATAGTTATCAGAGAAGTCCCTAGTTAGGTCAAGCTTCAGAATTGGGATAGAGTTATTATTGAATCGGATGCGAAGATTGTGGTTCAAGCAATTAATGATGGCTCTTATGAAGACTCTTCCTCTTTTGGTTTGTTAGTTTGTGATTGTAAATCTCTATTGAATGAGATTAGAATAGCTAAATGTATTTTTGGCTTCAGGTCAGGCAATTCTACTGCCCATGTCTTAGCTACGGGCGCATTATTCACTTTTGGCCTTGGAGAGTGGTTCGAAATACCCCCTCCTTCTATTGTTGAAGTTCTTGCTTTGGAGTAATGAAATTCCTACTATTTACCCTTAAAAAAAGATTTAAATAGGCATTTGACTTTGTAGTTAGAAAAACTCAAGTAAGCATGTGGGTGATATGTAGAAATTAGATATCACATCAGCAAAAGGATAAAACACTTGCATCAGCAAACTCAAAACAGATACATCAAAATTATATGTAAGGACTTTTTGTCTGTACGAAATGTGTCAATCCTTAATTGAAAGAAATTAAAGGTTGAGGAATCAGATGCATGATAGATCCAACCTATGTATATTAACTGATGAAATTCAAAACTTCTCAGTCCAGGATTCGCTTACATGTAAAGCCAGAATGCTGTTGAATAGTCGATTCCCATAAGCCCAATTCGTGCTCCAACTCCATTTACAAAGCGCATGCTGACCATCTCAACTAGTGCACATAGGACTGACTGAAGGAGTAGTTATCAAAGATTTAGGCATCGAACAAAGGGAGACATCGTGCAGAAGATAGACCAGGTAAATTAAGGCTGAGAAAAATGGAGTATTTGTAATGACAAAAACTTGTAATGATCTTATAATTTCTTATCATATTCAAAAATCGCAGAACTCCATGAGAAAGCAATCTAGAACCAATAAAATTGGAAAGATTACTTTATCAAATTACAGGAGTCAAACTGAACTCATTTTACTATTTGTTACAAAAGAAAAGTTGATCATGCAGCCATCTAAATGAATCATTTTTTCCCAACTTTTAGACCTTAGGCATAGCAATCCCGGAGTAACAGAAGCCTTAGCTGCGATAACAGTAAGCTTGCATCACAAGATAGATTGCATGAGATACAAAGAAATTCATATCAGGGAGCAGTAGGACATGTTATTGAAGCAGAGTTATATACAAATAAACTTGTATCCTTACAGGTTTAACTCCTCTTGTACTGAAATACTTCGAAATAATTACATCTGCAACTGCCTGCATGGAGACCATGATTAATTAAGTCAAATTATACTCCTTCCAGCCAAAACTAAATAGAAAATACACTATTAGTAAAAAATGGTGTATTTCATGGATTTCCTTGAGAAGAAACTTCATATCACTAACAAGACCAAAGAAAAAGAAGTTTTCAATTTATGTGAATGCAAACTAACATCTTTGTCCATACCTATGTACCAGACCTAATTGTCACTTGGACTCTTTGAGTGACATGGAACAATGCTTGAATTTTGATAGATAAGCCACAGGTTGTTTATCTTGCATTTTGTTGTATTTTAATCCAATAATGGAATCATTTCCAGTGTAAATTTCAAAACACTTTCTCTATTGGATAAACTCTTTAATGTTAAATGGTCTAAGAAGGGAAATACGGAACTAGTTTAACAAATGAATACAATTGTAGTTTCCTGCTATAAATGTTGTTACTTAAAATTACTTCTTCCTGAGATGAATTCCAACTTAAGGGACAACAAAATGTAGAAAAGAGGTATAAAGAAAAATCTGCAGATATACTTTTCTGGAGTCTGGTTAACTGAAATCCAACAATATCATCAGTTTCTAGCTTGTAGTTCCTCAGACATGAAGAAAGCAAATCCACTCTATGAATATAGAAATACTTGCTATGATAATGAAAGCATATTTTATAGCAGTACCATTGACCTATTTGATCCCACATAAAATAAATGGTCAGGAGAAAAAAAAATGATCCTACACTATTCTAAGGAGTTCAAAGAACACCCAACTTCAAGCAAACATGGCAACGTCCTTGCAATGTGTTGAAACAAGCACTCAAAACTGGCACTTCAATAACAGAGGGAACTTTGGTCACTCTCAAATGTCACAAGAAACAATGTCAATTCCTTTTGAAATGCTTAGATCCAGATGCTCAGGGTTGGCACATCAATTACATAGGAGATTGTACCCATTCTTAAAGTGTCATCATATTTTACTACTCTATTCCTACATATCAAAATCTTGGCTGGTTTGTATTACTTCAACAATGAGCTTGCCTATGACCTTAGTATATGCTAGATGGAAACAGCCCCAATGTAATATTGTGATCAGTTGAACATACAAAAGATGCAGAATCTATATACCATTTAACTCAAAAGTAGGAACATGAATTTACATCAGACTAAGAGAAGGAATGTTTTATGACTTTTATTTAATACCTTCACTTCCACTTTAGAAAGATATAGTCTCTTTTCCTTATCCTGTGAAAAGCGCACCTTTCCATGCTTTTCACCAGATTTCATCCACTCTTTAGCAACCTCAGGATTATCCCACAATTGTAGCATGTCCTCTGGAGAAGCTCTCGAGTCCCAATATGTATAATCACCCCCTGCACTCTCAAAGAAACAAGAGATTAATATAAACATCAAGTGAAAGTACAGTTCCTAATACATACAGAAGATCTAACAAGTCAAGGCCATCAAAATACATCCATATATTTTAAGGTTGAATAAGAAAAAGAAAATGTGAAACAGCATTTAGGTCAATCCTCTCAATATTAAGAGCATCCACCACTAGCTTCAGAAATACAGATATCAGCATTTTCCTACAAACGAAATTAGTTGTTTCTATGATTTAGGATCAATACCAATGAAGAACAATTTACGCCAGACCTTTTTAACTTGAAAGGAGAAACTAAAGATGGGAACAATTTACTACAAAGAAGTGTTGTGAGCTTACAGGATCAATAAGCATACTTTTTCCATCCTTATCTAATTCCATTTGGCATTTTATAATTGTAATGCTGATATTTTGGAAATAAAATCTCTTTCTCATTTTCATGCAGTTTAAGCAATGATAAGCAATACTCTTAGCCAACAGGGTGGACATGAAAAATATAGATTCACATCAGAACTAAAATGTCAGAATGAGTTTCTGACTAAAGTAGAAATCTGTGTTGTTTTTGTGAAATTGAAATGTCTCAGTTGTTTTCAGCAACAAGCCACTTGTACAGCTTATCACAATATCACTTTTTCCCCAAGCAAGAACAGGATGGAAAGTTACATAAATTACCTTCTTTCCATCTGATTTCTGTGAAGACTTTAAATTATATGCAAATATTTTTGTATCCATGGCTCGCAAAGATGGGTATGTCAAGAAATTATTGAAATCAAAATCTTAAACTATTTAACAACACATATGACCAGATTCTATACAAGATCTAAGACACTGCCTCCAACAGTTTATTGGGCTGGAAGTGCAGAGAATGCCCAGGCTATCATACCACTAATACTGAGACTTAACTTAAGATCTTTCAATTTTGAAATATCTAATAGCATGTCAATATATCATTCAACCCAATCAGTAAGTTTTGACTGAATATTAACTCTATCAATGAGATATGCACATCAAGCTAGATATTGCAATTACAGCATGAATTCCAGAATGGTTTATTTTGATATCTAAATAGGTGGGTTCAGAGGCTTTGCAGAGTGTCTACCTATCTTGAGGCTCACTAACCATACTTAAAAGAAAGGACTTCCTTTGAATTATGCATTGTTAAAATCATCAGAGAACTGAATGGAAGTCTATATTAAATGCTAAAGATTTTACACAGGAAGTATCCTATGTTGAAATAGTATATGAAGTGGAAGGAGCTACATAATTTTAGAGTAATAACTATCTCTACAACTTGAGAAAGAGTGCTGGACTAAAATATCATTATGCCATGAATCCTATATAGGAAGTATCCTATATTGAAATGGTGTTATTTTAGAATATTAGTATTAACTTGTATTGGTCTGTTCTTACTCAAAGAAATTGGCTAAAACCTAATTAGTAACAAGTCAATAATATATAATTATGTGAAGGATATTCCAGAGAATTATGCTATAGAAGGGAAGCTAATATAAATATAATAAATACCATATGGAAATTGAATGAAAAAATAGAACATATAGAGGAGTATAGTTATTTCTTATAATTGTATAGTTATTTCTTATAATCTTGAGTAAAGGAAAGAACTGCAACCTGCATTTTGTGAAGACAGGAGACCTGTATCTTGTGAAACATGTACAGTTGATGAAGGATTAGCACTAGCATTTATTGCCGAAGTACTTCCATCAAGAAATCTTCTGCACAACAACTACACAGTTATGGAAAAAATTTCTCTAAAGCCAAGGGCATACAGTGAATCAGATCCACTCAATCTTACAAACTCATCTGATCACTTCATTCCAATTGTTCCAATTTTTAGGGGGAAGCATGGTGGATTTATCTTCAGAAAGATATCACTCCCTAATCCTAAAAGAGGTTCTTATTTTGAGATTTAAAAACAAAAGAAATACTTTTTGACCGTGATCCATAAAGTACATGACTACATCTATATACATGGACAAAGAAATAATGGAAGAACAGTGGGAGGAAATTTATATTGAAAAAAAAAAAGATTGATAACCAACTCAAATATAGAAAATAAAGGGCATTGTATAAACAATAAACAATTACAAGGAGAACAGGGAACTACCTGGAAGGAAGACTTTCTTTGACTAAAAGGTATCGCTTCCAGTATTCCAAAGTTGATTTATGATCTGCTTTTTTGGTACCACCTTTATATGCTCTAACCACAAACTCCTCGCTTCTTCCTCTGTATAATAGAAATCTAACTTTAGCATTGCAAAACTTTTGAGACCCAAAGTCCAAAGCTTGAGAATAATCATTGCCATCAACAAATCAAGTACGCATTGAACTGAAGAAAAGAATAAAGGAAAATAAAATACAAGAAATTGTACTTAACAAACTTACTTCTGCTCGAAATTCAACAGCCATTTGATGTATGCAGCACCAAGATATACACTTACGAAAGGCCTATACAAAATTTCAGGATTTCCTTCTACTTTATATGTCCGGTATCCCAAGTCTCTGTTAGCAAGTTGACATTCTATATAACACCATTTAAACGTGGAAAATAAAGGAAAATGAAAGAAAGAAGCTGATAGTAGTCGAAACCCTTATTACCAGATTACTTTGTTGAAAATATAATGCAAGTATGATTTTGATACCTGGCCAGCCATTCGGCAGTTTCTGGTGAAATTTGCATAATTCCCATCTTTTTCTGTTTGGTTTTCCTCACATATTCTGAAGCAAGAAGTTGCCTGTCACTTGCAAGTTCAGCAATAGCACAGATCATATCCTGGAATGAGAGAAGATATCAAATGCAATCACATTTTAAACTTTCAAAACTTCTAAATTGACAAAATTTTACTTACATGGTCAAAAAAGAAAAACAATGGTGCAAAAGAGATTATGAAAGTAAGCATAAAATTCCTGATTTTTGACTTGGAAATGCCTGTTAGAAACAAAGCACAAAGTGCACTGCCATCTGAATGAAATAAAATAGCCACCAATCCACTGTGTCCATGATCAAAATCTTAGAAGATGAGCAAACTGGATTTCAATTTAAAAAACGACTCCAATTTTATACCAGGTCCAAATGAGTACTAAAGAAAACTAAAAATAGCGTACTAATGACTAACTTATTTACTCAGCAAGTCAATTAGAGATCATCACAATTAAAAAGTTAGCGAGAAGGTCAAGTCATGACAATAACGAGAAAATATATGGGTGATATTTCCATCATTTGCTGGGCTATAATGAACAATAGTAGTAAGTTGTCGCATGCCGATGAACAATGAGTGGTAAACTTATTAGAATTGATGGCTCATACTAAATCATCAAGCAAAGATCTGAGTTCTTGTGTCACCAGTTGACTTCTATACAACCCAGTACAATCCACACCATCCAATATAATAATGTAGATAGATATGAACAAAGTTAGTTAATATTAAAATGTCAAAGACGACAACAAGGTTTTATATTGTCAAGTTCCACAAGTAAAAATTAAACAAGAAAATGAATTGCTACCACTCTTCACTTGTGAAAATCAATCCAGGACATTCAGCAGAATGCGGAATGTAATGATTGATGGATACGCAAAGCATTTCAGCTGACAGCAAATTTCAGGAGACCATCAAAGCAAAGCAAAGCAATTCCAAGTATAAAACCTAAGAACCTGAACAGTTTCAAGTGATTAAAAATAGCATCTTATACTTCTATACATTCTCTAACAAACAAACACACAGATCTCCTTTCCTATCATTGCCCCAAACAAAAAGTATGGTATACTCCACATGCAGCAAAGCAATAACCCAAGAACATTGTCCTGACAATGTTAAACGAAACAACTGATTTGGATTGAAAAGATTTACCGGAAGTATCTGTGAGTCAAAATGTCGTTGTATAATAATATCAGCTACAGCCTGAAAACCAAAATTGCAGTGTAAATGACATCAATCTAAGAATTTCAGTCATATGGAAAATGAATATCACAAAACAAAACAAATATTTATGGATGAACCATGAACACTTCACAGAAAGAGTACTTAGATGTATATATGATCCAACCCAAGACCACTCAAACAGCTCAATTTTTTATTTGAATACATTCTGTAGTCACGAGAAAGACTTTTTCCCATGACATCCCATGACAACTCCTCACATTTTGATTTTAGTAAATAAAGATAGTACCATTCGAAAAATTACTTGGAGTCCACAAAAGCACCAAAGAAGAAGACCAGTCGTGTTTTACCTTCATCTCAGTTTGTGTCAAGTAAGGTTGCCCATCAGGATCCCGTGAAAGGTGAACTTTCTGTCCTCTAGTCTCTCCAGCATCTAACCATTCAGTTCTAACTGCAGGTTCCCTCCACATTGCATCCATATCCTGTGGATCAATGCACTCATCCCAATATTTAAACTGGAAACTCATCCTGAAGCTTGTATTCTGAGATGGAATCTGCTAACAAATACAATACCTCGGAAATCAGTGATCTTGCTTGTGTGAAACATCACTTAAGGAACTCAGAAATGGCAAATGATGAACACTTCCACATGAATACTGGGAAACAGAAATTACTTGGAAAACCATGAAAATACTTCTGTCTTTAGATTCAAAGGTTAATAAAATAATCACATTTATATGCATCAGAAATAGCGAATGAAGATTCCAACCAACTCAACTAAGAGATAGATGAAATCAGCAACGAAACTTGATCTTTTGGAAATAAAAGGAGAAATAAGTATATAAAATTCATGTTGTTCACTCCATTTCTCTTCCTCATTAGAAGAAGAGGAAGTTGCTCGTGCATTCAGTGGCTTCAATTAAGACTTGAAGACCAAAAGGAATTAAAACAAACATCATACAGACGAATCCATGTGTGTGTCGGAGACGACAACATTTGTACAATAAAAGAAAACCCAATTAAAGAGCAAACAAAGGAAATGTGTATGCATGCAAGTTGACAATTTATCACGAAAGGCAATCAACAAAAAAAAAACAAAAGAAAAACGGGCACAAACGAAAAGGGAAGCGATCTCATCTTCCTCTCACCGGCGTCTCTGTTTTCTTAGGTGAAGTAAAAGAAATGGACCATTATTGACGGAATTTGTATCTGCGGAAGGTAAAGTTGGTGGGTCTGCTGCATAATGGTTGGCGAGAGAGAGAGAGAGGTGGAGGTTGTTGAAGAGAAAGGTACACTTGGCGAATGCCACGCAAGACATGCTCCTTTCCTTGTCTCTGTTACGGTGAAATGGAGGTCTCAATCTCATGGGAGGTGTCCTAGTTGCCATTCAGATCCAGTGCCTCCTCATTTTTATACAAAAATAAAAATAAAAAAAAAATGTGAGTCATCAATTTACCTCAATTCAAACGATTATTATTTATTACTAATATAATTCCTCTAATATGCATCGACGGTGTGAATAATATTCCGTACTTGCCGTTACGTGTCGTGGTCAGAAAAAGAAATGGTATTAAGGTTTTTGGTGCCGGAGTTTCAATACCGGTCGGTACCTAAAGTTTTTGTTTAATACTGACCGATGTCTAAAATATCGGCCGCGTACCAACTGATACTATAAGTTTTAAAAAAAGTTAGGACTATTTTGCAAATATGAAAATTTTTAACCTAAAAAAAACCTTGTGTGCCTCTACACACTCGAACCCTTCTACTTCTTTTGATTTTTTTCACTCTCCCTCACCGACTCTCACTCACCTCCATTCTCTCTCTTTCGTCATCTTCCTCCCCGATCTACACTAACATCGTACCATTTTCAGCCTTCCTCCACGCGAAGTCGCGAACACACCACCGTCTTTAGCCCTCCTCAATGAGGACCACCACACCACGTCATCGCCACCAATAAACGTCTGAATCTCCTCGACGCCACTGTTATAATGACTGCTCTCCCCATATCTAAACCCGACCCATCATCCAACCCAAAAACTCGAAGCTGTGAATTAGTTTTTTGGTGTGTTTTGACTTTTTAATTTTTTTCTGTTTAATTGCATTTTTTGATTATAAATTGGTTAGAACTTAGAAGTTGAAAGTTGGAACTAAATTTTGAATTGGATTTGTGATTTACGTGAGTTGGATATTGGAGTTGATTGATTCATTATTTTGTTGTGGTTTATTTATGGTTTGGTTCATTGATTATGGATTGGTTTAAAAGAAATTTATGTTAAGTTTTTTAATGAATAAAATGCACGACGACATGTGACATGAATCTGTGATGATATTTATGTGAATTGATTTAATTGAAAGTTTGAAAGTTGAAACAACTTAAATTAAAATTTAAAACCGATAATGCAAAGACTTAAATAATTAATTGTCACATTCTTAAAATTTATGAAATGGTATTTCATTTTTAGTATTTGGGTATTGGCTTTAGGTAAATAATTAATTGAGTATAAAATTACTCTATTGTAAATTATTAATAATTCGATTGTAGTTAATGATATTTGGGTATTGGCTTTAGGTAAATAATTAATTGAGTATAAAATATGTTGAATTATTTGGTAATATATATGTGTGGGCTATAATAAATATTTGTAATAGATAATGTGTGAAAGTAGTAATGTAAATGTATCCAAAAGGAACTTTTTTTTCAAATTATGAACATGTTGTAGGCTAAACCCTAACCACTTAGACTTATTAATGTCAATTAAAAATCGTAGAAGCAACTTATATATTTAAGAGCCAAGTATAGAATAATGTATATAATATTATGGTTTGTTAGAAATGAAAAAAAGATTCAAAGCTTTAAATAAGGGAAAAAAAGTTTCCAAGGAAGTTATATCATTCAACTTGATCTTCATGTTATGAATAGATGTGTATGAACAATTGTATAAGATATGTCATTCATTATTTGACGATTATGTAAATCATACCCTTCAATTTGATCCTTATGTTTGAAACTTTGAATTGAAATTGTTTGAAATTGCTGGAAATAAAATTTGTTTATGTATATTCTGTGATTGTTGGAAATGAAAATTGTTTATGTATGTTTTGTGTAATTATATATGATTAATAATTAAATTGTTAGTTTTTGACTTATAGTGAATTGTGTATGATGTAATCATACAAAATGAACTATATTATATAATATGGAAATGCGTATTGTGTAATGAAATTATGTGTTATTTATCGTGATATTTACATTCATTTGTTTTTACATATAAATGGAAGGAAGCTCAAGTACTTCTAATCAAACCACTTCAGGAAGATACAATTATCTAGTTTGGGCTCATGCTGCATTGGTTCCTGATATGAGGAACCATATTATTTACTTGTTTTGTAACAAGCATTTGAAAGGTAGAGGAATCACCTAATTAAAGAAATATTTAGCTAGGGTTAAAGGTGTAACACCCAAAGACCCCCTGGAAGGGTACATGGATGTCACCCAAGACAGAACAATTCAAACATTTCACACTTACATTATTAGAATCTCAAACACACATATAATACATCTCATAATTCCAGAAACAAAAATCCAAAGAATATTTACAAGCCCAAAC
>JANZLC010000002.1:14467904-14498676 GCA_026413385.1 Erythroxylum gracilipes | reverse complement strand
TTCTAACCCAAATTGAGTGTTTTCAGTGGCGTTGGAACCGTTATAACTGAGGGAAAAATTTTAGTAGATAACCAATCTAAATTTTCCTATTTGAGGTTTTTCCTATTTGTGATCAATATTATTGTCGGTTTGGGTCTGTTATGTTTTGTGGGTCCGAATGTTGGGCCTCGGAAACGGGGTCCAACATCCTATCATATATGTCAAATTCATTGGATCTAAGTCCGGCAATTCACATTCAATTGCTCACACATTTCATATTCATTCTGGCATTTCACATTCAATTGTTCTCACTTTTCATATTTATTCAACATACAGATCATATAGAAACACATATCATTGAGTTTACATGCCTAGGTTAACTCACAGTATGCTTCAGATAAGTTATTGCCTTGATGATCCGACAATGTCTAGATGTTGACGATCAACTTATGTATCTATCTTGGTGCAATACACACATATTTCACACATCATTAAGTTGTCAATCATATGATTATTCAATTATTCACACACACACACACACACACATATACGCTCTCAGATCATTCAAACTTTATAGCTTGTATACTATCATTTTGTAATTAGGTTTATACCTTAAGTAAGCTTGATTTATTCATCAATTATATACGTTCAAATAATTATCCAATTCTTACTCACAATTACTTCATGTTCTCCAATGTTCATTCATTTATATCTAATACACATTCCTTATATCCTTTGAATCATATTTGCATTCATAAGAACATCTTAGTTCCCTTAACAACTCATAATTTCCAAATTTCAATACATTGATATCAAGACAATCCATTCCTTAAGTTATGACATCAATTAACAACCTAAACTTATCAAACCCATAACCAATGAATCAAACAACAATTTAAGTTCAATTCAAGCCTCAATCAAGTTGAAATACACCAATGTAAAGTGACTTATCCTTATGTTGTTCAACGATTACACAAAATAGAAATTATCATTACAAAGCATTGCCCACGATCGTGGTGGATCGTGGGATGAGTGACCTAAAAGTGCACTATTCAATTTCCCTCAATTTTCCACAAATTTCAT
Source organism: Erythroxylum gracilipes (assembly GCA_026413385.1). Lineage (NCBI taxonomy): Eukaryota > Viridiplantae > Streptophyta > Magnoliopsida > Malpighiales > Erythroxylaceae > Erythroxylum > Erythroxylum gracilipes. The sequence goes on along the minus strand of JANZLC010000002.1, from coordinate 14,497,614 downwards.
CTACTTAGGATCACCGTTAACACCTCAAATTTTCTATAATTCATACTCTTAAAAGCTACTTCAATTCATGTTAACATAGCTTCCATCGTAGTTACATTAAAGCTCTCTAACTTCTATTCATTTATGTTACTAACAATTACTCTTACATATACACTAACATCCCTAATTTTCCATATTCAAAACACCTTCATAAAAGTCCATTAATTATACCTCAGTTATACCTTAATTATACCTCAGTTCCTCATCAATTTCATCTCAAATTCTAGCTTAAAATCATTCATTTAACGGCTCATAAACTATTGTCTTTCATGCATGCAAAAACAAAGCAGAAACTATCATTCATGTATCGTTTTCCAGCGCTGCTTCAATATCATTCAATCCATCCCTAATCTTTCATAATAAAGGTTCTATTAAAACATACCACAATAGATTATTATTTCACTTCCTTGCTTAACTCTAATGCCACCTCAAGATCAGCTTTCTTAACCTTACTTGCATGCAAGATCATTTTAAGAACAAGATAAAAGTAAGATAGCTTTTAGCACAGGAAAATAGATGATAGCAAATTATAGCCATCTTTGTGAAGGGTCTTGTATGGATTTTGGGTGGAAATGCTCAACAACTTCAATGTGTGAGTGAGATGTGTATGTTACGGCAGTGAGAGGGGGAAGGAGAGTCTTCAGCAAGAAAAGAACAATTGAAGATGATTATTCCATTGCTATGTGTAAGATGAGTGTTCTTACATGAAGGACACTTGTCGCATTAAAAAGCAAGCTACATGCCCTCTCCCTAGCTGGCATACTTGTCCTTCTATAAGGTTTCCATTTGTCACTTATATTTACTGTCATTTTTCACTCAATTTATAGGCTTAGTCATCCTAATTTCCTACATGTCAACTTGTTGTGCCACTTGATATTTTTCCTATACTAGGTGTATATATTAATTCATCAATTTTCCAACTGTACCAATTAATTCCAAATTACAATTTGTAATCCATCAATTCTTGTTATTGCTAAACCAAAGTACAAGACATTGGAAATGCACATTCATATCACGTTCATTTTGAAACTCTCGTACCCCATAATATGTCAATTGAGTGCATATACAATCTCTGCAATGTTTTTCGAAATCATAAATCATGTGTGTATGTTATTATTATGCATATGATTGAAATCATAAAATCATGTCCTAAGTGTACCGAATTTATTTTATATGATGCCACTCATGTGACTCAATAGTCTTAACACTTTAAATCCTTTAACAATGTAAGAGACGAGATATTGCATAGATAAGATACTAAAATTTTTCTTGTGGTCTGGAAAAGTTGAGAATGGGAAGCAAGCCCAGGTGAAATGGGGTGACATCACTATACCTAAGAGGCTAGGAGGGCTTAGGACCATCTTGATTGTGCAAATATAGAAAGCAATGTTTGTTAAATGGATATGGAGACTTTGCACTGATAAAAAAGGTATGTGGATTAAATGGATTAATGAGTATTATCTCCGAAACCAGAATCTATGGCAGTTAGACATTTCTAAAAAATTCTCATGATTTTTCAATCATTTACTCAAGTTGAGAAGTTTGTTCTACCCGCACATCAAATATAGGTTGGGGATGGAGAGGATATATGGTTTTGGTTTATAACTGGACCAATCATTGTCCTCTTATTCTCAAACCTGATCTTTCTAACCTCATAAATATAATTCATTTTGGATATTACAAAAGAGATAATAAGATACGAAAATTTCCTACAGACTAGCATTAGACTATGTCTTATCTCTAGACATAGTCTAACAAGTACTGATATAGTCTAAATTGGAGATTAGACTAGCATTAGTTATTCAATTAGAAAAACCTTTTGAAGGATTAACAAATATAAGTACTTTATGGAATTTTATTACCTATAAAACTACTGGTATAATATTAAGCTTTTTTATTAGATAATGAAATACGAATAAAAAATACCACTGAGTTTCTTAATGCTGTTGAACCAATAAAGGCTTTTCATGTAAAGAATTTATTGGAAAAGATATAACTTCAAATAAACAAGAAATTGAAAATAAAGAATGAAAAAATACTCTATGGCATCTAACTAATATACGAATATGTGACATCTGTTATTTGGAAGAATACATTTGTTAATTTAAAAAATATTATTATAAATTAACTCGTACAAAATAAGAAATGTATATTTGATATTTATCAAAAAATTACTTTATCCAATAAACAAAACAGTAAAAGAATTATTCTTAATTAAACAACATGATAATCTAGTAGCTTATAATCTAGGTGGCGGTATTTCAATAGTAAAAGAAGTATTATCACAAAAATGCTTAGAAGCAAAATTACATATAAAACTAAGACATAAAGATAGTCAACTATGTTGTTCTAAATATTTAGAAGAGCCTCATCGATATGGATATGACTCTTTTATTTATCAAAAACAACGAAAACATAAATAAAAAAATAAATGACAAAAATATCCTACAAACAAGTATAAGAAATTTCTATTTAAACCTTATAAAACATTTTTTAGAAGAAAGGCTTATAGTCAATACAAACCAAAGAAAAAAATTATTGTCTTCAAAATAAGAAAACATGTAAATGTTGGTTATGTAAAGAAGAAGATTATTATGCAAACACATGCCCAAAAAGAAATCACAATAAATACAAACAAAGAAATAATATTTTAAATTCAACATTTAAATATAATTTAGAACCTATTGAATCAAATTATGAAATAGATTCAACATTTCCTCATTATATCATTATAACTTTCAAACTTCAAAATCATCAACTAGATTTAAATACAACATTCGTTCAAGTGATTATTCAGAATAAAAAAGTTAATGCTTATATAAGTAAAGGTGCTACTATTGGTATAGCATCTAAAACACTATTATATAATTAGAAAAAATTAATACTCTTATAAGAATTGGTACGTGAAATATAAAAAGGTTTTACAGAGTCTCATATTGTTACAACAAAATTTTATAAATTTCATAATTAAATGACATATACGATTTTTTTATTTGTCAATAACATTTTGTTTTATTAGTATAAACTTATAATCTATAACGTCAATTTGTTAAAATTAATATTAATAGTTGATTGGCTAATTCTTAATGTAAGTTCATGATGAATTAAACTTGAAATTTAATAAAAATGCTGTTTTAATTAGTACAACTAAATCATTTATGTAATGAAACTTTAAATATTTTAAAATAGAACTATAAAGCTCCTCCTAGTCCTACACAACAAGCAACAAGGAAAATTACAGATTTAATATGCAATTCAATCACTACAAATATAAAGTCACATTAGAAGCACGCGTGGTTTGAACAAAATTTTAAAAGATAATCAGTCTTTCTTTTTAGTTTTGCATAATTTGGTAAATTAAGCAGAGAAAGGAGCAAGTATTGGGTCCTCCTCCTCCCCATAAGGTTGACATAACCCTCCTCTCCTCTTCTTTAGGGGCCAATCTAATATAATTTGTGAATCAAAATTCGGTTCCAAGTCGACTCTTGCTTCCCCGTTCATTTTGGTTATCGTCAATCCTTTCTGGTGATCGGGGTGAGGTATTGAATTTCCATAAGATTTGTGTACTTTCTTATTTCTTCTGCTTGCCTGTAATTTCAGTCCAGTGTTATGTTTGGTTGATTCAATAAATAGCTCTCCGATTTTTGTATTTATATTGGATTTTTTTTGTTTTTTTGTTTTTGTGAAAGGCCGATTGCTGCTACTTGCAGAGTGAGAAAATGAGTCCCCAAAAGCCCTGCTACTTGCTCCGTGCGTTTCATTATGTCAGAGCCTATTCTTCCAATTTTTAGGGTTTTAGATAAAGATCTTTAATTTAATTTTCTATTGTTTAATATACCTTTAACCTGGGACCCTTCTTCTCACATGTTCAATGGTCCATCCAGTTTTAAAACATTGGAATTTAAGGTTTATCTCATTTGTTTTTCGTTCTTTGTTTCTGACATTATGCATAACCTCTGCCTTGCAGGTTCTGCAGCAATGAGCTCTTTCCTCTTGTAGAGCTCCTTCAAAGAGTCGAGTTCTTTGTTTTTGTTTTCCTTGAATGAACTTTTTCTGATTTTAAATCATCCGATTCTTAGTCAACAATGAAGAGATTTGTATATATCAATGATGATGAATCACCAACCCAAGATCTTTATTGTGACAATCGCATATCAAATAGAAAATACACTTTGGTGAACTTTATTCCAAAGAACTTGTGGGAGCAATTCAGGTAATTCTTTTTTTGTGCATATCCTCAATATTTAATAATTGGACGTTATCTTATGACATTCGTCATTGATGGAACAACTTTTTCCACTTCTTCTTTCAGCCGGTTCATGAACCAGTATTTCTTGTTGATTGCCTGCCTTCAGCTTTGGTCACTAATTACTCCAGTAAATCCTGCCAGTACATGGGGTCCTTTAATTTTTATATTTGCAGTCTCAGCTACAAAAGAAGCTTGGGATGATTACAACAGATATCTCTCTGACAAAAAGGCAAATGAGAAAGAAGTTTGGGTTGTTAGACAGAGTGTTAAAAAACATGTAAGCAACCATCCACAGTGCTCCTTTTTTTTTCTTAATCCAAATTATGCCATTCTCTGTTCCATTAGCTGGAGAAACGTAACTGAATAAGCAACAAGTTAAGTTGATTGAGCTGGAATTTTTAATCAACTCTGTGACTTTAGAATGGTTCTCATTCTAGCGACTATTCGTTTTTAATCTTTAGAGCAATGTTCCAATCCTGTTGAACCTTATCATTTCTCTGATTAGTACACTGGTACAGTAAATATCAATTATTTAAGTTTCTAGATATGTCTCTATCACCATCCACTAGAAAAGCCTTCTCTCCCTTGACCAAAATTTTGTGAGTCATCATGAGGTTGACATGTATCATAGTAAAAGAACAAACTTTAGAAATGGCGTTATAAATGCCTGAAATCTCAATGGTTATTCTGATCATGATGTGCGAATAGACGTTTGTATCATTTTAATGCTTTTGGCAACTCATCTTTGTTTTTGATGTTTAATTATTTTCCTCGTGTGGGCATTTATTCTTATTAGTTAGTGGTTTTCGTTCTGCAGATTCAAGCACAAGACATCCATGTTGGTAACCTGGTGTGGCTTCGTGAGAATGATGAAGTGCCATGTGATCTTGTGTTGCTTGGTACGTCTGAGCCTCAAGGGCTCTGCTATGTGGAGGTAAATATAAGGTTCTTTTAGTGAGCTTGCACCCTATTGCCATGGTATCCTTTCTGGCCACCATTAACTCGTCAAAATAATCCAGTTCTTTCTGGTCATTACTGAGCTTAAGGATCTTCTTATGCTCATTGATGAATAATTACCATTGCCATACAAAGATCCTAGGAATAGAAGTTAGAACCGCATCACTATTCTAGCAGATTCAGATAGAGCTTGGGTTGATTGTCTGTTTTCTAATTGTGAAGTGGCTCTTATTTAGAATGCTTGAATGCGCAGATTTTTCTGTTTACCTTGAGCTTTAGGATGCTTTATTTTTCTGTATAGCTTGAGCTTTCCCACTATTGCTTTGTGACATTACTTTGATCTGTGTTTAATTTTGTGTTACACATATGATATTCTGAGATAGGACTTTAACATTATCTGTTTGATGTTCTAATGAGAACTGCATCTTTTTCCATGACAGCAGTATTTTGTTTCTGTCTTGAGTCGCAGTTCTTTCCACATACTAGGATAGGATCCCTTTTTGTGGCATATCTTTGCCTAGGAAATTTACCCCTTGTTTTGTCAGATACATTGTGTTTCCACTTTCCTTTTGAATGAAATCTTTTACATTCTATATTATGCGAATTACTCTAACCCATCCCTTTTAGGAGTATTGTTCTATGAACAATATCTGAGATTTGCATGCATTGCAGACAGCTGCTCTAGATGGTGAAACTGACCTAAAGACAAGAGTAATACCCTCTGCTTGCATGGGGATAGACTCTGAATTATTGCACAAAATAAAGGCAAGTTTCTTGAGGATGTATAAATGTTATGTTTTCATCTTTTTTGCCTTGAGTTTTCCTAGATTGTTATATTGTTTATTTTGGACCTCAGGGTGTTATTGAATGTCCAAATCCAGATAAGGATATTAGAAGATTTGATGCAAACCTGCGGTTATTTCCTCCTTTTCTAGATAATGATATGTGCCCTTTGACAATAAAAAACACTATTCTCCAGTCATGCTACTTGAGAAATACAGAGTGGGCTTGTGGAGTAGCTGTCTACACAGGCAAGTTCATACTTTTTTCGGTTCACAGCCAGACCTTTTTCTCATAAGTAGTTTCCCTTATCCTCCCTTTATTTTCATGTTAAACTTTAACATGTGAATGATAATTTCTTATTTAGTTAGGTAATGGTTTCTTAGGTATGTAAGAGGTTCTCCGCAACACAATCTATGTGGATTGGTTAAGGGAGAAGGGGCACTTATCTGTTCATATTGTTTAATTGGTTGAGTGGAATTTATTGTCTAATAAGTCAAATTGTATTAGGAATGACAGGCTTGTCCATGGAGCTACTCCTTTATGTTCACCTCATTCTAATACAATTTTACGCGAATGTATCATTCGTGCAATTTTGTTGCTTTTATTTATAGTGGATCATCTGGTTTCTGAGCGGTTGGCAATCTGATTCATCATTAGGAGAAATATGATTACATTATTATGAACCTTTTGTCTTTAAAGAAACTGAGTGCACATGAATGCCAAACATTGTTGACTAAAATTTTCTGAAATTGCAATTCCTATGAGTAGCAGATTACCACTTCTTTCGTGCTGAGCCACTTTCTGAATTTTCCATGGGAATAGGTGTTGGATTTTCTGCTAGGTTACTGGATTCTCGTTTCTTTTTTCTCTTTCTTTATGCTGTTTTCTGTCATTTGTCACTATACTTTTTCTCACTGATGTTTAAAAATGCAGTTTTTATCTAGGTGATTATGGTACATCATTTTCTTTAATCATTTGACTCATCTGCTTCTTTCCTTGCTTTCTTTTCAGGAAATGAAACAAAGCTGGGTATGAGCAGGGGTATACCTGAACCTAAACTCACAGCTGTGGATGCCATGATTGACAAATTAACTGGAGCTATATTTGTTTTCCAAATAGTGGTTGTTGTTGTTTTGTGCATAGCTGGTAACATTAGGAAGGACACAGAAGCTAGAAAGGTTTGTCGGACTTGCTCAATTATATTTTTTTGCATTAATGATTTAATCAAATTGAATGTTTAGCAGAAGAACCTTTTGGTATGTCTCAGCATTTGTAAATCGCTTGTCGACATAATGATAGTTGTTTCATAGCATATGGATCCTAGTCAACATTTTTGTGGCGGAAATGAGGCAATTCAGATGTGCAAAGTACTCATTAGTGACTGCTGGATGTGTACAATTTAAGTTTGCTTTGACGACAGCATTGCTTTGGAAGTCTGTCATGAATACAGACATCAGCTATGAAGATTGCTTTAAGCTGGGGTCTTAAATTGGCTGTTTGTATTAGTTAATTGATTTTCTTGGTTTGTTATCAATTTCAGTTCACTTGTTCTGTCCTTTAATTTTCGTGTCTTGTCCATAAGTGAAGATTGAGATATCCAATAATGTGCTTCGTTTTTTCTTAAAATAAATTCACAAATGTAATGACTGCATCCAAATTTAATCTCTCATGTTTTTGGTCACTTATGACAAAAATGTTCAGGGAGTTAAGTTTTCTTAATTTCCTAATTTCCTTTTGCATGCTTGATGGCACAAAATGATTGTAGGATTAGTAGGGTTTATATGGGTGCAACTGGAAAAGACAAACTTCATTTGGAATGCTGACCTTACATGAGAAGAAGATCTTTGTTCATAGAAAACTCTTTTTTAGTAAAATTTGGGAGTATTGATTGGAGAGGACTTATATATGGTGAAATTATAGCTATGAAACTTGGTGAGAATCATTTGATGATTGGAATTTTTAGTTTTGGAACTATGACTGCATTCGCCCAATGTTTTCTATATGTTTTTGCGCTTACTTTCTTCGGCAAATGTGTCATACTATCAAATGAGATCAAATATTTCTCCCTTCTATACTCAGCTCTGATAGTTTTACTTTGCCTTTCATTTCAAAATTAGTAATGCTTATTTTCATGGTTGGACCCTTGGATTTTTATTACATTGTTTCCACTCAATTTTTCTGCATCTTGTATCTCCCTTTATGTATTTCATTACTTTGTGGTTTTTCATTTTGTTTCTTTTGTTGAAAGAAAATAGGCGCTCTGCCCCCGTACTCAAAGAGATGGGTTAGGAGGTGGAGATGGGGTGGGCAAACTTTTAGTAGTTTGGCTGTCTATAGTAACTGCAATCTTAGTGTAACTCTTCATTTCTATTTTGTTGTCGTTGTGTTGTTTTTGAAATTTTACATCATCTTTCTGAACTTGACTCCTTTGCAGCAATGGTATGTGTTGTACCCAAGTGAAGGTCCATGGTACGAACTACTGATTATCCCTTTAAGGTTTGAGCTTCTCTGCTCAATCATGATACCTATATCTATTAAGGTAAACTCTTTATCATCTTTATTATTTGTTTCTGCTTTGTTATTTAGAAACTTTGGCACTTTAGCATAGTGATTGATTGCGAATGCTTTCTATACATGCTTGAATGTAGTTAATTGTTTTATCTCTTATGTAATCCGGTAAGGCATCTTTATATCAGTTTCAAGCACAGATAACAAGGTTCTAGTTGTAGAAAATTTGAAAACCTGCCCAATTTACTCTGAGGTTTCAGTTCCTTTGATCCAGATTGCAAGCATTAGGGAAGCTAAAAAGTGTTATCGATGAAATGCTTTTAATCAGGGTTATGATACCTGAAGATGTTCAGGTTGAGAGGATAATGAACTGTGAACTTGCAGTACTAAATCTTTTGTATGATTAAGGAAAACAATTGTTGATCACTTATGTCATTAGGTTAGGTAGCAGAAATATAGCCAGCAGGTTCTGCTTGTGAGGAACAGAATGTTCCCAGCACAGTTCTAATAGTTTGATGTTTGAGGTGTAGAAATAATTCTATGTGAACATTTGATAGTTATGAAATTTGTTGATTCACTATCCTAAAATGGGTGTATGCTATTATAGAAAGATAAACAGATCTTCTGAAAGTAGTCTTATGTGAATATAGGAAATGCCAAACATAGATAATCTCATGCTTATGTATTTTAACTAAATTCCAACAATTAATTGGTTTCAAAAGTAATAATCTAACTATGATGCTTTCTGATTTATTTTTCGAAAATATGCTTGACTATGTTGTCATGTCATATAATCGGTTGATTTATAATGTGTCCTTTGTTTTTTAATTTATTTTGAGGAATATCATCTATTCCAATGTATAATGATCTTTCTTATTTTACAGGTTTCGTTGGATCTTGTTAAGAGCTTGTATGCAAAATTTATTGATTGGGATGCTCAGATGTTTGACTTAGAAACTAGTACTCCATCCCATGCCGCAAAGTAAGTTTAGTGATTTATATCAATGCCATTGAAGTTAAAGTTGAAAGGAAACCAAGTTTTTTTTGAAATATTTTAAATAGTTATCATTTTTGGTGGCAGCACAGCAATTAGTGAGGACCTGGGACAAGTTGAGTACATTTTGACGGACAAAACTGGAACCCTCACTGAAAATCGAATGGTCTTCAGAAGATGCTGCATTAATGGTGTCTGCTACGGGAATGAGACTGGTGATGCTTTGAAAGGTTGCTTTCCACCACCTTCCACCTGATTTGAGCCAATCATTTTTACTTGCCCCTTTCTTGTTACTTTCCTTGTTTTCTCTTTCGATTCAGCTTTTGAAAATTAATTTTACTCATTTTCTTTTTATTATCTACTTTACATGAATTTGTCGCTGGTATAGAAGCTATTAGTTCTCTTTCTTATCTGGGGCCTTTTTTCTATGTTTGGCTGTATTTTCCATTGGTAATAACATTTTGTAGTTGCTATTGCAAAAAATAGCTATGCTAGGTGAAGTCCATATTTTAATTTTGGGGAGCTCATTGTGCAAGGACAGAGTTGGTTGCTAAACTATTGCTAGGGCAGTAGGATTAGGAAAAGGTCTTAACGGATTTTTGAAGGATCAGTGACTGTTTGACTCTTGTAGTAAAATTAGTAAAATTTGGCTACACAACTGTTGTTCTGTACTTCACTTCTTGGAGAATTTAGGTTGAATTGGAATTCTGAAGATATGCAATATACCATGGGCATTAGTGTGCCTAAGGATGTAAGAAACATGTATGAATGTGTGATTCAAAGACCTTCAGATTACATAATCTAAAAGAAGCGGAATTTGGCTGTATCAAACTGGAAAATGTAGCTGTGGGGTGTGTGTGTCATGACAAGGAGGTATTAGCTCCTATACTATTCTAACTGTTTATTTTTTTTTAGTTTGCTTATTTTGAAGTATTAAAATGGCCATTTATTTTGCACAGCCTAATTAAGTATGACCTGTTGCTGATATTTCTTAAGTTGACCTAACTAATGAGTTATCAACTTGTGCTTATTTTATTTTTTAATATATATTTTACATATTGTTTATTTTTAAAACCTGGCTTCTGACCGTCCTTACCTTTGCTAAAAAGACTCGCGACTGCTCAATGCCATTGCTAGTGGATCTCCTGATGTTGTTCGCTTTCTTAAAGTCATGGCCATATGTAATACTGTTGTGCCTGTTCAAAGGTGACTGCCTCTTCTATCCGGTCATTTTCTTCTATTTTCATCTGCATTTCCATCCTTGTAAAATTTTCCTGAAATTTACTGTCGTTTCATTTGTGCCATTTGCTCTTTTGGTCATGCCACAGGACATTTACTCACAATATCATTTTCTATTTTTGCTGTTGTTCATAGCAAAACTGGAGCCATTTTGTACAAGGCTCAGTCCCAGGATGAGGATGCTCTTGTTAATGCTGCTGCCAAGTTGCATATGGTCTTTTTTAACAAGAATGGGAGCTTTCTTGGTAAAATTTCTTCTTACTCTTTGCTACTACAGTGTATCTTAAACTGGATTTATATATTTAACTATTGCTTTGGTCTGCAGAGATCAGGTTTAATGCTTCTGTAGTTCGGTACGAGGTATTGGACACTCTGGAATTCACTTCTGATAGGAAAAAAATGTCAGTGGTAGTGAGAGATTGTCATAGTGAGAAGATATTCCTTCTGTCAAAAGGAGCAGATGAAGCGATACTTCCTTATGCATCTGCTAGTAAGATTTTTATTTTGGAGTTTCCTGTTACTTTTTGTATGACCAAATGAATAGCTATACAGTACTGCACATTCCTAGAAATTTAAGAATCTCCAAATCTGTAATGAACACGTTGGTTTGTTTGCAACCATATCCTTGAAAGGATTGATGGCCACCTTAGTTTCTTCTTGCTTGACCTACTGTTGAAGTAGGTAAGAACTTAGGTTATCAAAGATTATGAAGGATTAGCTGACTACATGCAAGCAGGTGGGTAAGTAGAAAAATGTCATGTGAAAGATAGGAGAAGCAAAATGGGTACCTTTTAGAAGGGGACGGTTGTTGTAGTTGAGAGAGGGGAAAGAGGAAAATTGAGCACACCTTGAGAGTGGGGAAGATCCAGGACCCTGATCGGCTATCAATACCTAAATGGTACTGAATCCCTGTTGAAATCTACTTCATTAACAGTTCCACACCATCAACCAACAATATGAGCAGATTGACATTAAAAACACACTTTTCACTTTTTTCTTCTTTTGTCAGGAAGATAGATTTAAAAGGAAAAGATTCTGATGTACAGCTTTCTGTAAGTATGGTGCATGAGTAAATACAAAAAATAAGTTGAGCACTGAAAGTACCTTCATTACTATTTTAGTGTTCTTGGTAATCGATGGGTGCAAGTTAGAAAGGTTATGTTAAAGGGTTAATTGACAAAAGGATAAGGTCAAATTAATCATTTCACCTTGCAGAAACTGTTGTCTTTTTTATGCGTTTGCCTTTGGCCCTTTTCTTTTTGACTGTTTTAAGTTTAGAAATTTACTGGGAAAAGACTAACTTTTGAATATAACCCTTTTGGGGTCAGAGTCTTCAAAGCTAATATTATCAGAGGACAAAAGCTAGTAATATTAGGCTTTTGGCCTTGACTTTCCTTATTTTGAGTGAACTCAAAGCTAGTAATATGAGGGAATTTAAAGCCAGTGATCTGAAAATGGAAGCAGATGAGCTTTCAGTTACCTGTTTACTTTTGCGTATGGATCATATAGCAGAAGTGGACAAGTGCAAATAAGAGTATATAGTAAATCCACGACTGTTTGCATTTGCATCTGATCCAAGTCAAATTAATTCAGGACAACAAACAAGAACATTTAGTGAAGCTGTAGAACAATATACTCAGTTGGGCTTGCGCACATTATGCTTGGCTTGGCGGGAATTGAAAGAAGATGAATATCAGGCTTGGTCTTTGATGTTTAAAGAGGCCAGTAGCACGCTTGTCGATAGGGAGGTAAATGGTATATTACTTTTTGTTTTTGGCGAACTTGAGTGTTCAAAGTTTGTTAATACAAAAATCTGAATCTGTTGAGATACCATTCTACGCAGTGGAGAATAGCTGAGGTTTGTCAAAGAATAGAGCATGATCTTGAAATTCTAGGAGTCACAGCTATAGAAGATCGCCTACAGGTGAGATTTTATGATTGTCACATTGCTATCCAACTTACTGCTCTTCTTATCTTTAAATCCACGATTATCTTTCAGGATGGTGTACCTGAAACTATAGAGACGCTTAGAAAAGCAGGAATAAACTTTTGGATGCTAACAGGAGATAAGCAGAATACTGCCATACAAATTGCCCTTTCATGCAATTTCATTTCACCAGGTTGATAAATATTTTTCCCATTCCATTTTGATCTTTGTTGCATTGATTTGTGCAATATGGTTGACCTTAAATAAACACTACTGAAGCTTCGAAGTTAAACTTATTAATACGCCTTGAAATTTCCTTTAAAGTCTGAAGATCATGTAAGCTTTCCTCTATGGAACTGAGTGAAACTTGTGAACCATAATTCATCCCTTTTTCTGCTAGAATTCTTGAATAATATGTGCCATGCCACCATCTATTAGTTAATTTCCATGTTGATTTCCTTGTTTGTTTATTACACAACTTTTCAATCTATTCAATTGCCAATTTCCTTCATCCATGGACCACTGCCTCTACAATTCCTGTCTTGAACTTCTTGACAGAGCCAAAAGGTCAGCTTCTGTCGATTGATGGAAAAACAGAAGATGAAGTTCGTAGGAGTTTAGAGAGAGTGTTACTTACAATGCGGATCACAACTTCAGAACCAAAGGTATGACTAAAATAGTCTTCTATTGCAATTTTAAAGTCAGTCATAACCTTATTTTGTGCCATTCACATACTAGAAACATAGTTTTGAGTCTTATTCTTTTTGGACAGTTGTGTGCATTTTAAACTGATTCTTTTATTTTCTGTATGAATTTTTTTTTGTGTGGGAGCATGTCTCTATCCTGCTCAGTTACTCAAAATAATGAGCTTATAATCTTTCATGGAATGGCAACAAACAATACTTTATTCACATTTTATAATGGTTAATTTCCTATTGCAGGAAGTAACTTCAGATTATTATATTGGTACGGTTCAATCAGATTTTGGTTGATATTGTCCTCTTTAGTTTATATTGCTTTTTGTGGACTATGCTTAATGATGATGGAAGGAATTACATCATATTACAAAGGGAATCGCATGCGAACAATATATCATTTTCTTGTCTAAGTGTAAGGGGGATGACAATCTTTATCTGGCAATCTGTTTTTGTTTATCATTCATTGAATTGGTCTTGAGCAAACCTGTAGTAACAACTGCCGTTTTTTATTTAATATTTCAAGGTTGTATTCTTTGAGTGCTTAGTTGAAATTTCAAAAGGGTCTGAGTATTGTTGGCATTTTAGAAATTTTTATTAACATTAATTTGTGACTAAACCATTTACTTGGTAGTGATGAACCCTACAACTACATAGGATCTAAGAAGATGAATTATCCTTAATGCAATAACATACTCAAATGTTTAGAGTGAAAAATAAAAAGGACTAGGAATATGTATTAATCCTAAATCAATGCCATTTTAGTTAGTGTTTGGGTTGGAGTAAGATGTTAAAAGCTGTGGCAGAATATTATATGATTCATTTATGAGTCTCACCCCAGCCTCTCTACTAGTTAGGGGTAAGACTGCGCACTACTGAACCTTCCAAAATCTCGCGTATCAATAGAACTTTCACTAGGTTGTTGTTGTTGTTCAACTTTAGTTATTGAGTTGAATGATTTCTTGACTTGATATCAAAGCCTATATAATGTGTCTTGAGTACAAGTAACATTACCTTCATTTATGGTGGATTTGTGATTGTTTACATTTGATGTGAGGGTTGTCTTAGAATGATATATGATTCATTCCCTGAAGCGAAGGACGGGAATGAGCGGAATCAATGTGTTCTCGTCAAGCAGTAAGGTGACAATCCAATCCTGAGCTTCGTCGCCCAGTCGTCTAGCATCGTCCCCTGCCTCAACTCCACAATAAAAATCATTTGTAAAAAAAAGGTAATTCATCAATTGAATCAAAAATGGGCCCTTTTAACTAAGTGGTAGAGTCACGCTCTTGAAACGCCCTAAGAAATAAAAGTAAGTCATTGATTCAAATTCAAGAAATAGAAATAAAAGGACGTTTCTATTTTCCACGAAACTCCTGTCTTAGTTTTCATTTTTTAGAAGAGGATGAGGTGGGAAGGGCTCTTTCAGTTCGCCGAAATGATCAGATAAAGGAATTGCCTTGCTTGCGTGCGCAATAAGATTGATTAGCTCTTTCTAGCTAGCTTTCGATAGACTTATCTATCCATGTATTCAAAGCTACATCTTCCTTGAATTGAAAATCGTGAACTTGTTGAGAAACCTCTCTTGTAGGAAGACTGGTGTCTGAGAAAGTGCCTAGCATTGGTCAAATAGCCTTCGTCTTCCTTATCTTGGACTTCGGTGGCTACCGCAATGGTCATCGTCACCTGTTAAGGATTCCGCATTCACATATCGGGAGCTAAGAAAAACTCTCTAGAGCCGATTGCTAAGCACACTACCTGCTTGCTGGCTGGGCGAATTGAAGTTCTCTTCCGGTCAACTTTCCACCCAGTCACGTGCAAAAAACACAGTAGAATCATGCAACGATCGCTGCTGGTGTGATTCCTGCCTGCGATGAAGGAAAGAAGAGCGACATCAATCGTATCAGATGGTATTCCCCACCCATCCATCAGAGAGGAATTGTCCTAGCCAACTCCTCGATTCAAGAAGAGCTTGGAGAAAGAAGGAGCATAAGAGAACTTTTTAAGTTTTTAGGTTGAATGGTTTCTTGACAAGCCGGCGAGGAAACATTAAGAGTTTGGCGCACGTAGTGCTTTTTTTTCTGCCAAGCCTATGTAGGACCAGAAGTACATAGGGGAATCTTCTGGCAAAAGGAATTACATAGGGATGGTTCTACCTCTGTAAGGAGGCTCAGAAATACTGAAGGAAATTCTATTAAATTCTGACACCATAAGCTCTTCAGTACAAGGACAAATAAGGAAAAAAGAAACTTGTTTGCGTTTCTTTGGGCTTGCTTTTTGAACGCTGGTGTTCCTAGATGTTGTTTTATTGATCATCTAAGCTTAATAGATTTGCTGCAAATATTTAATTTAAAAATGTCTAAAGGTTTGTGAAAATCTAGCTAACTAGAGCATTGGCTGCTTGAACAATAATTGTTGCAGCAGACTGTTGCTATTACTGATAGATGAGTACGTTCTAGGCTAGTCTTTCTGTATGCTTGTAATCATAAATCACATTGTTCTATCAGCAGTTTGGTCTTTCTGTGAGGATTATGTTTTTGCGTCCTTGAGAAGCAAATACAGATTAAACTCATGTATAGTCAATGGTCAAATGGAAAATAGCTGTGTCAATGGAAACCTTACAATTTTTAATCCCTTTTGTTGTTTTCCTATAGGATGTGGCATTTGTTATAGATGGCTGGGCGCTTGAAATTGCACTGAAGCATTATCGGAAAGCTTTCACAGAATTAGCAATACTGTCCAGGACTGCCATATGTTGTCGTGTAACACCGTCACAAAAAGCTCAGGTGGTCCTTATCTTAACTTTAATGATGTAAATGAAAGGAGGATTTGATCAGCAATTCACAACTATAAGGATTTTTTCCATCCCTTGGAAGAGATCGGGCCTCTGTTTGTGCTGTTTTTGCTGTAAACTTTTCAATAAGTACAAATCTATTCCTAGATAGAGTTCCTGTAATTATGATACAGATTATTCAGTACTAAACCATGAAATTATTTATTTTTTCCTGATTTCTTTAGAAAGTATTATTCTTTAATAGGTATAAATAAATATTTGCAGCTAGTGGAGATATTAAAATCTTGCGACTATAGAACATTGGCTATTGGGGATGGTGGGAATGATGTGCGAATGATACAACAAGCAGACATTGGCGTTGGCATTAGTGGGAGAGAGGGGTTGCAGGCGGCAAGAGCAGCTGATTACAGCATCGGAAGTAAGTTACTACATAATTATGTCCACATTTCGTGCTGATTTGTACCAGTATATCTATTGAAAGCTAGTCACAAAATTGATCATTTGAGATGTCTGTTACATAATGCTCCAAAGTATTGACATGATAGACATTGCTTCCTTGCTTACGGAAAAAGTTTTACATCTTCTGTCCTTGAACTGATCTTCATTTCCATAAGTTACTACATAACTATTTCCACATTTCACGCTGATTGTATATCTATTGAAAGCTAGTCACAAAATTGATCATTTGAGATGTCTTTTATTTGATGCTCCAAAGTATTGACTTGATAGGGACATTGCTTCCTTGCTTACGGAAAAAGTTTTGCATCTTCTTTCCTGGGACTGATCTTCATTTCTCTACTTTGATATTCATTATCCTTTTGCAACCCTACAAAATCTTTCGGTCCAGACCCTGATTTAAAGTCTAAGTATTGACTTGATAAGAGACTGGTTCTTGTAGATCCTGTCTGCCCATTTTTCGTTTCCTTCTTTTCTTTGTTATTGAAAAATGTTTCCAATGCATGTGCATCTCTGCCACAATTTGAAAGCATTAAAAAAAAAATGTTAAAATGTAAATAAACCTACAATGCGTGGGTTGATTGTTTGGTTCTCTTCAAGTGCAGTTTCTAGCAGTGATGGTCTATAGAAAGAGCGGTGCATTGAGCAAATTACTGAAGTTTGGTTCAAACCTTTGTTTTGCAAACCCTAGATGTTGGTAGTCAATCTGCTAAAATTATCACTGCTGGTTGATTTTGGGTTTGGTCTTTTCTGTTTACCTTCACTATTGACTAACTTTTGAGTACTCGAGATATATTCAACTTTTTATTTAAATAAAAATTTAGAAAGTATTCCAAATCTTTTGAACGTATTTCCAACTTCAGACATTTTATTTTAATCAGCTGTCTAAATTCCAACTTCAGACATTTTGTTCTGGTCAGGTGTAACTTTTGATTGTTTTCTGCAAAATTCTCTTCTTGTTGATTGACAATAGACCATGGCTGGGACATTTTTTTCTCATTAACATATTTAAATATCTTCTACAGTCTCCAGTTAAAGTTACAGCAGTTTCACCCCTAAACTATTTATGGTAGTGAAATGCATCTACTATGTTAACTTTTTGTTGTTGATCTTGCATGTTTATTATGTGTATTGCAGAGTTCAGGTTTTTAAAAAGGTTGATACTTGTCCATGGACGGTATTCATACAACCGGACAGCATTCCTCTCCCAGTATTCCTTCTACAAATCCTTATTGATTTGTTTCATCCAGATCTTGTGAGTTTTGCTAGAAGTTGTTTGACTAAGAAGTAGCTGATGATGTCCATTGAAGAATACTGACGTTGGTACAAATTCAGTTTCTCTTTTATTTCAGGTGTCTCTGGGACCAGTCTTTTCAATTCTGTTAGCTTAATGGCTTATAACGTCTTCTACACCAGTATACCTGTTCTAGTTAGTGTCCTTGACAAAGATCTCAATGAAGAAACTGTAATGCAGCATCCTCAGATACTATTTTATTGCCAAGCTGGAAGGTATGCTTCCTTTACATGTTTTCATTTGCACGGTTTAGAAGACACTTAAACTGACAGTCCTAGATTCTGCAGAATGATTGTTTGCAAGCAAATTGTTAGCACTCCTCCTAGTGATCAGCATATTAGTACTAGTATTAGTTAACAGCCTACTAAGCTACCCATACCCACATCCATAGGGGTATGGTGGGGAAGGGAACAAATACAAATGCCACATAGGCTGGTGGTTAGGAGTTAGTTACGGAGAGAGATTGAGAGGAGAAGGTACAGAGGATATATAGGATTCGGTATAGGAGGGAGGGGATCATTCTTCATTGTTCTGGAAATTATAGCTATTGTATTGGCCTGGAAGCTACACTTCCAGGAGGAAATTCTACTGCTGTACCTACTAAATACGTAAATAATACAATCTCTACTTCTGTTCCCTATCACAAATATTCTATTAGCTATATTTATTGAACTGATCAATAGTCATTCTTGAATCAGGCTCCTTAATCCAAGCACATTCGCTGGGTGGTTTGGGCGGTCTCTTTTCCATGTAAGTCCTGTGTCTACTTCTTTTGTTAATTTTTATTCGATTATTTAATGCTCTCCCACTCCTGTTAAGGATTGTCTTTTTGTAAACTCAACCCTAATCTTTCAAAAGCTAAAATCTTCTATCGTTCTAACTAACCACTTACCAGCTAAGAAAACTGTCTCTAATCTTCCCTTAACAAATCAGCTAACACCTGCTGGTCTAGCGAGCACTTCTCAGCTACAAAATTATGACATGGTCTACTCAGAATTATCCATATCAGTCAGTCTTTTTATTCTGATACCAGAAGTGTACTAATCCTCTGACGTATTTTTGTTTTCATTATTTTTTTATGCAGACTATATTTTCTTTATGCATAAACATATAATGAAGAATATCAATGTAATATCCAGGAACTTGACTAATTAGAGTGCATGCAATCATTAAATTATATTGTCACTTTATTTTTTGATATATGGTTTCACAAACCAGTATTTTGGGTGTATATTTTCTTTTTATTGAAGTCGAATATAAACAATTCATTAATGCTTATTTGACTCCAAATGCAATTTTAATCTAGGATTTTGGTTCCTTTTAGCTTTTTCGCCAAACTTTTATGCACGAGTTCTTATGATTTCTTTAGTATCTAGGCATTAAATATGGATGCTCGTGTGAATTTCCAGCTTTAGGAGACATGGAATGAAAATCACATATGTAGTAATAAATCATTTCTTCATGTCCTAATTGTGTTTTAGATTCCCTCACTTTACTGAAGCAACCGAAATTTGTGAGCATAACTCATTTTACTTGTGGCAATTCATACTGTAATTATTTGCAGGCTATTGTTGTATTTGTAATAAGCATAAATGCATACGCATATGAAAAAAGTGAAATGGAGGAGGTAGCAATGGTAGCACTGTCTGGATGTATATGGTTGCAGGCCTTGGTCGTGACATTGGAGACCAAGTGAGTCTTTTCTTTCTTTATTTTGGCTTTTTTATGCTTGACTAGTAATTTTCTTTTTTAATAAGCAAAGGAGGTTTGGAATATCTGTAAAATCTTCTCTTTCGCAGTGGAGACTAGTTGGGATATATGCCTTATTGATTTGTTTCTGCAAGAGAATTAACGCGGCAGCATTTTCCTTATTAAGGATGTGGATGAATATTTATTACGGCGTCCTTTTTCCTTAATAAAATTAGTTCCTTTTGAGTTCAGGAATGGTATATGTTGAAATCATGCGAGAAGTACAAATTCCTTTCGCAGCCTTGACCTTCTGTTGTGTCATGCAGCTCCTTCACGGTATTACAGCATATTGCTATATGGGGAAACTTGATTGCATTTTACGTCATCAACTGGATTGTGAGTGCCATTCCATCAACAGGGATGTACACGATTATGTTCCGATTGTGTGGACAACCTTCATATTGGATAACTATATTTGTAAGTGATGTTTTATTTCTTCTTCATCTTCATGTTTTCTTCTATCGCTTGTATACAATGACCTGAGTTTAGATGATTGGTAACGTGAAAGTCTGGGTTCTGCTGTTCCAGATCTGTGAATGCATTGGCAAATCTTAAATTGACAAATTTCTTTGCAGCTCATAGTTGGAGCTGGTATTGGCCCAATTCTGGCAATCAAGGACTTCCGTTACACATACAGACCCAGTAAAATCAACACACTTCAGCAGGCTGAACGTCTTGGTGGGCCAATACTGTCTCTTGGAAGTATTGAGCCTCAAACCAGATCACTTGAGAAAGATGCTTCTGCCTTGTCAATTTCCCAACCTAAGAACAGAGCTTCAGTTTATGAACCTCTGCTGTCAGATTCTCCAAACACCAGGAGGTCTTTTGGAGGAACTCCTTTTGACTTTTTCCAATCACAGTCCAGACTATCTTCTTCAACCTACTCAAGAAATTGCAAGGATAACTGAGATATTGTTGATTTGCAAAATCAGTGCGTATACAAAAGTTGTAAAATATTTAACTGACATCTAGGCTGCTAACAATATATTTTGCCACTTCTACTTCTACATGTTTACTTATGAAAATAAATCTTAGCGAGAAATTTATTTTGCCAAGCACACTACGACTCCTCTTCCTGTTTTTCGGTGAAAGCAACTTTTCCTTTGCCAAATGTTATTATTATCTAAGAGTGTAATTTAATATCTATTCCATGCACAAAAGACGAACTTTATGATTCCTTACGTGCCTTTAGGTTTTAATTCTGTTTTTGCTTTTCTATTGCACTTGTTTGATTGTTAATTAATTAAATTTATTTTAATCTCTTATCTAATCTTTATTAATAAATTATCAATAAAAATTATTTCATTTTATTAAAACAAATAATTCTACAATTACATTTTAGTTATACATTAATATTGATTTTAAATATGTTTTAATTATTAAATCAAACATTTTATTTAAAATTATAATTTGAAGATATTTCAAATTTAATTATCTTTATTAATTTAATTACTTACAAAAATTTAATTTAATTAAATAATTAATAATTTTATCAATAATTAATATATTTAATAACATAAATATTTATTAATATCTTTTTTACCAAGAAAATTTTGATTATAGCTAGCTAGAATATTCATACATCAAATTCACGAACTCATTCAAATGAGTCAGCCAACAAATGTGATGTACTTGCATAAGTTATTTGTTGAGTGTTGATTTTTAAATTGCAAAAGTTAATGCACCCCTTTTTAAAAATAAAATAAATAATTACACTGTTAAAATTTTATAATAAATTATGATAATAGTTATATATATATATATGATAAATTATGATAATAGTTATAAAAAGTTATTTTTATATTCATTTAGAAAGAGATAAATTGTTTTAAGTACTTTTATAAATAAGTATATACATGTTCAATTGAAATATAATTAAAATGAATATTGTATAGATATGAAAATAATTTTTCTTGACAACTATGTGGATAGAAACAAATATATTTATTTGAATATTATTATTAAGTGAATATAATTAATGAGCTATTTGAAACTTATGAACGTATTTTTTTACATAATTTTAAACTAAATGTAAATTAATATTAAAGGAATGCTTGTAGTTCTTGAAATGCATATTAAAAGTATTGGTTATTATGATCAAACTTTAATATTTTAATAGTTATAGTAAACTTTTTATAAGTGCCTTCTCTTTTATTTGTCAAATAATTGAATATAATTTAAACTAATAAAAAAATATGAAAAGATTTTAAGTTAACATTTCAATATAGTGGATACATTTTTTAAAGAGTTAAATTTAAATAAGAATTATGCCTCTTTGGTTAAATACAATATTAGAGAAAATTATTAATTGTAAAATCATCATAAATCAAATAATTTGTTTATTAAAAATTAGGCAAATGCTATTTAACATGTACAAATTTCAAAATAATTAAAATTTACTATCAATATGTTTTTAAATAAGATGAAAGTTTTTTTTTTAACCCTACACACACTTCCACACGTTATCAATATGCATTGGCATGAGCATATTGAAGTGCAGGTGCTTAGTGATTTCAAATATTAATTTCCCACTAATTAACAATCTCTTCATCAACATTCTAAACTTGAAGTGAACGTGTCTGTGCAGCAATTGTCACAGCAAGCAAGAAGGCAGGATGATAAGTACATAGATTAGCATATAGAACACCATAATTATCGCATATATGTTACACTACTTAGACGTGGCTCAGTGTACAGCATGCCTAATCTGGTGGATAGCTGTTAGAAGTAATCATCCATATTTAGAATGGATGATGTGCTTTGGAAGCACCAGTATCATACATTTTCTTACAATCTTATGATAGTGAAAAGCTGACCTCTCATCACCTGCTTTCATACCTTGCTCTTGTGTTCAGGCCTATGTGAAAACTCGAAGTCTATATGCACAAAAGCTCGCTCAACTTCTGGGAGTAGTTCAAGTTTTTCTTGAAGAGTCTCGCCAATGTTATGCGCTTTATGGAGAGGCATATCTTCTGGGAGAACTATGTCAACCTCCACAAAGTAATTAGAACCGAAAGTGTATGCTCTCACAGTGTCAATGTTCTTGATCTCTTCATGATGATTCCATATCAGATAAGTTAGCTTTGCTAGAAATTCAGGAGGGGCTGTTCTTCCAATTAATGACCATACATTCTCCAGGACTGTCCTTGCCCATGTATTGATGGTATATAATGCTATCTGCGGACAGACAAACAGCAAAAGCTTAATTCTTTCTTCAAAACATTAGATCTAGTACCTTGTCACAGGATAAAAAATTAAGGACAAATACTGGATGGATTTAAATGAATTAGGAACTCACTATCACAGCTCCAGTGGGATCAATCCACCAAGCATATCTGACAGCTAGAACCGCCGTTATCAGACCAACTGAATTTGTGATGACATCGAAGAAGTGATCTTGAGCATAGGCTCTAACAATTTCATTCTTGAATTTACGGCAGTAGACCATAAGCAGAAACTTGACTGCAGTGACAGAAACCATGATCGCTATCATCCATTTCTCCTCATGTTTGTCCATCTCAGGTCCAGTCTGTACCACACACAAATTGGTTGAATAATAAGGAATAAAATGTGAAAACGATAATTACAGGAAGCAATCACTTCCACAAAATTATGCAGTTAAGGTTGATGAAAAACATTGACATAGATAAATTGACTAGTTCCGAGTATTATCAACAGCTATCCAACATTCTTGGCAATTGATTGCACATACGCATGTTAATGAAAAAATAGGAAATAGATTATTTGAAGGATCTAAGATTATACGTTCGTGATTAAAGCAATCTAAATCATGTCTTATTTAGTGAAAAAGTTCAGCACTATTTGTTGCTTGGTGATAGTAACTGGGATTTGATAATAAATAAATAAAGTGAAGACTATGCATTATCCATCCTTGGTGAATGTAAATAAAAAGTAAAGCCCTTTTCCGTGTACTTGGGTGGCTTTATGATTTCTGGTGATTTATGACGAACGGCTGTTGGACCTTTGGATCAGAAAATTTTTCTTCCCCCTTACCTTTATCCTTCCCAGTTACACATTTCCTTTGTATGATTGTATTTAGCCTGTTTTCTACAACCTCCCATCTCCTTAATGTACTTCAACAAGTCACGGAAAATGTGATTAGGAACAAACTGCTTGCATCAAACTAACTCTTTTAAGGTATGTGTCAGATTGTTCACTAATCTTTGGAGGGGTTGAGAATTCCAGCGGTATACCTTTGAAACAAATTGACGTCCAGACTCGAGCAGTATTTGTAGCCCCAGAGTTGCCATTACAGATGCAAAAACAATGATACCCTGTTGTATAATTAGGCAATATTGTTGCATTAGTCACAAAGGAAAGAAGCTATGAATGCATAACAAAACTCAAGAAGCATTGAGATTCCTAGACTTGGAATATGGTAAACTTAATTACCACAGGCTGCATTCGTTTCTTTCCAATTGGATAGCGATAGTGGTTTGGCTTTCTCATGGCATGAGATGTGAACCACAAAATAAGCCCTGACAACAGATCCAAAAAGGAGTCTAAAGTTGAAGCAATAACTGCTAGTGATCTGCTCTCAGCTGAAGCATAAACCTTTGCTCCGAAGAGCATCAGGTTAGCAACATTTGAAATATGAACAGCCATTCTCTCACTTTTTGCTAGCTGCTTCATTTCATCCTGCACGGAGAAAATTAAGGACTTGAATCCTAGCTCTTTATATGCAAAATTCACTATAGAAACAACCAACCTCTGTTGGATTTCCCGGTAAATATCCAGATTCTGTCATAGTCTCCATTTCATTGTATCCCTCAAGAAGCCTTTCCTGTTTCTTGTAATATTCTGTGACCTTCTTTTGCTTCCCTATAATCAGGAATCAGGTAAGAAAATCAAAGGTAGTCATTTGCATTTGCGCTCTAAAATAGACGCAATATGTTGTAATGCAGCTTGGCCAATTGAGTGCCAGATGAAAGTGCAAGAAACTAGCATCACAATAATCTCGCTCTCTATATCATCATAACCAAGATTACCAGGTAGCATTTTAAATCTACTATTCAGATTCAGAGAGAGTGATTCTTAACAGTATAGAACTGCTGAGGTGGTAAGTCCAAGAACAAAGCACGCAAATAAATAAGAGACAAACACTAAAAAGATATGCAAGTTATTGAATTAGTTTCAACATTAGCCTGATTTTAACAAGAGATTACTCAAATTTGTAGGGATGTCAAGTGTAAGTAGGAATCTCACGTTCGAAAGATATGGAATTAGTGAAGGGAATATAAGTGGAAAGGACCCATAAATCTAAAGTCTTAAAGTTTTGGGTTGAAGTGTGGTGTCAAATCCCATCAATATGTTCTCTCTTTAGATTCATGATGAAAATCTTCCATAAAAGTGAGCTCTTCAAATCTAACAAGTGGTATCAGAGTCGATGGTTAGGCAAGGGACGAGTATGGAGACGGTAATCAAATCCCATGGTTGCCTCCTCACAAAGAAGAGTAAGAAGACTCTGGTGGGCCCAAACTAGTGAAGTAGAAAGGCTCTTGATGATGCCATATACTCGAGCTGTTAAAAAAAATGGCAGAAAAAGACTTTTGCTAAAGGAGGCCTAAGCCTAATGTACAAGTTCACACTTGAGGGGGAGATTATTGGGATGTCAAGTGTGATTAGTAATTGTACATTGGAAAGATATAAAATTAGTGAAGGACATATAAGTGGAAAGGACCTATAATCCTAAAGCTTTAAAGTTTTGGGTTGCAGTGTGGTGTCAAAGCCTATGAATATATTCTCTCTCTAAGTCCATTACGAAAATCTCCTATAAAAGTGGGTTGAGCCAACAAATTTACTATCATATCCATGTAAAGTAGCTCATTTTTTCTTGTTAAAATTGAAAACAAAGCATGAGAGCAGTATGTTTAGTAATTCTTCACTTGCCAGTTCTTACAGAACATGAAATCTAATTGAGCAGCAGCAAAGTTGTGAGGGATTTCAAGCGGTCTCATAGCAGCAGTGCAGTCAATTTGAAACTTATAAGATGCTATTTCCTTCTTGCTGCATATATGCCTTTGCTGCCATATATATCCGTCTAAAAGATTTGTTAAAAACAATCCCAATCAGAAATTGATAAATCAGACTTTCGATAATTCTCCAGTCCAACTTTAGGAAGGTTTTTTTTTTACTTACTTCACTTTATTAATTCTTTTTCTCAATTGATTAGCCAACCCCAAGAGGGCATGATTCTATCAATGTCAATATCAACTTTGGGAAAAGGTGAGCAGTATCAAAGCAGAAACCTCCACACTAGTCCAAGTGCATATGCAATCCAATAAAATAATATTTATATATATGACGATGAATACATGGAAGAAACGTAATTCCAACTAGTGAGTGGATTAGATTACTTTACTTAATTGGGAACCTTAAAAAAACAATAGTGCCACTGTCACCGCCACCACCCCATTAAGATGTTTCGTTTCACACTTGGTAACTCAAATGCATTCCTTCCACCTCAAAATGAATAATTCCCACTAGTACCCAGGTGACTTATGCGCCTGAAATTCACTCGTATGACTCACCAACCACTTTTCATATCATTTGAAAAATATACTTTTTTAAGTTCTACAAATCTAAGATTCATCGGTTAAAGATAAGGACAATAATATCTTCCTAATCTTTTTTTTAATTTAATCAAATAAAAGAAGCGAAATAATGGAGCATGTGCAACTTTTGTTTGGTGCCTTCTCAAAAAGAAGATTAGCAAAAAGATGGTTGCTAGGTGAGCTGTAATATAATGGAGACAAGCTAGGGGTTGGGAAAAACTTCAAACTGGAGGAGGAAACACGCCTAAGCCAAGTAATTAATGCTGACAGCGACATTCTCTTTGTAAAAGGACAAGGTTCTGTAATTTCCTAACAACAAATGTGTTTTTGGCTTCACTTAGAATTCCCAGAACAAGTTGGTATGTGCATAGACTAGCATTGACTATAGATAGAATATATGCCTGAAAGCATGAAACTAATCTAATGGATAGTAAGATGAAATGATGAATGCAAAAGTATGGTGATCGTACTTGGAGTGGGAAGGATGCGATGGAAGAGATATTGATGAGATGAAGGAGAAGAGGATTGATGATGGTGCGTAGGAAGCCGGAACTTGTCAATATTCAGTCTCCAACTACCTTCCTCTTCTGACGCCAGAAGTTGTGACTCGTATTCTGCTTCTTCTTCTTCTGTTCCAACAACACCTTTACCATCATTGTTCTTGCTACCCATCTATATAGCTCTTGCTTGTTGCTGCTCTCTCTCTCTACTCACTACGTACCCTGAGGATCTTCCTTCTCCTTCAACAACACAACACCAGTGCTGGTGCTCTCACAAGTCACAGCCACTACATAACACACGTCTTTTTATACGACGGCCTCTTTTTAAATTATAGGACACGGTTGGTTTCATGAGCGTTTAACTAAAATATAAAATAAAATCGTCATAACTTACTTAAGAGTGAAGACCCTATTTATCCATATCATCTCCATTCATTCCAGATTATTAGGGTATTGATTCGTTCCAAGTGTCTCAATCCACGTGCATTACATAAACAGATTGGGGTTGACTGAGGAAAAAAAAAAGTTTAAACTAACAGGACAACATTGTAGCATTCCATAATATTTTTCCCTCTCGCAAGAGACCTACCCAGTTTGAGCGGAGATTAGTTTGATAGTGAAATCTCTCGCAAGAGACTTACCCGGCTTGAGCGGGGATTAGTCTGAGACTGAATAGCTTAAAGGTACCTTCCCATAATTAGGACCCTCCTAAGACACCTCGTAGAAAACCAAAATAAAAAAGAATGATACTTATACAGTATATCTGTACAGTACTTAATTATATTATGTGTAAGTGAAAAATTCAACTTATTTGCAAAAAACCAGAATTTGATTGTTTTTTCCTACCTTATGAATAAAATAAAATAGCGAGAAGCAGACCCATTTACAAATATGCATGCATGGAAATAAGAAGATGGTCCAGTCGGGTATTAATAAAAAGACATGGGGAGCCTACGACTGCGACTACACACCATAGTGGAGCACAATCCCGGCTGCTTTTCCGTTTTTCCCCGACGATCAACTTAGGGAGCTCTCTCTGCCCCTTCATGACCTCGAAGTCAAGTCGACTACTTTTGACCTGCCTTCCAATAAGGCATCGGGAGCTGATGGTTTTAATGCTCTCTTTTCCAAAACCAGTGGGACACGGTTGGGCCTTTAGTGGTCCGTTTCTTTCAACAGATCTTTTCTCAGGGTCGATGGGACACGGGTTTGAATCATACCATTCTTGTCCTCATCCCTAAAAACCCCTCCCCGTCTACCATGGATCATTTTCGTCCGATTAGCCTCTGTACTATCCTTTATAAAATCCTATCCAAAACAGTGGTGAACCGTCTTAAACCTCTGATGCCAACTCTAGTGGCAGAAACTCAGTGCAGTTTTATTCCTGGTCGGCATATCACGGACAATATTATTATAGCGCAGGAAGTTATCCACTCTATACGACAGAAAAAAGGCAAGACTGGATTCCTTGCAATAAATGTGGATCTGGAGAAAGCCTACGATCGACTCCGTTGGGATTTTCTTCACAGCACCTTACAAGACATAGGACTGCCTGAGGGGTTCATCAACCTTATCATGCAATGTGTGTCTACCGTCACTTTGCAGGTAGCTTGGCAGGGCCACTGGACTTCCCCTATTCAGCCGTCTCGCGGTCTACGCCAAGGCGACCCCCTTTCGCCTTATCTCTTTGTCCTTTGCATGGAACGTCTGAGTCATCGAATCTCCCAGGCAGTGACGCAAGGGTCCTGGAAGCCGATTAGGCTGAGTCCCACTGCCCCCCTGTCTCCTATTTATTCTTTGCTGATGACTTGATCCTCTTCGCCGAAGCCACGGAAGCTCAAGCTCAGTTGATTCACCAAACTCTCTAGATGTTTTGCACAGACTCAGGGCAGAAAGTTAATGTTAACAAGACCAAGGTCTTCTTCTCCCAAAATGTTTCTTCGCAGCTCGCGGGTAGGATTAGCCACATGCTTAGCATTTCCCGCACGAGGAATCTCGGGCGTTCCCTTGATTCATGAGCGTATTAAGCGGAGGACCTACTAGCATATATTGGATACGGCTCAGCGGAAAATTGCGGGCTGGAAGGCCAAATCTCTTTCTTTAGCTGGGAGTGTCACTTTAGCCCAATCGGTCCTAGCAGCCCTCCCCAGTTATTCTATGCAAACAGTTCGACTGCTGAGGCACCTCTGTGATGAACTGGAACGTACCATGCGGCAATTTATTTGGGGAGCTTCTGGAGATCATCGATCCTTGCCTCTTGTTAAGTAGGATGACGTTTGTAAGCCCAAACGACAAGGGGATCTAGGCCTCAAGCGAGCCCGCATATCGAACGATGCTCTCCTGGCCAAACTGGGTTGGGCTTTACTCTCTCAACCTACTGCCCTTTGGGTCCGATTGCTCAGGACGAAGTATCGACTGCCTGAGGCCTTTATTCCTCCCACTATTGTAAGGCCCCGGGCCTCCGCTACTTGGTGCGACATAGCGGCTACGTGGCCATTACTACGCCAAGGTCTTTAGTGGTCGGTGAGGAATGGGAGGAGAATCTTATTCTGGCTGGACAACTGGTTGGCCGACTAGGGACCCCTCATTAATCTCACCAGTTCCCCTCTTCCCCCGCATATGCTCAATGCCCATATATCGGACTATCTTTCTATTGCGGGTGGTTGGCAGTGGCCGCTCTTTCACCAGTATCTCCCCTTTGAGGTTTGCTTAGACTCTAACTAGCCAGGAAAGTACTGCCGAGGATCAGCTCCGATGGGGACCGACCATACATGGGCGTTTTACAATGGCGTCTGCGTATGACCTCTTATCGGGGTCCCATTCGTCCGGGGCTACCTCTCAGTGGGACTTAATTTGGAAGTAGGCTGGGCCCTAAAGGATTCGGACTTTCTTGTGGTTACTTATCAAACAAAAGCTCTTGACCAATCATCAGCGAGTAAATCGCCATCTCA
>JANZLC010000002.1:14449135-14461636 GCA_026413385.1 Erythroxylum gracilipes | reverse complement strand
TTTCTCATTAATTTTCTTAAGGCACATAAGATATCTATAATACAACTCATATCCAAAACACTCATTTCATACATTAATCTCAAATATCATTGAAATTTCTCCAATTCATAATACCCAAGTATAACATTTAACACCACTAAGTTCTCATTTAATTTCATTTAATAATTCAAATTCTCAAGAAAAAGGGTCGGGGTCCAACATCATTCCTCCTCTCACATTCTCATCCCACCAATGTGGGATGAGTGTCTTAACATTCTCCCACTTGAAGATTGAATTAGATACCAATTAATCTTCACTATTCTTTCTCTCTCGGCTACATACTGCTTACGTCTCTATCAAGCCACAGGAAGAATGACACCATATGAACTTATCTGTGTTGACAACCTTAGTCAAAAAATCTGCCATGTTTTGCTTTGTGTTGATCTTTTTCCCAGTAATCGTCCCCTCCTCCATTTTCTCATGAACGAAGTGGTACTACATTCGGATATGTTTACTCTTGGCATGAAAGGCTAGATTCTTTACAAGATGCAAAGCACTCTGGCTGTCACAAAATAAAGAAACTATCTCCTGTACGTGCTCGAATCCCTCCATGACCAACTTCAACCAAACTGCTTCCTTACAAGCTGTGTAGCTACAACATATTCTGCTTCTGTTGTTGATGTAGCCACAACTGACTACAGTTTAGATACCCAGCTTATAGCTCCGCTAGCAAGTAAGAACACATATCCAATAGTGGACTTGCTTCTGTCGAGATCACCTGCCTAATCTAGTCAACATGCCCACAAATTCCTGTGTCTGATTCTCTGTAACATAATGCAGCATTCGATGTTCCTTTGATAACAAAGAATTCTTTTCACTACTATCCAATGCTCTCTACCAGGATTTTCCTTGTACTAACTCACAACTCCCACTGTATGTGCGATGCCTGGTCTGGTGCTGATCATGGCAAGTATCAGGCTACCTACTACTAATGTATACGGTGCTCGAGACATCTCTATCCTCTCTGCTTCACTGCTAGGACTCATCTTAGAGGACAACTTGGAATTAACAGGGAGTGGGGTAGATACTAGCTTACAGTCCTGTACGTTGAAGCGTCGTAAGACCTTCTTTAGGTAATTTGTCTGAGAAAGCAAGATCTTCCTATTGTTCCTGTCTCGGTGAATCTGCATCCCAAGAATCTTATTTGTTGATCCCAATTCTTTCATCTCAAACTCCATAGCCAATTGAGTCTTTAATTCTTGAATACGATCTTTGTTGGGGCCTACAACCAATATGTCGTCAATATACAATAGCAATCTGACAAAATCATCACCTCCAAACCTCTTGTAATATATACAAAGGTTTGCGTATAATCTATTGTATCCCACATTCATGATTAAAGAATCAAATCTTTTATACCAACACCTTGGCACCTACTTGAGTCCGTATAGAAATTTGTTTAACCTGCAAACCAATTTCTCTTTTCCTTTTTCTTCAAAGCCTTCTAGTTGGAGCATATAAATCTCTTCTTCAAGATCACCATGAAGAAAAGTTGTCTTTACATCTAGCTGTTCTAAATGTAGATCATGCACTGGTTCCTTTTGAGCATATCCTTTGACCACCAATCTTGCCCGATACCTCTCTAACTGGTCATCACTGTTTCTTTTAATCTTAAACACCCATTTGTTGCTAATGGGTTTCCTCCCTAATGGTAGCTGTACAAAATCCCAAGTCTGATTCTTATGCAGAGCTTCGATCTCCTCTTGCATTGCTGCTATCCACTGATATGCATCTGAACCACCTACCGCCTCCTGGAAGGTCGATGGTTCTCCATCTTCAGTAAGTAAACAATATGCTACATTGTTATCCATAATATAATCAAAATGCCAACTGGGAGCTTCCCTTGTGCGAGTTGATCGTCTGATTTCATCAACTTCTGCATCAGATCGTCTGATTTCATCGACTTCAACATCATTCTCCACATGATTCTGATCTGGCACCACTTCAGAGGTATTTTCTCTCACCTGTATCACCGTATATCTAACCCTGATGTACCTACATCTTCACTACAGTGCTTATCTTCCATGAAGATGATATCCCTGCTGATAACGACCTTGCGGGTAGTGGGATCCCACAGGCGACACCCCTTTACACCCTCAGCATAGCCTATGAAAATATATTTCCTAGACTTCGGATTCAACTTTGAAACATCCTGGGCATGGTACATCACATATGCAGGACTTGAAAAACTATGAAGGTTAGAATAATCTACTGGTTTACCTGTCCACAACTCCATCGATGTCCTCAAATCAATTGCCGTTGGTGGACTCCGATTGATCACATAACAAGCGTGTTAAGTCAAATTGACTTTACGTATTGAAAGATTTTGATGACAACCAAAAAGAAGAAAAGCAGACGAAATATAACCTTAACAAAAATCAGACGAAAGGCTTTGGAGATATAGTAGACTAAAGCCAAGTAAAAGACAGACGGAAGCAAGGCGGTAGAAAAGCAGCAGGAAGATAAGTGATAAAAAGCAGACGAAAGCTTAGTACAAAGGCAGACGAAGCAAAAGCAGACGGAAGATTAGTACAAAAGCAGATGAAGCAAAAGCAGACGGAAGCTTAATACAAAAGCAGACGGAAGCTTAGTACAAAAGCAGACGAAGCAAAAGCAGAAGGAAGCTTAGTACGAAAGCAGACGCAAGTATCAGTCTGTGGAATTTACGGAACGCAACTGCATAACCGTTAACCTCAACTTGTCAGGAATTGACTTTGCTCAATATTTGTTATACATATCTTACTATCTTCACCATTATGAACTATTTCTTCAGTTCATTTATATTTATTAACCACTCTTCACATTAAATCTAATTCAATGGACATTTTCATATATATATATATATATATATATAAAGCAGAATAAGTTAATGACGTCAATCAAATAAATCTTGCTAAACATAACTAAGAAACTAAAAAAGAAAATAATAGTTCCTTGTTATGAATAAAGGGACTACAGAACAAAATGGTGAAGACACAAAAGCCGTTCAATTGCTAAAGATGACACATCTGTCCTACGAAGTACTTAAGAGCTTGTTTTTTGAGTAAAGTTTCAGGTTTAATTAAGGAATTGTGATCAAGAAGTTTTCTAATCAAAAGTAGTATAAACCAGTCATCTTCTTCTTTATCATGGATGCTTTTGCTTGTGCTCTGGCGCATGATTAGCATCACAATCTACATGAACAAAAGCTCTTTCCACCTCAGGAAGTTGTTCAATCTTCTCCTCAAGTCTTTCTCCAATATTATGTGCTTCACTAATGGCCATTTCTTGAGGTAAGACTATGTGAACCTCCACAAAGTAATGATATCCAAACTTGTAAGCCCTCACAGTCTCAATTTGCTTAATCTCCTGGTGATGGTTCCATATCAAATATGTGAGCTTTGCTATGTATTCTGGCGGTGCCGTCCTTGCTATCAATGACCAAACATTCTCCATCACTGTATTCGCCCAGTTGCCCATTGTATACAAGGCTATCTGGATCAGATTGGAAAGTTCTTTTGTTGGAGATCGAACGAAAATTTCACATATCAATAGGATTTGCTATTAGCTTTATCTCTTGATAAAGATGAGATTTAAGAAGCATGCCCTATTAATCCATGTTATTGTTATGCATATATTTGCTACTAGCTATTCCAACTTACTAGTATGGCTCCAAAAGGGTCAATCCACCAGTAGAACTTGATGGCCGATACAGCAGTTCCTAGACCAATTGAATTAGTAACCACGTCGAAGAAATGATCTTGAGCATAGGCCCTCACAATCTCATTCTTGAATCTGCGGCAATATACTGTAAGCGCTAATTTTACCATTGTCACAGAGACCATAATCCCAATCATCCATTTTTCTTTGCCAGGATGCCTATCTGGTTGAACCTGCAACAGAAAAGGTAGCAAAAATGGATGACTGAAAAATAATTACCATCCAAACTTAGCATCTTCACTAATACATACCTTGTTAACAAGCTGTCTTCCTGATTCAAACAACACTTGTAGTCCAAGAGTTGCCATGACTGAGGCAAAAACAACAATTCCCTGAAACAAAGTTTAAATAAACAAAAGAAACGCAAGTTGTCAACCATTTACGAGCAGCATATTTTATCTTATATAAATTTTGTTCCCACTAAGGGTTTACCACAGGTTGCATTCTGTGCTTGCCAATAGGATAGCGGTACTGATTTGGCCTTCGCATAGCATGAGCTGTGAACCACAGGATAAAACCTGACAAGAGATCCAACAGAGAGTCCAAGGTTGATGCTATTACTGCCATCGACTTACTTTCAACAGAAGCATACACTTTTGCTATGAAAAGCAAAAAATTGGCTACGTTTGATACATTTATTGCCAACTTCTCATTTCTTGCCAGCTGCTTCATTTCCTCCTGAAACAATTCAAAAGCAAACAGAAGTCAGGAAATACCTAAACTAATCCATGTTTGAAGATCTACAAGGCAGTTTGGAGTTGGTCTTGACCTTGAAGGGGTTGAAAAGCAAGGTATGGCATGAGACTATGAGTATATAATTAAATGGTCAGAGCAAAGAACCTCGGTTAAACTTCCAGGTAAAATTCCCAGCTCAAGGAATGAATCTACTTCACTGAACCCTTGGAGGATCTTTTCCTGTCGTTTGTAGTACTGCGCAATCCTCTTGTGTCTTTCTGTCAAAGAAGTTTAATCAGTGACTCAAAATCATGATCGAAAGCATGTTTCTGTTCTTGAGAATTGAACCCTCCCATCATGCCACTGAACTGAATGGTTAGAATCATGGTAGAATTTTAAGAATCAAAAACTTTTCTTTCGCCATGGACACAGGTATAAAAGGTAACTTACTAATAGTGTTCAGCAAATTTCCGCAGCTAATATGAGGATCTGCTCTCTTTTCCGTCAACCAGGATTTATCCAGATGCAGTTGCCAAGATGACTCGCTTGCCATGGTTAGATCCCCGTCATTGGCAGCCGGCGACAGAAGTTCCGTCCGATGGTCCAGCGAATCCGTTCGAGGACTAGTAGTCACCATTTTGTCACAAACAATTTGTTTGAAGTCTACACTCTTGTGTGGTTTAGTCATATTGCATCCTCTTATCTACATATATATAATCAAATTTAAAGCACGAAGAATGCTGGAAATCGAGGATGATGTAGCTGTGTTTAAACTTTAGATTAACGGAGTCCCTTTCAAAGCATCTTATTCTCTACATATTGTTATTTTGAGCTGACTTTTATGAACATATCTTTAATGATTCATAGGCTATACATCAACGTATGGAAGGAATCCTTCACGTCAGGAATATATTAGTTTTTGTTTACGCCACTTTGCGTACAGAGTTTAGCTCTTTTACAAAGATGTAATAGGCCAGAATCCACTGAAACATGCCCATAGATATAATACATAGAGTTTTTTTTGTTAGAAATTTTCCTATTTGGTGGATAATAATTAATTGTAATTTCGATTTTCTAATAACTTATCGGTTATGTTACATAATTTGATCCGGATAAAGATAATAAAATGACCCAATAAATGATCTGGATTAATGGGCTGAAGTCTAGGAAAAAAAAGACCTCAATTAGTATAGACTAGACCCATATCGAGCCCATGATGGGAAGGCCCGATATGGATGCTATATATAGAAGGTTAAAGTCTCATGTAATTGCTGTAGCAAATCGTGAACGTACGGATACTCTAACTCATTCAGAGGTTGACATATATAAAAACCTATAGAAAGGCTTTAATGTGTTGCGGTAAGTAACTCTCGTGAAGATCTCCGTAGATTTGCACTCGTTTCAACCTCGAAAAGCTCATTTGAAGTTATAAAACTGAAATAAGGTATTTTCCACATTTTTTCATTATTTCCCTTTTACATTCAATCTGGGATACATAACAAAGGCTTATGTTATGTGTTGCAAGTGGTATCAGGGCAGTTACATGATCGGATGGTTAAAAATGATAAATTTTCGATTTTTCTCCGTAAGGTTTTTGGAGAATAAAGTTCCATCTTTTGGTTTTTACTTGCATATTGATGCTTGAATGTTTCCTAAATATAGTTAGCATTGAAAACGAGCCTAGGAGCGTGAAAAACAGCCTAAATCTCTTCAAAATTTGCCTTTTTTCCGATAAGGGTGGGAAAACCATCAGACACATATGACACTTAGATTAGAAGCATTAATATGATGAAGACACTTAGATTCACCAACTTATTTAGCCTATTTCTTTGAAAAATACCATACTTGTAAAAATTACTTTCAGGAGTAACAAAGTTGAGCCTTTGACTTTTTCATTTATCAAACCTAAATTATAAACCTTTATCCTATTTTTCTTAAAAAGACCTGTTTACTATTTTGAACCTTGAAGGTAATTTATGTTATTTATTTGTTGAAACTTGAAATATGTGAAAGGTCCAATATTTGTTGAATTGTGGTATTAATTGGAATATTGAAAACAAGAAAGCATAAAAAAGAAACAACAACAACAACAACAACAACAACAACAACAACAACAATAATAATAATAGTATAATAGTAATATTAATATCAATATCAATAGTAATAATAACATAACATAATACCATTAGCTTTATGATGGAAGGACCTAAGTGTTTTGTAAATAAGTCTTGTAATGTTTCCTTGAGTTTCATTCCCTTAAATCCCTTTTTATTATCCTAATCATACCTAAAATAAGCCTGGTTACAATCTTATAAGACCTTTTGATTTTTGTTTATAGTTTATACATAAGTGATAGAGATGTGATTTTATTGTAAGGCTATGATAAAAAGAATTTTACTATGCATGAATTAAGAGTGTTGATACTTTTCGTCTAAACACTTGAGTACATTGAGTGAAATATTGGTAAGGGGTGTAAAGAGATACGTTTTTTTTTTGTTTCAATACAATTGTTGATGTGATTACTATTAATATTGCTTAAGAAGTTAATTTCAGGACAACTTGACTCTAATTGTATGTTAATTTGATTCAATAAGATATATTGATGTATAGTATGAATGGACTGATTGATATTGGTGAAGGACTAATGTTGTGAACTTTATAATTTTGATTATAGTTTGCTTGAAAACAAGCAAAAGCTTAAGTGTGTGAATATTTGATAGATGGATAATTGAATATATTTTTACCCCATAGTTGATGTGTTTTTTTCTTGATATTTATTACTTTTGGTATATATTTGGTACTTAATTCATTCATGTGTGTATATAAATTATAATTGCCTTCATGGAATTAAAGGAGAAGAATTTAGATAAAAACACGACGTAAAACAGAGAATTGACGCACAGAAGGGATGCACAACCATACATTTTCCTGTGCACTTTCTCTAGCCCGTACACTTTCGTGATGTTTAAAGATTTTTAGTTATGCACGGTCTAATGCATGGTCGTGCAAGAGACTGTGCATCGGCCAAAACCCTAAAATTTCATATAAGAGACAAATTTTGACGGCAATTGGTAGAGGGAGAAGGTAAGAAGCATTCTAAAAGTTCCAGAGATGATTCCAAGTGCGATTGTGAGCCAGAGGAATAGGAAACGCAAAGATTTTATTGACAAATCCATTAAAATACAAGATCAGACCCCTACATCATTAGAATACTCAATAGAAGATAATCAAAGAGATTTAGAATTATGGTTATGTTGTTTTCGATTTAGTTTTCTGTTTATGTATATATAATTTCATGTTCATCGATGTACAACTAAATTTTCCATTAGTATTTAGGCTAGATAAACTCTATTTGGTAACTAAACATGTGTTCACTATTTTGTGAATGCAATTGATTGTTTGATTTATTGAGATCCAACTACTTGTTTTATTTATATTCTAGTAATCCAAAATACCATATCATAATTTGATTTCAGATGTAGAGATTGATAAATCTTAGGTTTGAATAGATCTACAGTAATTAGAAAGAGTTAATTATAACCCTAAAGATAGGTTGACATAAATTTTCTGGATTAAGGTCAAACCTAATAGAAGGATTTATAAAATAGTAATGTAATCCTATAAAATTTAACTTGATTCATTCGATTAGAAACTTTAGGATTAGTTGTTAATAGACTTAATTTCAGCTACTAGCATACCATAGGAGTCTCCACGGTCCAATAAATTATCGAACCAATTACATAACAAAAGATCAATTTATTAAGGTTTAGGGGGACTCGAACCTAAATACTAATAACTTGATTTTCGTAATCAACTTGTTGTTTGATAATTCTCTCCTTGTTATTTATTTTATCTACTTAATTTTAAGCTAGATGCTAGAATAACAGTAACTACTAGTACTCACTGTCTTCGTGGGATCGACCCGTACTTGCCGGTACTAGCTACAACTACATCATGCATTTGCGATCTAAAAATATTGACCCTCACAAAATAAGAGCTACATCGTGCATTTGCGATCTAACAATATTGACCCTCACAAAATAAGTCTAATCATTTATACAAAGAGAAAACTTAGAAGAAAGACTTAGAAGAAAGGACACCAAGCCCTTGCTTCAACTATATGATCTTAGCATAGAATGTAGGGAGCATAAACTACCCAAATTAGATGATATATGATTATTTGCAATAAAAAATTGTTTTTGTCTAATTGACTTAATAGAGACAAAAATCAAAGAGAACAAGCTTTAAAAAAATAAATGATTATTTGGCAAGAATTGGAATGTTCTATCTAACCAACAATCATACCATAAGGGGAGAAATATTGTAGCTTACAATCTAGGAAGAGTAAATGTAAATCAAGTTGTGACTTTTGATCAATTTATCCATTTGGTGGTTAATATAGATCAAGATCCAAATGCTTTTGAGGTCACTTTTATCTACACAGTCAATCTTGAATTTTAAAGAAACCTACTTTGGAGGTATTTAACTACTTTAAGCTCCTTAATACAAATACCTTGGTTAGTGTTGGGGAATATTAATAACATTTTATTTTCTTAAAAAGTTGAAGAAGATAGATTGAGTAATAAGAGCATAAGATAACTTTAAATATTGTATGAAAGTAGCTGAGCTCACTAAATTAAGGTTTGATAGATGTTATTTCATTTGAAGCAACAAACAAGAGGAAAGTTGATTTATCCAGGAAAAAATTGATTGAGCCTTGGTTAATTCATTATGGCTCTCTAGATTCACTAATATCATGGCTCACTTCTATAATTCTTTTTGCTCTGACCGTTACCCCACTAAGGTTATACTGAGGATCAAGTATGAAAAGATCAAATATCTCTTTAGATTTCTAGTAAAAGTGGAAGGTTACGAGGAAGCAGTCATAAGAATTGTAGGTTTCAATCTAAAGGGATTTTAATCTTATAAATGTGTGTGAAAAATTAAGGTTGTGAAGAATAATTTAAGAAGACCTTACGCTAACAAAGTAAAAAGCATGAACTCAACCATCACCAAAACAAGCTATGATCTATGCAATATTCATAATTAAATGAAACTCTTCCCTAAAGATGCAATATTGAGGGGGAAAAAGAGAAATCTTAAAGTTTATAATTAATACTTAGAAAACCATTACTCCTTATTGAAATAAAGATCTAAGATGAATTGGTTAAGGGAGGGAGATAAGACCAATAGATATTTTATGATATTATACTACAGAAAGAAAACCAATAAATATGTTCCTTAAAGAATAATTATTATGATATTGTGAAACCATTTAAGAACCAGCTGAGCTAAAAGAGGTGGCTTTCAATCACTTTAGTAATACCGTCATTACCTCCAATAACACTTGTAATATAGAAACACTAGATATTTTATAATGTTATATTTTGTAGAAAGAACACCAATAAAATGTGCTTATTGAGGATAACTATGGTAAAACCATTTGGGAGAAACATAAGCTAAAAGAGTTAGCTTTTAATCACATCAAGAATATCCTTAATACCTCTAACAACACTTGCTCATCCTTTTAGGAACTAAGAAATTTCATACCTAAGTCTCTATCTCAACAGCATAGGGAGACACTATCAAATCATTTTAATTCTATAGAGATCAAGCAAGCTTTATTTAGCATGAACCTTGATAAAACTTTAAGGCCAGATAGACTAAAAGCATGTTCTAGAAGACATGAAATTTGATAGGAGAATTAATAACCAAGACTATCATGGAATTCTTCATAAGTGACGGAATAATCAATGAGTTGAAGAAATGCATATGTATACCTAATTTCTAACATGTCTAATACAATCTTTGTGAATGATTTTATATTGATATCTTATTACAACATGATAAATTAGATTATATCTAAAATGCTTGCAATAAGATTCAAACATTTGATGAAAAGCTTTATCAATTCAAGTCAATGAGATTATTTGGAAGGGAGAAGCGCTGAAGATAACCTCCTCTATGCTATAAGTTGTTCAAGAGCTACAAAAGTAAGAAACCTTTAATAACCAGTTCTTTGAAGATTTACTTTAATAAGATATTTAATTTAGTAAGTTGGAGGTTCATAATTGGTTATTTAGCAACTTTTGGCTTCTTAACTAAGTTTCTCATAGATTGAGAGTTGTTTATACACTCCCTCGTTTATAATTCTAATCAACAGAAAGGACTCTAATGCCTATATAGTTGTTCAACTCTATCTTTTCTTATTATTCTTTATCCCTTCTCCTCTCCCTTCCTAATATTGTCAAATGAAATGTATTATTAATTAATTGAATTTTTTATTTTTTTGTTAGAGATACAAAAAGATGGTTTACTTCTTCGTTTATCTAAATTCAATTGACAAGATTATTGAATCATCAAAATGACTTTGATATCTATTTTTTACTTTCTATTTAAGGCTCTAATGTATAGAGAAGACCTTACTGTCTAAAAAGTAACCACAGAATCGATGGAATCCACTATTTCTTTATCTATTTCTATTTAATGCTTGTTTTTTTATGTTTTTGTTTAATACTTAGGATCGATGCATTTTTTATTTTTTCACAAGCGAAATGCCTAGAAAAAAATCATGGTTGGGAAGGTTATAATAGCAAAAGCTATTGGAATTTTTGTTTTATACATTATTGGGGAGTCCAAATTATATCGAACTGATATTGAGTTTGTGTATTAAAGTCTTTACTTTATTGATTACTCACAAGATTGAGCAGCAAAATATGTTTAAAATTTTCATCCCAAATGCAAGAGGTTAAGGCTATTCAATTTTTCATTTATAGATGATCTTCTACTACTTTGCGGATTTGATCTATATAAGAAGATTAATTGATTCCCTATGCTATTTCACTAAGATCTTGGTCTTCTTATAATAAACAAGAACAAAGTTGAATGTATGTTTCAATTGATCTAATGGACCTTATTAACTCATTCTCTAGAATCTCAGGTCTATAAAATCAAGAACTTCCTTTTAAATGCTTGGGACCCTAATTATTTTAGACAAAGATTGACTTATCTCATTGATTCCATCAATAGAAGGATCAACCACTAGAATAATAAACTTTTATCTTATATAAGTAGATTACAACTCATCTTAGTTGTCATTAATAGTAGACAAAATTATTGGTGCTATCACTTATTCATACTCTAGAAGTTGATTAAAGACGTAGAAAGAATAATGAAGAACCTTTTATAAATTACTTCATTTGATAATAATTTAGGGACCAAAGTCAAATAATTAAAGATTTGTGGCTCAAAGAGCAAAGGAGGCTTAGTAATCGACTCAACAAGGGGTATAAACAAAATAATTTTGATAAAATGAGTATGAAAGCTTTTTACAAATCTTAACTCAATATAGTTTAAATGGATGCATAAATATATCATTAAGGATCAAATCTTTAGAAATATCAAATGCAAACAGACCAATTCAGTGATTGCTATTCAAATATTAAAGTTGAGGAGTCTAATTTCTCAGAAAATCAACGTTGATAAATGTTTAATAGACTTTTTCCCATATTTAGTGTATTTTTCTTGATTATTTGAGAATTTTCATTGTTTTTGGTACTTATCTTGCTTCTAGTATATTGTTAGGTCTTAATTGCCTTTATAAAACAAAAGGAGAGAAAGTCAGGAAAAATCATAGCAAAAAATAGAATAATCACAATTATTTTAGAGGTACACGCACGTGTGATAAAATACTTATGTAAGTAACATACACGACCATGTAAGAAACCGTGTAAGTCATTGTGAACATATAAAGCTTCAAAGATGTTTCAACTATGTGAAGATACATACCTGTGTAAGTAATATACATGCTTGTGTCTCATACCCGTGTAAGGTTTTGTGGGTGTGTAAATATGCTATTTTGAACCTTTTCGAATTACTCTGTCATTTACACGACCGTATGATTGACCATATATATGCCAAAAAATCATAATTTTATACTATTAAAGGAAATTATGAAGAATAGACGAAAGAGCAGTAGTTAAAGGTAGAGTTAGAGGCAAAGTTAGAGTTTGAGACACAATTATGAACCTAAGATGGCAGAAAACACGAAAATTACTTAAAATATCTTATAGAAAACTTTCTATCGAT
>JANZLC010000002.1:14419861-14443349 GCA_026413385.1 Erythroxylum gracilipes | reverse complement strand
AAGTAAGGGACTTCAACTTTAATCTTGTAATCATCTTTATCCCTTTGGC
This sequence comes from Erythroxylum gracilipes, assembly GCA_026413385.1. NCBI lineage: Eukaryota > Viridiplantae > Streptophyta > Magnoliopsida > Malpighiales > Erythroxylaceae > Erythroxylum > Erythroxylum gracilipes. Next base: position 14,443,300 of record JANZLC010000002.1, on the reverse strand, counting down.
CTCTTCTTGGTTGGTCTTGGTCTAGAATTTCTTCATCCGAACTATCTTCCATAAGAGGCATCTGATTTTGACCGTTAGCTCTCCTATTTTCTGCATTCCTTGGAAGATCAGGTCTACCAATAGGTTAGGGTTGAGGTAAACCTCTGCCTTGAGCTCCCTTATGTGGTATTCCTCCATTATTGGCTTGATTAAGGCCCATAATGGGTAGAAGTTGATCCATACAAGTCGCTAATCCATAAATAGCCTCCAAAACTTCGTCAAATCTCTGGTTTTGGTGAATTTTTGGATTTTGGGTGAATTTTCTGGGTTGGTAGGGCTGGAAGATGGGTTGGATGGTGTGGAACAAAAACAAAACTGAGGAAAGGCATCAGGAAAGAAATCCAGGAAAAATTTTCTGGGTTGGTAGGGTTAGAAGATGGGCTGGAGGGTGTGGAATAGAAACAAAACTGGGGAAAAGCACTAGGAAAGAAATCTAGGAAAAATTTTCTGGGTTAGTAAGGCTGGAAGATGGGCTGGAGGGTGTGGAACAGAAACAAAACTGAGGAAAGGCACCAGGAAAGAAATCTAGGAAAAACTGGATTTTAATGCTCTAATACCGACTGACACAACGGAAGTAGTTAGGTAAAGATTTAGGTTAATCATGGAACCAAATCCAAGCATAAAACTTAGGATTTAATCAACAAGAGGAAGACACACTCTCTCTGGAAAATTTCCTGCAGAAGCTTTATTAAAATAATGTTTTTCGGGGTCCTTAAAACATCTGTTAACCCTCCCTTTTATATCCCTAATGTGGTACATAAGAGTTCTAATTCTAGTATGAAAAGGATTGATTGACATGCTTTTCTAAAGCTAACTTATTTCTTTTCTTGCTGGAGAAGAAAACCTTCCTAATTAGAAAACTTAAAATAAAATAAAACAGAAACAAATCCTAATGGATATACGACAACATAACAAATCCTTATCATAATGGGTATATGACAACATAACAAATCTTTATGGGTTTAATCCTTTGTTATTCTGTTGCATTAATTACATAACTAATCCACATTGTAATGCATTTTTAGCTTAGACTTGGAATTTAAGTTAAAAGACATTATGTCTGCTAAGTCTGCATGGCATCCGTTATTGATCATCATATCATATTCTACATCATCCATGAAATTTGATTTCAAATTGTCAATGCTGTTGTTGGATGTCTTAGTAACATTTGTTTGTTAATTATTATTGCAGTTAGTTGTTTCATGGCATATGAAGGCTTCAACCATGTGCGAATTCTCCAAGCAAGAGTTTGTTGGAGGCTTACAAACACTAGGGTTTGTTCTTTTTCATCTAAGTTATTTTTTGTTGTAGACTAGATTGGCATAGACCCAGTTAAGTGTTTTTTTTTAATGGAAATGAAATTTAAGTGATGTTATTGATGGCAGGATAGATTCTGTGGAGAAGTTTCGTGAAAAGATTCCATTTATGCGCTCTGAACTTAAAGATGAGCGTATGTGCATCTTCCTTCAATTCTCAAACATTTTTGGACGTTGATTGGGATTCTTTTTATCGTATTTAATTTTAACTGGTGACTTTCTAACAACAAACCTAAGTTTGAACTTTTTCTATGGATGATTTTGAATTCTTCTACAAATTCATAACCATTTATTAGTATGAAATGAAGCAACTATTTTTCGTTGCATACTTTCACAATTATTTTAACTTCAAATTAGCAACAGATACGATTTCTAGTTTGCTCTTCAGCAACTTCTTTGTAACCGTTCTTTTACACAACCTTAAAACATTATGGAAAAAATGTGTTATGGATGCGTGGATTGTTGAGTTAACTGAAAAGGCTCTGTGCAATTTGCATGATCAATTGTGTTGCTATAATGGGTTCTTGAAGAACGAAAAGGATGGTGGTGGTCTAAGTATCTAAATAGCTTCTAAGTTTTGTTTACTCAAATGTCTTCTGAAATTTGTTGATTTTTATAATTAGATATTGCCCTATTATTGAAAAGATACTTGGCTTCTTTGATTGTTCAGAAAAGTTTCGTGATATCTACAACTTTGCTTTTGGCTGGGCTAAAGAAAAGGTAACAATTGTTACCCTCACAAACTTAAAATCATTGCACTTTTCCATGGTGATATTTAACCTACTTGTCTATTCATGGAGTTAAAGAACTTTTTTCTGATACCTTTGCATGATATATGAGGGTGAGTCATATCATTTTCTTGTTTCTTGATGGAAAACTTGGTTCTGAAGTTTGTCAGCTAAGCAATTTTAGAAACTTCCTAAAACAAATTCTCTATTTCTTGTAATATCAGTTGTTTATGGTAATTCGTCAGGTCTTCTTTTGTTTGTGTTATGAATTCTGTCTCTGGAGTAAAAACTGGTGCATCTGGCTATTGTGCATCTTCAACTGTAACAAGTTTTGGTTGTTCCTTCTTGTTATTTGTTTGTTTAGTTTGCATGGAGCAAAATGGGAAGACTTGAGGGATAGGGATTCTCTGTCTACTCTATAGCCAATTATGTTAAGTGAGCATTCCTTTGATGGGAAGAGATGTATTTGTTAGAGTTTGTTGGTTCTCTTTCTTGCCTATGGAAATGTTTTTTATACTCTAGTTACTCTCTTGTGGGGCTTTTAAGAGTAAGCTCATATTACTTGAGGAAAATCATTGCTAGGTTTAGCTTCTTGTTTGAAGTTCTGTTGCAATTCTTGCAAATGTTAACCTAATTTTCTCAATTGACTTTTGATTGAGCATACTCATTCAAACCTAGAATGGTCGAATGAAGTTGTTTATTACACCTATTGATCGTTTTAAGAGGAAATTGTCAAGAAGAAATATAGTAAAATGTTCTTACAGGGCGTGAAATTTTCAAATCCCTAGTCTGTTTATTAGGATTGACCGTTATGGCCCGACTTTGTCCGAAATCAACAGATCAGGAGTTGATGGGACTTGAGTCTGGCAATTGCCTGGCCCAGCTTGAAAGGCCTGCATTGACCTGAGCCAGGCCAACAAGACGTTTTAGTAGCAGCCCATTGTGGTCATCCATTACCAACCTTAATGTTTATTGCTGATGGGAGAAATTCCATCACTTAATCAATTCGGTGGAGGTTCCTAGGAGGGTTGCCATGCCTTAGGTTGGTTACATGCAACCAATCTTGTTGTGAAGGATTGCTTGGTGAGGTGGATGACCTTGGGAACTTAGAACATGGGGTTTTTATAGAAAGAAACTAAACCTTATTGTTTCTAAGATTTTACCCCACATATTTGATGTATAATATTACCTCGATACCTAGTCTTTTGGTTTTTATTGGGGGCATCATTTCGATTCAATGTACATTAAGTTTTCTCCTTCTGTCTGCTGGCAATTCATCCAGTTCTCTATAGGAAAACGCTGAAAAACATTTCACTGTATCATGCACTGGAGACATGGGTGGCACTTAAATTAACTGTTGTATCTGCTGGATGCTTTTATTGAAATTTTAGATCTTTGATAATAATGATTTTTGTATTAATAAAGTATAACCTTTGAATTTTTTTTTTTTTTACCCATCTACTTTGTTTATCGAGCTGGATTAGAATTTCCTAGTTGTTTGAAATCAAGGAATAACTGCAGCTCGACTTTTTTGTTTTCCTGTATCTTATGGGCTCCTGGGTTGGGGGTACAGCTCAAATCTGTAGTGTATTTTGTTATTACTCGCAGGCTCTTGTGGGGTTGCACTGAAATAGAAAAAACCTGTCCGCAAGTGCTCTTTCAAATGCATCTCTTCTCAAGTTTTTTTTTTATAAAAAAAATAAGATAAATAGTTGTCTTAGTTGAACTGTTACTTATATTTACTATTCGCTAAAGCTCCTGGCAAATGCGTGGGTTTTATGGAGGGGTGAGGTGTCAAAATTAGTAACTGTAGGGGGTAATGTTGACAGTCTAGGGTGTTTTTACGTATTTGAGGGGGCAAATTGGGTTTTTCCTGGTTGTCATTTGTATAGGGAATAATCTAAGTGCTACTACACGGAGGGTTGTAGTTCTCTTTCTCATATTATAGTGGCAAATAGGTGAGTGTATTTGGATGTAGGTGCGTCATCCAAACTACATTAAAATATTGTTTCTTGTCCTCTCCAACTCACCTGTGTGCTTGAGTGATTATTCTGTCTTGCCTGCTATGCCATGTACTTGTCTGCTTCACCAAGTAGAACCTCAGTTGCAAGGCATCGATGCATCTTTTATAATTTGTTAGTTCATTGAGCCATAATCGATAGTATAACTCTGATATATCTTCATTGATTCAGGGTCAGAAATCTTTGGCATTGGATACAGCAATTGGCATGTGGCAATTGGTATTTGCGGAAAAGCAGTGGCCATTGGTTGATCATTGGTGCCAGTTCTTACAGGTATATTACAATCTTATTTTGGAGTATCTTGTACAAGTGAGATTTGTGTAAAATGGGTTATGAGCAGTATTGCATGCTGCCGTCAGACAATGGTTGTGTTGTGTGGACATGGCGCTCAAAGAGTCAATAAAAGATACTTCTACTGTCAAGTGTTGCATCTCTGTCCAATTTTGATAAATCATTGGGAAGCTTTTGTATGGTTGGGGTTTGAACTGTGGACACTGGTAATTGATATATAATTTTGTTGTAATTTTTTCTATGTTACCGTGGACTGTGGTAATATGTAAGTACTTCATTTTCCCTTTATTTGAGTCGTACTCACACTTAGTACATTTGTAAGTTTGAGTAAAAAATATCCCTTCGCTTAGTTGTCTATTTAATTTCTGTTGTTAGTTGCCAAGCCAGGTCTTCCAGGCAAGGGCTTAAGATATCTTGTACTATAATAACACATGGCCTTACTCGGCTAAGAAACTCTAAGCAAGGGAAGTTCAAATTGTTAACTAATAGAAATATGAGTTTTACTCAGCTGTCAAAATTAGGTAATGCCTCTGTGTTTCTCGGAGAATTCCTCTTATCCTTTTTGTTGAGGTGCAAGAATCTGGAGAGGATTTGTTGCCCACTTCTGGGAGGACATATATGAGGTTGTTTTGGAAAATCAAGCTCCTACCTGGCCTTTGGATTTATGCCCTTATCAAAGTTCTTTTTTACAAATTTGTTCCAATGCATGTAGGTTTGATGGTTAGAATGCCGCCTTTGTTTCATTGAGTACAATTGTTGGCCCCTCTTCTCGTGATTTCTTTACACCAGTATAAGTTTTGCATTACATTAAAGTATGTTGGATATGATGAAGCCCTGGATTGTCACAACTACATGAGTATGATCAGGTCTCTTTCTGTGAGAATATTTTCAGTTTTGTACTACAATATGATTTCACATTTCTGGAGAAGTTATTTGTACTGTTTATTTTATAGACTATCTTGTCAACTAAGTTTAATCAGATTAGAGTTGGTACGTAAATGATCTTTGGATTCGTAAAATTCAGCTTTGTTTATTGTAATTGAATTTTTTGGTCCGTGCTTGTTTTACAAGTTATATTTCATTTGACAATGTCGCCGAAATTTGTTTAGGCTCGACATAATAAAGCCATTTCCAGGGACACTTGGTCTCAGCTGTTGGAATTTGCAAGGGTAAGACGCAACCTCAAAATAAAGCTTTTGCTTATTCTGCTTTATTGTAATTGTTGATTTCTGTGTCTTTGAAGTTACTGTCTGTCTTCCTGTACATTCTTACTCTGTACCATGCGAAGCTAAGGTGCAGGATGATTGATTATGATCAGAATAACAACACTGAAAAATAGCTTTTCAGAAACAGGATTATATTTTTGACAGTGAATGACTTCACAGAACTCAAAATACAAAAACTTTTAACCCTAGATTGGTTTGATATTTAGGAGTTTAGCCTTATGGTCGCCAATTAAGATGTCATGATAATTGATTGATAAATATCCACAAGCGCTGGATAGTGGGGAAATATTGGCTACGTGCAAGTGGTAGGTATATGAACAAGGACTCTCACTTGGTACCAATTGAGCACAATAGAGCTGGCTCACATAAGGCATTCTTACTACTGTTAATTTCCCAAAGGGAAAGATGTTATAAAGTTTAGTTTCTTAAAAAAAAAAAGAGTGAAGGGTTCAGCTGAATATTTCAAAATTCTTTTGCGTACTCCGTTTAGGAGTTAAAACTACTGTAGTAGAAGTTGGAATAGCTTTTAATAGAGAGTATGGAAGCTAGAAGGTAGTTTGGGGTTTAAAGACAAGAACTAGTTAGGCAGATCAAATAGTTTCAAGCATATAGTATCAACTTAAATCAATTGATTAGTGGATATCTAAAAGTGGTTTTGGTTTTTTTCTTGCAGACAGTGGATCCAGCATTATCTAATTATGATGCTGAAGGTGCTTGGCCCTATCTTATAGATGAGTTTGTGGAATATTTGAATGAGAATGGCATTATTCAGAAGAATCTGTCTAGTGATTGGAGCCAAAAACGTTGATGGACTGGAGGAGCTCCTGTTGATGGGGAGAACTGTATTAAACTTCTACTAGTGTGCTTGAACTCGATTTATCTTTGAAAAAGAGGACTCGGAAATTATTGGAACTTGTAACTTTGTTTACATTTTTTATAAACTCAGGTATTGGTACGGAAAAGTCATTCTCTTGTTTGATTACCACAAACTAGATTGACCGTTTTGTATTTGATTATAATTATGCTGCGTTGATCAGATTGTGCTGTCAAGAAAAATCCATTATAGTTCACGATTAGACTAGTGAAGAAACTCTGTTTGCCTGCTGCGTGGAATTGAAGATGAATATTGCGGTCTGGTATGATCTTGTTAAGAATTCTGTGGTGCACTTAGGTCTTCAGAATGCTGTAGGCAGCCGTCTTACATTTGAAGGCTTTTAGATGTCAATATCGTACATATGTGCTTTTTGTGATACATGCTGCGGGTTAGTTGGCGTTGATGCAAGTATCAGTGCTTTTTGTGATACACGCTGCGGGTTAGTTGGCGTTGATACAAGTGATTATCCAGTGCAAATAATTGAATGGGATTGAGTTGACGAACACTTTAGGATCTTCAATTGCTTGAGGTGGTTCGAACCTATAATTTTGTGTGAATCATTGGTTTGTTATATAATAGTTCTGGAAGACGAGTATGTATGGATTATTAGATTTATCTAGTACTTACTTAAAATGTGTATTTAAAATAGAGTCGGAAATTATTCCGAAAAAGATTCAAATAATAATTAAACTATTGTTTTACATAAATCTGGTACTAAATAAGTTCATATTTTTAGTTTGAATTAATCAACCTAATCATTAATGGTATATAAATTCACTTATTTTTTAGACAATTAAACTAATCATGTGAGGTTTTAACCTATATTTTAATTATAATAAAATATGCTATTATTAGCGTCGCATATACGAATTTAATTTGTCAAATATTAAGTTAAAGTGGTTTAACAATTAAAATGAGTAAAATAAAGTAATTTAAGAGGGTATTAAATAAACCAAAAACAAGAAATAATAAACCGAAAAAAAGAAAGGACTGAACCAAACACATGAAAGAATAGACCAAAAATAAGAAAGAATGAATTTATCCTATATATTACAATGATTGTAATATCTTTTATAACATTATCTTCGTCATTTAAATAAATCAGGTTCAATTATAGTATGATCATTTACATGAGTGATATGGTGAATAAATTCTTTTATAATTATGATAACATTTATTTTAAATTTTCTTTTAATCTTCAAACAAATTATAAGAAATTTTTTATATAATTTTAAATCACATTTTTTTCATTTGAAAGTTGAAGTTTTTAATTATTTTCTACATGGGTTCAATTGAACTTTTTGGTTGGCTAATTGAACATAAGATGAAAAGTTATATAATAGATCATTTGTCATTATCTAGATTATCGATTAGATGATGGACCAATTAGTAGACAATCAACTAGTAAGAGGGTTATGATCGACTAGCTGATGGTTAGAACAATTCTACACATAATAGGTGCATTATTCTTAACAAGGATATTGGTCAGTCAAACGATGTTCGACTGGCTGAGGGTATGTGATCGACTAACTGATCTTGCCTATAAACTAGTTGTTTTTGTATGTCTAATGACTATTTGAGTTTATTTTAAATATAAACAGACAAAATATGAGGTGTGGGAAGGATCTTTGATACTATATGGAGTCTTGAGAATATTTGGATAGTTTCATTATATTCATATGTGTATGAGCATGATATTAGCCTTAGTATGTTGTATGATCAAGAAATAAAATCTTATACTGTATTTGAGTGATTGAGATATCAATTGATTTGTTATATGGTTCTTCTTCATCCGTAACAAAGAAAATGTGTAAATGGTTCCTCTTCACCATCAGGAAGGAAGATGTGTAAGGTTCCTCTTTATCCAAAGGAAGACTTCTTTTTGCCTATTGAAAAGACAATAGCGGATTCTCAAACGAAGCTTGGAGAGCAAATATAGGTTAAAGTTTATTTGATCAACTTACCATAAATTGATTTTATCTCTCTTTCCCTACTCTCCCTTATTATTATTGTGATTACTTTGTAATTATCATATACAAAATTGTCATTATTATTCATTATAAGAGGAGATTAATTTATTAATTTTTAAATAGGTCAAAAACTATACACTCATAATTCAACTCTCTCTTATGTGTCATTCAAGAGCTAATAATTGGTATCAGAGCGAGTCTTATTTGTTGCGTAATATTTCTAATAAAATTTAAGTAAAAAAAAACTATGACACAACTTTGAGGACCAATATATTAATATTGTCTCATTTTTCAATAGAAACGATTTCTTGCTTGAGAAAATTAGAATAAAAGTTTCACTTATAGCCAAAGATTTTGATTTGCAGGAGATTGTAAAGAGTGAGTTGTACGAGAATAAGAATAAGCTCATTTTCTTAAACAGTAAAGCAATGCACATTTTTCTTTTTTGCAATAAAATAAAAGTATGTTATCTCAAGTTTCAATGTGTCAAAATACTCATGACGTTTGATAAATACTTGATTTTTCATATCATGATGATTTTCATAAGATATTGGTATTAATAATATCATAACGGAGTGAAAAAAAGAAAAAGGACCAAAGTAATATCATAACACTAAAGTATGTGGGAAAACAAAGAATTAGATAATAAAGTAGCTCATGTTTATTTCTTGGAAAATGAGGATGAGGTACCTTCTAGCTTTGTCATTTGCTGAGGTACCTATCAAAATATACTCCAAGTAATTTCCTTAATTGTAATAATTATATAACTAAAAAATTGTTTATCTTATCAACTAATGAACATAGATTTAATATACGTTATATAATACACATATGTATTCTTTAAGCCTACCAAGATTCTTAATAACTATTCAATATGCCCAAAAAAAAATTTTAAAACTTGTTTGTGATCTATTTATATTAAAAAAACCTAAAATATTTGATAGAAACAAAATTAGTCATTATAATAGCTAGTGATAGTAGCATTGTTCAATTATTTTGCATATTAGCCAGCATTGGTTTATTATTTTGCATATTAGTCAATCATTTTGGTATGTCGGTCGATTAATATGGTTATAAACTCAAGGTAAATATCTTTAAAGACACCAATTAATCACACTGTTATATTAATCGACTAGTAAATCTAAAACATTAATATTAGTAGTTCAAATCATCATATTAGTAGGCCAAATTTCTTGAAACAAAAATTTCAAAGCTTCTCAAGTTCTTTCAAAGATTAAAACTCATTCCTTTGACAAAAACTTGATTTAAAACAATTTTAAAAGTTTGTTTAAGGATCAAAACATTTTCTTTAAAAATAAAAACTAATTTTTTCTAAATTATAAAAGGATTTATTTATTAATATCCTATATGCAAATGATTAAGCCCCTAATTTATTGAAACAACTAAGATAAGGTTACAAAAAAAGTTAGAATGATTTGATCAAATCTTAATGTGCTTAATTTCTCCTTGTTTTTAGTTTTTTTTGACATTTATATGTCCTCCACTTTACTCATTTTCCTCACCTTTTGATTTCTTAATTGATTCAATTAGCTTTTTTGGTCACTTTAATATCTTATTGAGCTTCATTTTCACATATTAACTTCCTAATATCACTAAGGATAAGAAAATTAGTAGAAATATTTTTATTATCACAACTATTAGAACCTTACTTGGTCCAATAATCTTTCTGTTTTTGATAATAACAAAATAATTGGTGATATTGGAGAAGATAAATGCCAGTGAGTAAGTTCTTATTATGCTAAAGTAATGCAAAGTATTTAAAAACTATATTATAATTTTTTTCGTTCTTTCTAAAAACTATATCATATGGACAAAGAGCTTATGCAAAGTATTTAAAAAATTAGAGAGCAATTCTTATAATTCTCATATACCAATTTCAAAGATCAATTTATCTTTCTCCTCTTGATAAAAGCAACAATGTTCTCTTCTTATAAGTATGCATTCCAAGTATATATCCTCAAATATTATTAATATAGAAGCAAATGGTTACCTCCTTTTATATATCATCAACCATTACATGCTTTTCTTCCTCGCTTGGTTCGACAATTGATATTTTGATAACAATTTTCTTACTTGATTCTTTTGATGGCTCTTGATATTTTAATCTAAAATCAATTGTTAAAGATACCATTGATGTTTCTTATTTGATATCTATAGAGGTGATATCAATTGTTGGTATTCATTTAATGCCACTTTATATTGACCTACAAGGCAACTAAATCAGTATATTCTAAGTACCTGCATAAACTTGGGTCCTTAAAGATTATTTCTTAAACATTTTCAACCTATATCATTTTGGATTTACTTAACAAGCTTTGTTTCAAAAAGAAATTTCTATAGATATGTCCATAATCACCAAAAAATTAGTAACTCACATGATAGGAACTAAAAGTGTTTGTCATTTGAGAAAAACCTATAAATGTATAGCTTGTATACATTTTTAGGTCTTGTTAGATGGCATGATTGATACAATACTCTTTTTTAATACTTGGGGGATTAAGAGTTCTCCTTGTATGATAATGAGGCCTAACAAATGATTTAATATATGACTTGATCTTTGAACAGGTTATTGAAGCCCTCAAAATTAGTTATGATCCACTAAACTCTTGTATTAGTCATATAACTAGGTCAAATCCCAAAGAATCAAAAACTAGTTTCTTAATTTCAATTGATAAAAAAAAATGGGAGGGGGGGTGTTTATGGTTAATTAACTAATGAAATAAAATTAACAAGGAATCAAAATAAATTAACTAAGTGTTAAAGTGAAAAATTCAATTAACTCTAATTCAAGGGAAGGATATCATCCAATTGTAACTTTGATTATTGGTCTAAAAAAATAATTTCACAATTCAAGCAATCAACTAAAACCTATTAGGACAACCATGTTAAGTCTTAATTTTTCCTAAATTATCTAGTTCAAATTGAGCATTCAAACGAAAACTTACCACTAATTGATTAAGCATGATAATATTATATATCAATTAAATGATGGTGATAAGCTTAATAAAAAAGACTAAATCCTAAATTAAATAATTGAGATAATTACAACTATTTAATTTAGTTTTCTTATTTCTCATAAGTTAAATATGTAAATTCATAAATAATATATTTGCTACTTATACCAATCATTCTTAACAATTACAAATCACTAAATTCATAGATAGTTATAAAATAATTAACATTAAATTAATTTATCAGATTAATCAATACTAATTATTCTTGAAATAAAAGAACACAGAACAAGAAATATTTGAATTGAAACAAAATTATAAGTTTAGAATAAAACATCACAAGGTTACAACTAAAGTTTTGAATCCCCTTCAATCAGAATATTTGTATTATAAACACATGGCTATTGTTTCAACACTAAACAATAGATGAAAAATGAAGAGAAAACACAAGAAAAAAAAAAAGAATTATGGAGAAGGTGCGTGACATTTTTTCCCTCTTCTTTCTTACCCCAAAAACTAACTTCCTTCAATATTATGAAGATTATCTTTTAAGTAAAACTAAATCCCGACAAAATAGAGCTAGGAATAGGTCTCTTAATTGAACTAAAACTCCTATAGTGAATCTAGCTTTAGGCATGATCTGGTTTTATCCATTGCATCAGTACATCATTTTTCTTTTACAAAATTCATTGCTTTGACAAATAATGCTCCAATTTGATCCAATCTCCACTTGTCATTTCATAAAATAAAATAAAAATTAATTTCATCAATTAAGTACCAAAATCAACCTAAAACAAAAGAGATAAGTCTAATTAACATAATTAAATCACATCTTATCAATCTTTTTATAAAAATATATCCTATTGTAATCTAAAGGTCATGATTCTTTATTTCTTATAAGGCATATATTGAATGAGAGCAAGTATTATGTCACTATACTTGTAATAAGATCTATAATAATTATGAGTTTGTTTCATTCCATTTTGATAATAAAGAGGCCTATATGAATGAGAAAGATTTTGTATGTTCTTTTGGGATGACCTTGTATAAAAATTTATCATATTTTTCCTTGAATACTATGCCCTCTAGGTTTAGAACGTCACATATACATGAATGCATGGAACTTTTCTTTTACTTAACCTAATGGATAATGGGTGATCGTATGATTTTTGTATATATTTAGATGATGCAAAATGTTGATGTGATGATTTAGGTATAGTCACATCATGTACATGCTTGTTGCTTACAAAAATTGCATTGACATTAAATGGTGCACTTTCATGGTAAAATCAATTCCATGTCTATCATTTGAGCTTTTTTAGGGCTCCAAACACGCTATTCAATTTTTCATACCTATAATGAATCTAGAGAAGGACTTTTTCAATTCCTTATTTTCATACAAAAAATCATGCTTATTATCATTAGCAATAACATCACTATTAAATCCCATCATGTATACTTCTAAGAGTTTTCGAATCTTATTATATTTGAAAGATATTTTGCCAGACTCATAATTTCTAGATGTTTAAAGGTATCTATAAGGCAAATTATCATCATTATCATTATCATTAAGAGGGTTTTAACTAGATAATACTCTAAGATTATTTTCCACAAAGCATATGTGAGCCACTTTCATAGTCGCATACATCATCTCATATGATCTTTAATGTTCTCTTCTTCCTTTGGTTTTTCTCTCTATTTTCACTCCATTCTAATTAAATATAAATTCTCATCAAGCTTATCATGAATAATATTAATATCATTAACACTAATATCAATATGATAATCATTAGCATATGTAAGATTAAGTAGCCAAATATTGTGAGTATTTTGACATATTGAAACTTTAGATAACACAGTTCTATCTAATACAAAAACAAAATGTGCTTTACCTTACTATTGAATGAGATGAGTCTATTGGACTATTACACTCCATATTCTCTACAATCTCTCAAACTCAAAATCTTTATACATAAGAAAGACCTTCATCCTAGTTCTCCAAACTAAGTAATCATTTCTATTGAAGAATTGGACACTACTAATATACTAGCCCTTTTAACTAAAACGTGATGGAAGTTGTGTCATATGATCATTGCTCAAAATTTACTACAAATCTATATATAATGAATAAGACTCACTTTAGTGCTAATTATTGATCCTCATATATGATATGAGAGGGGGTGAATTGCGTGTGTTCACTTTTTTCTATTTTTATATTAATGAATAGTTATGGCAAATTTACATATGATAACCATAAAGCAATAGCCATGATAAATAGAACAAAGTAAGGAAAGAGAAACAAAATTAATTTATAGTAGTTTAGTCAAATAATCCTTAGCCTATATTTACTCCCGAAGTTGTATTTGAGAATTTACTATCTTCTTCCTTTAATAGGTGAAGAGCAACCCTTCAAATAATATCTTCTTTGTCAGGGTAACAAGGAACTATTGCAATTGTGTTGTTTTACCATCGGTGAAGAGTAACCTTTTATAAATTTTGTTCAAGGTTAAAAGAAACCCTCATACAGTGTAATCCAAGCAAATATAAAAGTTGCAACAATTAAATAACTCAACAAAACTCTATCTTTTGCTTGATATATGTTATGCAATATACACACGTATTCTCTAATCTCTTAAGAATCTTATTAATTGTATAGTATACCCGACATTCTTCCCACAACTAGTATATGGTATGTTTATATTCAAGATAACCCAAAATAATCATTGGAAATATAGCCTAATCATTGCAACAGTTACTAACAGTAGCATTGATTGATCATTCTAACATTAGTTAATCAATATAGTTACAAACTCAATATATATTTTTTAAAAACATAGGTCTACTAGTATATCCAAAGCCCTAGCATTAGTCGCTTAAATCACCATATTGATCAATCAAACTTCTTGAAATAAAGTTTCAAAAATTTGAAGTTCTTTTACATATTAGAATACATTCCTTTAATAAAAACTTGATTCAAAATTATTTAAAAAGTTTTTTTCAAAGATTAATGAGTTTTCTTTAAAGATTAAAACGATTTTTTTATAAAATAATTTATGCATTATACTCTATTTGCAAATAATCATGCAATGATTGCACTTATAATTTATTAAAATGACCAATATAAGGTTAAACAAGGATTATAATGATTTACTTAAACCTTGATATGGTCTATTCCTTTTTACTCTTGGTTCTTCACTCGAATTACATATATGCTACACTTTACTTATTTTCTTCAATCTTTTATTGCTCAATTTATTCAATTGGCTCATTTTCTCCCTTTACCATTTCAATGAACTTGATCTTTCACATTTTACTAATATCACTAAGGATAAAACATTAGAAGTAACATATATTGTTATCACTAAAACTATAGGTTAGAAGCTCACTTAGTACAATAAATTTTATTACATTTATGTGTGTTAGTATGACATGAGACCTTAGTGAATTGTGCGATTAAAAAGTAAATTCTTGAATTGCATTTTAAGTGAATGAGATATCAATTGAGAGAATAGCTAAATTGCTAGGGTTTCTCTCTTCATTTGTGATAAAAAAAGATGCGTAAACGGATTCTTTTCACTCTTGCAAAGGAAAATGTGTAAGGGTTCATCTTCATTTGAAGGAAAGACTTCTCTTTGTTTACTAAAGAAGGAATTAATAGTGAATTTCTAAATAAATTTTGGAGAGTGGATTTACGTGAATGGTTGTTTGATCAAACAATTGTAAATTAATTTTCCCTCTTCCCATACATTAATTATTATTGTTATTGTTTTGCAATTGTTATATATAAAATTGTCATAATTGTTTATTAAAATAGAAAATTTATTCATTAGTTTTTAAATAGGTCAAACACTATAAATACACTTTTTTTCTCTCTCGTTTATCATTTGAGAACGAACACATACAAAAATTAAACTAAATTAAATGAACTATTTATTATAAATTTAGTGTTCCTTAGATAAGTTGGAATATTTAAACTCGTTGTTTCCAAGATAATCAAATTAAAATAAATAATAAAACTTAAATTTGATTTTACACTAATTAAAGTAAAAGTTTGATGAAAACAACTTGAACAAATAAAATATTATAATAAAGAAAATTTGTTAACACTTCTACAAAGTAAAAGATTACAATAATTAGAAAAAAATTATAATTATTTTATGTCAAGTTCCTCTAAAATGTAAAATTAGAAAGTCAAATTCTCCCTGAAATTTTTAAAAATATTTTCTATATTTTCTTCAAAAAATTTATTTATTTATAGAAATATGAAATAAATATCTTATTGAAATAAAACATAAAAGTATAAGCATTTTATATTGGTATAATTATTTTGTAAGTATATTAATATTAATCTAAGAAAATCATTCATAACATTATATAATCTAATTAGTAAGCAAATATTTTTATACTATAGTTTTTTTTAATTCTTATCAATATACAACTCTTACAATTATATAAATATCAACTTTTAATATAATTTTGCTATATTATTTGATGTTGCGAAAAATTATTTTTATGTTCTAAAAAAATCAATATAAAAAAAGTAAAAGGATGCGTCTAAAATCCCCACAACATTAGGGATGAAAATGAGTTGGCTCCAACAATATTTTTAAAACTAAAAGTATAAAACATCTTTTTTTTAATTCTTTCTCTCAGACCTAGGTCTACTCAAAGCTTAACCATTCTAACCAAAGCGATGTTGAGCCTTATAAAATAATTAAGCCTCAAATTGATTTGAGCCTAAGTCTAAACCTAGCCTATCAGCCAATCTACTAAAATCACCTAAATTTGCCTATTGTCATCCTTACACCACATCAACCTAAGATTTCAACGCATAAACAATAGTACCGCGAACATGAATGGCATTCTTTAAATAGCCAAAAACTATTTTTCAGGAAAACTCATTTTATATGATAATCAACGTTAATAAATGCTGACAGAGTTCAAGGCGATGGTTTATTTATTTTTCATCTTTTTTCTTTGTTCTGTTTTTATAAATATTTTTACCGAATTTTAATGTTTATTTGTTACTAGTAAATTGTTCTATCCAATAATCCAATGGAATGGTAACTTCCTAATAACAATCACATGTTCATAACACGGAGAGGAAGGGATTAGGCCACCGAGATCCGGTGTTGCTACATAGTCCAAAGGTCTCTCTTTTAAGTCACGAAGGTTGAATACAACATTATTCATGCTGCGCAACAGCTTGACCATATTTCAGATTGTCTGCGGACAAAACTTAATTAACTATAAATTTCAACTACTCTTTCATTGAAATAAATTGCAGCCACTATCAGCGCACAAAACTTCTAGTATTGCTTTTTAGTTATGTGATGTCACCAAAGCCATGTGTCCTATTAAGTCCAGCACTCGGTTGCTGCAGGTAAGATAAAAGGACATAATTTAGGCTTTATCATACTAATGTTTTACAAATAAACGGCAAACAGAGATGCTGTACCTGTATCCCCACTCATTGTCATACCAAGAAACCAGCTTCATTAAGGAATCACTCAAGCCTATACCAGCTTTAGCATCAAATATACTTGACCTATAAGTGAAACACGCCGAAAATATTTGTAATCATAATCACTCACTTCGAAAGCTTCTTATAAAATACAACCAGAAACCATAAAAAAGATGCAAAGAGTAGTTAGAGCAACTAGGCACTAGAGCAACTAATACGAATTTACATGATTCCTACTTCAATCAGAACAGACAACACGATACAATGCCTCCTCTAGTCGGCTCCAAGTGATTTAAAATTTGGCAAGTAATCCAACTTAAGTGATAAGTAGTCTCAAAATTAAGTGAGGAAGCATTCATCACCTTGACATATTAACAGGTCACGTCATTATTGATAAATAAGGATCTCAGGTATGTACCACTTATAGTGACATCAATTTGATATTCGAAAAATGTCAAGGATTAAACAAATGTATACAAGTGCTCTTAGATAATTGGACAATAGCACTTAAGTAGCAAATTACCAAACATTGGAACTTTGACTATATTGTCCCAATATTAAAGGACTATAGACACATTTATCATAAAGCAAAAATTTGAAGATTGTTATTGCCAGAACAATGATAAAATGGTTAAATTCCAGCTAAAACCAGTGACTCTCATTTCACGTACAAAATAGTGTGTGCACACTCTCCTTAAGATGATGGCAGGATAGAGAAACCATAAAGGTGAAAATGTTTACTTTAAAAATGAACAGCAGGCCTACATGTATGCACAGAACAGTGTGCACATATATATATACACTGAAACGAGTAGAGAGAGATATATATACCTTGAATCACCCAGAAAATCATTAGACACAACATCCTCGTCAGTATATCCAAGAATGCCCCTCAGCGGCCCCTCTGATGCAAACCTTCATACAAAAAGTCCAAAACTTGGTGTGAATAAATGGACTTCAAATACCTTTAACTCACTCTAGCGAGTCCACCTTGTATCAGAAAACCCGATATTTATGCAAGATCAGACATACTTGATAGCTGCTTTGATATCTTCATACGATGCACTCTTTGCAAGTCGACAGGTTAAATCAACAACAGACACATTTGGTGTTGGGACACGGAATGCCATTCCAGTAAGTTTACCATTGAGCTCCGGAAGAACCTTTCCAACAGCCTAGAAGAATGTTGAACGTTTAAAAAAGTTTGTTTATTGACGCAAAGCAAAAAATGTATGTTCCCCCACCTAAGTGGAGAAATTAACCTCGTACCTTTGCAGCACCAGTAGAACTAGGAATGATATTTTGCCCAGCTCCACGACCTCCACGCCAATCCTTCATTGATGGACCATCTACAGTCTTCTGTGTTGCTGAACGTTAACATGGAAAAAAGACCAGTTTGTCAGACATCTGTGCCCTGTGTGCGCCCTCATGTGCGTGCGTGTGCGTGTGCGTGTGCGTGTGTGTGAGAGAGAGAGAGAGAGATGGAGAGGTGGAGAGAGAGATAGGGAGAGGGACCTGTAGTTGCATGGACAGTTGTCATTAACCCTTCAATAATGCCAAACTCTTCATGAACCACCTATGAAATTCATTCAAAGAAGCAGAACTTAAAAGTCAATTCTCGGATGTGACAAAAATGATGGGTTAGTAGGTCAGACCAAACAACATCTAGGAAAAAAGTTTTAAGACAAATCTGCCCATGGTTTTCCTTACCAAGTGACCAGTAAAGGAATCGCATCTATACAGAGCATGCAAATGGACTTGAAATTTCCAAATGCAGTTACCTTAGCAAGAGGAGCAAGACAATTTGTTGTACAGCTTGCATTGGACACAACGTCCATATTTGGCTTGTATGTGTTCTCATTTACTCCTACCACAAACATAGGTGCGTCAGCTGATGGAGCTGATATGACCACTTTCTTGGCACCACCCTGCAGGGGAAGCAAATAAGTGCCAGCTGTTTATTGTTCAAGTCCAGAAATAAGCAGATCACAAAGCACACATATTGCCAAGATACAGAACATGTAGCCTAAAAGGATTACAATCCATGGGATACACCAACCTTCTTGTGAGCAGAAGCCTTTTCAACTGTTGTGAAAACACCAGAAGATTCAACGACATAGTCAACACCATAATCCCCCCAAGGGATCTCTGCTGGGTCCCTGGGAATTGATACAGTTATATGTTAACTTGAGTTCTGCTATTTGCAAAAGAAAATGATGAAGATTCATGTTTTAAACTGACTCAAGATGTCATGAAGAACAGCCATAACAAACAATACCTAACTCAATTAGTTTTCAAAGATGCAATTGCAAGTCAGATTTGCGTATACCTTTTGCATGTAACTTTGACTTCTTTCCCATTGATTTCCAAGGTGGAATCATCCAAAACCTTGATGGATCCGTTAAAAACTCCATGAGTGGAATCATACTTGAACATGTAAGCCTGGAAAAAATTGATTACAGCATCACACTTTATGAGGTCAAAGATTGAAAAATGTTGTTCTTACTATTAAACATTAAGCTTAACAATGAAATATTGAAAGGTGAAACAAATCTTAAACGTCAATTCAACCTTTTCCAAACTATATTTAGATGGGTTGGCTACACACGTCATGTTTCAGTAACCATACTACTTTGGGTTTTCAAGAGCCAAAAATTTATTTGCAGAACACATCAACTTGATAAGCTGAGGAAAAGTTAAGTGATAACTTAAATCAAATGAAGAACATAATATAACATCACTTCAAAACCAGAACACAGGATTCATGCTGAGACAAAACCTTAATATCCAAAATATGCAAAGGACAAAACAACAATGTCAACAAGTCTTAAACATTTCATAATAATCACTCACAATATGTAAAAAAATGAATATATTACAAATTAGTACCATGTATTTTGCATCAATAAAAGGATCATTAACTGCCACAACATCAATATCATCCCTAGAAGTTGCTACACGCAAAACCAATCGTCCAATGCGACCAAAACCTGCATTTATTAACACAAAAAAATAATATTATTAGCAGAACTAACCACAATTGAATAACTTACTTTAAGGAGGTTTAATAGCAGTACAAACCCATAGAGTCAACAGTAAAGATTTTCAAGTAGAAAACAATCTATCAAACCACCAATTACTTGACTACCTTAAGCAGTAATTGATAACTGTCACGGAAAATGCACAATTTAAGGAAAAAGTTTAACCCACCAGTAAAGAGAAATAGCGATAGGAAGGGAAATATTCTATCCTGATATAATTGGATCCTTACTTTTTATACATGTTAGTTTCAGTTATATCTAGGCCAATTTATTAGTTCATGATACACCACTTTGCAAGCTACAAAAATAGCTTCAAAACAGGAGAGTGCCAACAAATACATAAGCACACTTAAGCATAAATTCTAGCAGTGAACTGTCACCTGAATGTACAAACAACTAGCAACTATGACTTTCATTTGATTAAAAAAAACAGCACGGAAGTGAAGTAGCCCGACACATCAACAATTTAGAAGACTTGTACCACAATTATGAATAATTAGGCACAGGCAGTAAAGTGTTTTCGAATCACAGAAATTGCTTACATACTCAGCAAATGAGAATATAGATAGAGATTGCATAAGACTAAAGGAAAAAGCATACCATTGATTCCAATCTTTGTCTTCCCATCACTCCATGTTTCTATATCAAGAAAAGGAAAAAGAGAACCGGGCAGCATATCAGCCAATACAATCCTTTCAGCCTTAACCAGTTTGGAAAAAGAAATGGGAAATGGGACTGTAAAATACAGCTCTTTTCATTCTTACTGAAAACTGTGGGAGGCATTTCAGTAGCGGTTGCCTTGATGGGTTGAACACTCCTCCCATTACATATCCTAAACAATAAACAAAGTGTAAGCATCAGTTTCTTTTTCCATTTAGAAAGTGATTAAAATGCATACAGATACTTTCTAGAGATGTATATGTGTATCTCAGTGCATGTTAACTGAATACATAGACTGAAAATAACAATTTTAATGCAATATTTTAATTCTAGATGACTCAACTGTAGTGAAGAAGAACCACTTGAAACTGAAGTACCGAAATTGCTGGAAGCATTTAGATTGCGGCTGAAGCTAACACTTGGAACCTGAATATTGCAACATAGATAACCACATTAATTTGGTTTCAGATTTCGTTATCAGCAAATATACAACTTAAAGTGAGGAGAAAATAGAAGAAAGAGGAATAAAGAAAAAGAATATAATCACTTGAAAAAATCACAACAGTGTATAACACAAGCAAGTACCAGATAATTATGTTGCGCGATTAGGACAAGTCCAGCAATCGCAGGGATAACCAAAAAGAAGATTTAAAGGGTGCAAAGGAAAAAGAGTAATCGCTACACCATTTTTAGTACGAGTGTTAAAAGCATAGAAAGTGGAAAAAAAAAAAAAAAACCACGACTTTCCTCTGGTGAAGGCAGTTATTATAATTTTGTCCATAGTATGAAAAACGACGTAGGAATCTGAATATTCTGTCACATTATTCCCCTATTTTATTTTCTCACCAACCAACCAGAAGACAGAACAAAAAGAGAACATTGCATCAATCAAAGAAAAATGAAAGAAAAAAAAGGAAAATCAAACGCAAATGGAACTTCAAGCTCCACCTGGTCTCCTTACAAGACGCAACGATGTGTATGTGAATGTGTGTGTGTGTGTGTGTGTATAGGGAAAGAAAAACTAAGAAAGAAAATATTTCAAACCAGATTATTTATTTCTGGTAAAGCAGAAACATCCACACCGGTATGAAAGGGGGGGAAAAAATGGAAGTCTCTGGATGAGACACTTGACACGACACAAACATTGAAACAAAATCAAAGATGAAACGGAAATAAGAGAGAGAGCATATGAACCTTGAAGCGATCGGAGGGAGAAAAGTCGGGGAAGGAGGAAGCTTGGGGAAGGGTAGCGGCGGCGGGAGTAGATCTAAGGAGAGTCGAGAAAGCCATTTTCTATTTTGCCAAACAGAAAACAAGTCAGCTTCTGAACTCAGCCCTCTCTACCTATCTCTCTCCTTTAAAATTCAAAGAAATAAAAAACAAAACCAAGACGACGCTTACACGACCAGTATTTAGTTTAGTTTATATAATATAAACTAAGAAAGAACCGATCTTGGAGGCTGCTGTAGAGGTTGTCTGGTAGATGTAGGAAGGTGGCTTGGCCTTTTAAGAAGGAAACGAGCTTTCCTTTCTTTACTTCACTTGGGTTGCGACGTGTTTGTTGAATATTTTTATGTATTAATTAATTATTATATAAAAAGAGCCAGTAAATGAAATGGCACGTGGTCCTTTGCTGGGTTGAAACGATCGGAGTTTCTTATGATGCTATGGTGGACAACTGGTGTGACTTGGATTCTACGCGTGCGGTTCAGAAGTTTTCCGTTTAAAGTTGAAACCCCAGCCCAGCCTGAGGCTGATTCCGTGATTATTTATTTATTTTGAAGCGCATGATAAATGCGTGAGGGTGACTGTAGAGGATGAAAAATCAAACAAGGTCCTAGAAAGCCACGTCGGATTTGTTTTTTCAAAATTTGTAGATTTTTCAGTCGGACCCATCGCTTGCGATTAGGGTTTCAACTTCAACATTTTTTTAACCGTTAAAACATACGAAAGTGAAAAAAAAAAAAAAGAAACAGCGTAAAGCCAACAAACTGTGGAAATTGGAATTGGAGCAAAAGCCAAAGGGTCCAGACAGACTCCACAGAGCAGGAAGGGTCAGGGGTTGGGTGGGTTAAAATAAAGGTTGTGAGTTGGTAGACGTTTCTAAGCAAACAAAATGTTCACCAAATCCGATCCGACACGTGACGTGACCTCTCTTCTTTAGTCCTTATTCCCATCTATCTAACTTTTTTTTTTTTCAATTTGCATCTATTTTCCTCGATTAACACAAAGTGGAAATGCCTTCGTTATTAGACTTGCCAGTTTTTCGCTTGACGCTCGCAGTGTCCCACACCTAACCATCTTTTCACTTACTAGCAATGTTTTTAATTTTGTACTGTTTCGGTCGGTACCGATCAGAATATATTATATCGGCCCAAATTTAGTACCGGTATAGGTGTAATAATATCGATAAAAAATAACGGTTGGTATCGGCCAATATCGGTCGTACCGGTCAGTACCGGCCGGTATTCAAAATACCGGTCAAATACCAACCGGTACCGGAAATTTTAAAAAATTTGGGGACTTTTTTACAAAATTTTCAAAAATTTTAAAAATTTTCCTCCTTCACCCTTTTTTTCAAAGTTTTTAAAATAATAAAAAACATTTTGTTACTAATAATAATTATAAATTAAATAAAACTTAAAAATAAATTATTTTATTTTTATTACTAATAAATTTTTTTATTTTTTTAATTTTTATATAATATTTATTAATAAATACTAATCAATTATTAAATAAAAACTTATATATTTGAAAATTATATTTATTAATAATTATTAAATTAATTTTATAATTAAATGAAATTATGATTATGTCTAATTAAATGTAAAATGAAA
>JANZLC010000002.1:14404833-14419761 GCA_026413385.1 Erythroxylum gracilipes | reverse complement strand
AAGATTCTCTGTTCTGTCCACCATCAACCAAACAGCTTTCTGTCCCCAATTTCTGTTCCGTCCCGTCCTGTTCCGTCTTGTCCTGTTCCGTCTCCACCTACCAGAGACGCTAACCAAACGCAGCGTAACTCTCTACTAAAAGGACTAACAAAAGTCCTTTGTCAAGCAGGCAGCATGGTGTCAGATAGTAGATCCTTCGGTGCTGCTGGTACCCTCGATCAAAATTTGCTTAAATTCAGAAAAACTAGGATTTTGGCTTTAAGTACTCTCTTTCGTAATAGCTTGTACTTGGTGGCTACTTTGAGACCATTTTCAAATTCAATTTTCAACTTAGAAAAAAAACTATTAATCTAAGTATACCTTTTTTTGTCAATCAATTACTTTTATCCAAATTCGATCAAAGATTTGGGTTGAATGGGATAAAAGTAATTGATTGACAAAAAAAATCTCGTCCTTCATTTTTCTGCCTACGCTGGGCTGGTGAGACGGTGCTGGTCAAAAACATATTTGTGGATGGAGATAAACGCATCTCCATTCTCTGCAGGCATCCCACAATAGCAAATACTAAGAACATCCAACAACTCTTCTTCAACAGCCTATGCATATACTTGCCATCACACACGTTTAGGTCGCCCCTCTATCTCCCGACAAATGTCATCCTCCTTTCTCCTCTCCCCAGCCCTCCTCGTTTGTCCTCCCTCTCCTTCTCGCTCTGTTCCTATTTTTTCTCTTTATTACTCAAACTCTTCTCTTTATGGCCTATCCTCCCCATTTACCTTTCCTTCTTGTCATTACAGCCCTGCACGCACCTCCAAACTTTATTCTATGGGTAAAAATCCTCGTCGCTTTTTCAGGGCATCATGTTCTTCTTCCACCTCTTCAGGGGTTGCAGAAGGTGGAGAATTTGGCAGTAGATATGGCCAAAATGGAGAAGAAGGGGAAGATGATGATGAGGACGGGAGTGGTAGTGAAGAAGAAGTACAAGAATATATTGAAGGCTATAGTCCTAACTCTGTCTTGCCTGAGAGATGGGATGTTCTCGGTCTTGGTCAGGCTATGGTGGGTTTTATCAATTTCTGTCCTTTTCTGTAGAGACCTATCCCTGCTTGCTTGTCTTGAATTTTTAATGCTCAGCACTTGAAGAATTCCCCTGGAAAGAGATGATTGTTGTGACAAGAGGTTTTCTATTAGCGTCTCAGGGCCTTAAAAAGCCTAATTTGTTTCACCCTGCTATTCGTTAATGTCTTGATGAATATGTTAGAAATGAAATAAAAAAGTTTTTTTTTGTTTTTTTTTTGTGAATTGAGGAGCTATCCTGATTTCTTAGGATATAGATGACAATGCTGCAGATATACGAAAGATATGGTATGTTTTGCCATCCTCTGACCCAATTTATTACGCTGATTAAAGATGATGTAAAATTTACCAACTGGAGTCCTTTAGTTTGTACATAATGATATTATAATTAGGTTGTAAGTTGGAGAAAGATTCATCAACTTTACAGAAGCATCCCATACCTGAAATGCATCCCGCTTTACCCATATTTGCATGTTGTTATTTTGATTCATTGGTAATAATAAAGCTGCTTTCTTTTCTCTTTAAGTGAACTGAATAGAATAAATTCTAGCAATCCCGTAAATGTGGGTGATTTCTTTAGATTTTCAATATAGTGGTCCTGATTTGTAAATCTAGTAGAGGACTTCCATTAACTGTTATGACTCTTCTCTGTGTCAATATTTTCAGGTAGACTTTTCTGGCATGGTTGATGACAAATTTTTGGAGAGATTGGGACTAGAAAAGGGAACAAGGAAGATTGTAAATCACGAGGAGAGGGGTAGAGTATTGCAGGCTATGGATGGCTGCAGCTATAAGGCAGCTGCTGGTGGATCTCTTTCTAACAGCCTAGTGGCTTTGGCAAGACTCGGTTGTAAGCCGGTTGGTGGCCCCCCCTTAAATGTGGCAATGACAGGAAGTGTAGGAAGTGATCCATTAGGTGGATTCTACAGGTAAGAATCTGTTTGATCCATATTGTTATCTTTTATCTCATTTTTGTAATAAAACATGAAATTGAAGATGTAAACTTCCAAATTTGTAGTTGAATGGCCTGCGACTGGTTAACAGAATTATAGTTCTTATTAATCTTGTGATGTAGGACAAATAGAAGAAATATCAACTACTAGCTAAAACTTACAAAACTAGGAAATAGGGGCTGTTGAGTGTTGTCAGGCTACTAAAAATTCAGATTTCAGGTTTGGATTTCAGCTTGGGATGTTGGAATTTCAGATTTGGATATAGGTGAATTTTCAGGTTTGATTGATGGAAACTGAGGTTAGACGTGCTGGAATTTAGTGAGGTAAAGGAGTAATAGAAGGTGGGGAATTAGGAATCACTCTTAGAAAGAAGCATCATACCTTCTAAATGAAAACTCATGTTTATTAAAAAATTTAGGATATCTTATTGAATGGAGAATACACACACACACACACGCATATAGAAAAGTTCTTAGAACCCCTACTCTAGCTGTAAAAGGACTCCTAACTAAAATATCTAAAACAAATTTGAATCTTATTCTAATAAAAATTCTGTAAGTTTAAGTTCTAAACAACAATGTGAACGAATCTATAACTAGAATAACATATTTAACTTATGTTAGTTCCTATCTAATAAGAAAATCTAGCATAAACTAAATTTTAGCTTT
This sequence comes from Erythroxylum gracilipes, assembly GCA_026413385.1. Lineage (NCBI taxonomy): Eukaryota > Viridiplantae > Streptophyta > Magnoliopsida > Malpighiales > Erythroxylaceae > Erythroxylum > Erythroxylum gracilipes. The sequence goes on along the minus strand of JANZLC010000002.1, from coordinate 14,417,063 downwards.
TGTTGTGTTTGCTATCACCTCGGCTCCCACTCTTCTTCTGCCAAATTAAAGCCTGTGGTTGACTAATTCATCCTTTTTTTTAATTTCTTTTATAAATTCTAAGCTTTTTTTGCATCAATTGCCCCCAGTTTGTCTGAAGTCATCCTCGATGTAAAATGTGACAAATACTAATCATTTAAGTTTTGATTCAACTTATAAAATTTAGATCCTAAAATTTAAATGCTATCTGAAATTGATCTTCCTTTTGTTCGCTAGCTCTTGTGGCCACAATTTGTTTATTAAGAACATTCTTTATCTCCTCTTTAGGATGAGGAATGGGTATAATTCTCAGAGTTGTAGTAGGAGATTGTGTATCAATATGTCTATGGTAAATAGTTAAGTTCACAACATTTAAGATGGGACTAAATTTCAGATCCCTTGGTAATTCCGAAACGTAAGCATATCACTTATCTTCTTGAGGTTCTTATAAGGTGCACTCCATGAATGACATTTCTTATATTTTTCTTTTGAAAAAAACTCTACGTGAATCCTTACCATCATCATATCCCCTTCATTGAATTCTATCAATTGACAATGTTCATCACCATTTTCTTTATAAGTCAAGTTACTAGTTGTTATTTTTTGTTGTATCTCATAGAAGATATCCGTCATGTGTTGTGCAAAACTTCAGCTTTAACACTAACTTGCATTATTTTTGGTAAAGAGACCAAATCAATAGACTTCCTTGGTTGAATTCTTGAAACTATCTTAAAAGGACTCTTATCAGTTGACCTATTTATAGAATGGTTGTATGCAAATGCTGTCATAGGAAGAATTAGGTCTCAGTTATTTATCTTATCCCTAACCAAACATCTTAACAAGTCCTCTAAGCTTCTATTCACCACTTCTGTTTAAAGGGGGAAAAAAAAGGAAGTTGTAGCTTAGTGTTCAATGTTTTCCATAGAGTTCTCCAAAATAACTCATAAATTTCACATCATGGTAAGAAACAATGATTAAAGGTAATCTATAGATGCGTACATCCTCTTTGAAGAAGAGTTTAGCAATGTGGAGAACATGATAAGTCTTAACATTGTATTTGTAGATGGTTTCATAACAAAACCACATGGCTTCTCTACAACATAGCTACAAAAAACGTACATCTTGTTGCTTCTTGTAGTCAAATACACTAACTTGCCATCATTGCTAAATTTTGACTTTGCAAATGCATTCATAACTTCTCCTTTATTCATTTGTTGTGTTGATTTTGAATTTTCATTCAAATATAGTTCTCCTACATCACCCACTATAGCATAATCTCTATCAATCTGATTTGTGGCTTTCTCAACACTATGGATATCATCAAGTTTTGAATCAACAAAATTTCGAAACTTTTGGTACTTGCATGTTAGTGTTTGCAATTTCCTGTTCTGTTATTTTAGCTTGCTATTCTATTCTTTCAGCCTGTTGTCATGTTGTTTCGGCCAAATGTTCTTGTATTTTGATCTGTTTTCTAGGTGTTCCAGCATCTTGTTTAAGTGTTTCAACTTGTTGTTTAGTCATTTCAGATCTAGGATTTGCTAAATAATCCATTTCCTTCTGCTTTTCATCTTTAACACTTTGATCATCTCAAATTCTTCATGTTATGATCATCTTCCATTAGCAAACTCTTTATGTCATCAAGTCCTTGAGTACAAGTAGGCTTGAAGATTCTAATTGATTAGTTGAAGGAGAGGTGCAATAGTTTCACCACCTAGAACAAACACTTTCTCTGAGTAGTGTTTGTTAAATTTGAGGAATCAAGATCAGAATATGATTTTTCAGCCAAGATTTTCCCTTGCTTATTAGCACCTTCCTCATATTTCCTCATATTTAGCACCAGGTTATTGGTTTGTAGAATTAGTTCTGGCCAGAGTTTTGATTTCTAGGCAATGAATTTCGAGGCTGTCTAACCTCTCCAAAAATTGTCAAACATACTTTCTTGTGGGAGTTATTACATGTAAGTTGGTTTTTAGAGCATCTTGTGATCAAGGATCAATTTTTCTGTAATTCTTGAAAGTATTTCATCTTGCTCTTGGTTGCTGAGTATTCTTATTTATGCCCTTCCTCTATGTGTTGTAATTGTGAACCAAAGTTCTAATACCAAGTTGTTGTAGACTAAATAGAAGACATATTAACTAGTAGCTAAAACTCACAAAAACTATAAATTATGGGTAGTTGAGTGTTCTTAGCCTCCATGATAAATAGTTAAGTTTGTGACGTTGAAGACTAATTTTCATGTTACTTGTCAATTATAGAACTTAAGCATTAGCATTTATCTTCTTAAGGATTTTATAAGGTCCAACACCTTTTGAATGAAGTTATATTTGCTCTTTGATCAACAATATTGACTGATCCTTATTGTTACCATATCTCCTTTATTAAATTTAAAGGTGAGTAGAAATCACCCAAACCACATCATTAAAAACACTTGAAATCAGTGATTTTTTAAATAAAAATGGTTTTATTTTTAAAATAAATAAAAAGGATGAAGACACATACCTCCCCTGTGATTTGGCTCATTTTTTAAAAATCCCTATGGTTCAATATTCTCAAGAAAAGATTTCTATACTTTGTTATATAGACACATACCCTTTATGTTAGTTCTTCCATCTTTTTTGATGAAGACATATGGCATATTTCAATCCATGTTATGCCTGTTTGGTATAGTTTTTTAAAGTTAAAACTAATAGGAGGGGTGTTTATGTACGTTTGTTAAAGTACAAGGACCTGTTTTTAGTTATTAAACTATAATGATTTTTTAAGTAATTGATCAAACCACAGGGGTGGTCTGTTTTGTTTTACCCTAAAACAATGTAATTTCCTGTTTGGTTTTTGGTTTTGATGTAAACCAAACCAGACCAAATAAATATGAATAAATCCACTTTAATTTGACTCTTACTATTATTAATCTATTATTATTAGATAACTTTATAAAATTTACTTTTTGCTTTAAAAATCTAAATATTACCGATACTATTATTTAAGAAAAACTACTATTATTTAGTAAAAAAATGTCTATCGAATGGTTAACTCATATTCTCTCCTTTTCTATTAATTCCTATAATTTTTTTCTATTTAATAAAAATGAAGAAATCTATTTTGGTCGGAATCATATACTTCATATTTTGGTATACTACAATTTACTGTGTATGGGGAAAAAGCAAATTAATAAGGAAACATATATATGAATTTTGTATTTTTCATCTCGTTAGTGGGGTAATTGCTCTATTAAAATATATATGGCTCTACCCATAATTTAAAGAATATTGTAGTTTAAATTACTTGTTTTCTTATAGTAAAATTTTATACTTTTAGTCTTATTATATAGTTTTTTTTAAAAAGCAAAATCAATATGATTGTCTATGGGATAATACAATGCATTTAACTTTCTTCTATTTGAAACTTTTGTTTTGATTTTTTTCTACCAAACTATTTTGCATAAAAATATTGCTAGTAAAAATGTCATGTTTATTAATTTATGAAATCAACCATTATGTCATGTATCAAGATTTTTGTAATTTATTTAAGGGTTAATTATTCTAGATCCCCCTATGATTTGGACCTTTTACACTTTAGTCCCTAATTTTTAAAGCTATTTACCCTCCTAATATTTTGTTTTTGTATCACTTGTATCCTTTGGCGTCATTCTTCGTTAAAGAACCTAACGAAGAATGGAAAAATGATGTGTGGCTTGATTAGCTGTTAGGTGGCATAAGATCTTAATTGTATCACGTAACACATGACATCGTGTGGTATTACAAAACCACACCACATAATTCAATGCACAAAATTGTGTGGTTTTGTGACACCTCACGATGTCATATGTTATATGGCATAAGTTATGTGGTACAACTAAGACTTGTTATGCCACATAACACCTAAGCTAGCCACACATCGTCATCTCTCCATTCTGTCAGGTTTCTAATGAGAAATGATGCTAGGGTATGGATGCGACCAAAAAACAAAAAGAATCTTAGGGGGGTAAGTGATAGCTTTAAAAAATCAATGATTGAATGTAAAAAGGTCTAAACCACAGGAGAGTCCATTATAATTGATCCTTTATTTAAACTATCTACTTAATTGAGAACTTTTATTTGTTTTCAGTACTTCTAAAAGATTATACAAATATGATTAGAAGTATTACATCATATATATACATATAACTTTCTCATTTGTTAAAATATTATTCTATTAAAAATCAACGAGATGTTGTTTTCTTATTTAAATTGTGTGTAATCCTCCATTAGTATGTTCATAAGCCATATGGTCTCTCCCATTACGTCGAAAGAACTTTGTTGCCTCTTGTCCTAGTCTCAACTATGTCTGCCTTTATGTTCAGCTCCTTGAGAAGTTTTATAGATGTTATGTGGTGTAAATTTGATCCATTAGTAGCTCTTAAGAATCAATCTTAAGAATGTCTCTAATGTGGATTCTTTGTTCTTTAATAAGCTTAAGTCTTTAACAAACTAGGACAGTATATAACTAACTTATTATTAATTTTTATGTAGTGAGGAAAACTTAGTATAAGGAAATATGACCAAGTTGTCTTTGCTGTCACGCCAATTCCCACTCTTCTTCCCCTCAAAGTAAAGTTTGTGGTTGAGTGATCTGCCCTCTTTTGTTTCATTTATAAACCGTTTTTCTTCATCTGGCTGATCCTCATTCTTCAAAAATCTTTTATACGGTCAATTTACTTTCACATGCTCCCATCCATCTAAGCACTGTGGCATTCTAATATGAACACCTAGACCCACTGGGACAGAAATACATATTCATTCTGAATGTATCAGAGCTAGTAGTGTCAGTGCACCCTAAACTCTAGATAAGTATGTTGATGAAGTTGCTAACTTTCTCATGTTGTAGAAGGTAAACATTCCATGAATTGAGTTTTGACACTGATTGTTTGAATGTTTGTCTCGCAAATTTAGCTAATACGATTTGTCACATGCAAAGTGCTTTATTGTTACTTTATAGAGTTGAATGGAACTCATCCAATATGCTTTTATAGATCAAAATTACGCCGAGCAAACGTGAACTTCCTCTCTGCACCTGTAAAAGATGGAACAACAGGAACAGTGATAGTTCTTACAACTCCTGATGCTCAGCGAACGATGCTTGCATATCAGGTGAGGTATCTTGATTTGTTAATTAATGACCTTTCCTCGGTGTCAGAATCATATCATATCTCTTCTATGTCTGTCAACCAGATATTGAGCAAAATTTTCTATATTTATAAGAGCTTATTTTCTCTTATTTCTTTTAGCATCTCATCTAACTTAAATTATTTTCTGAATTTTTATGCCAAATCGTAAGTGCCACTTCAATCATAAGAAGTTACACACCAATTAGCATCAGAACATGTTACTCCTTGTTTCTTGTCACAAAAAATATTCTACATATAATATGCTTGCCTAGCTGTCCGGCATAGAATAAACGGTACTGTTAACTCATTGCTTTCAAGTTTCATATTGTGAACCTTCAAGGAAGATGATTGGATATAATGGCATGTGCATCATTAATCCTAAGTATAACTAGAATATAATCTCTTTTTTTCTTTTCTATTCACGTTCATGTTCTGTTTCTCCAAATGATCAAATATTTTGACTGTATCAGCATGGGGCTGATGTTTGTGGAGGGTACATTTCCTTGTTTACTGAAATTCTTGATCAAATAATTCAGAAAACCTGCTTTATAGGTTGGATTAGTCTTACGTAAATTTTCAGGAACATGATTGTATTTTACAGTTTTCACTTCCTGACTACATTTTTGGAGGTGTATCCATGATCTGATTACAGAAATGCCACATGATATTGAATCAGTAACAAAATGGTACATTCCATTTGATAAATGCAGCTTGGTCGTATTGAAGTGATGTATTATTATTTGGAAATGATTTCTCATGCACGTTATATTGAGGATTTAGTGCAGACAGATTGAGTTTAGATTTTAACATCATATGGCCTGTTAGATAAAGTTAAGGATTTCAGGGGATTCTTTAAAGAACTGTTTGTCTTATGATTATTGATAATGTTATCACTTTATTAGGAAGATAAGTTGTTCCCACAATTGAAGTTTTTCTGTATCTTAGATATGTTTCTGTTTTTAATGATGAGGCAAATAGTTTACTTGAAGTTAAGAGGCTTCTGTTTCTTATTTTAGCTTTGGGATATGTTGGGTTGCATGAGTTGACCATTTTATATTTGAACTTTGTAGGGCACATCCTCGATGGTTAACTATGATCCATGCTTGGCTAGCTTAATTTCCAATATAAAAATACTGGTAGTTGAAGGTTACTTGTTTGAACTTCCTGATACAATTAAGACGATTACAAAAACGTGTGAAGAAGCACGCAGGAATGGTGTGCTGGTTGCAGTGACAGCATCAGATGTATCATGTATTGAAAGACACTATGATGATTTCTGGTAAGTCAATGAGTCCTTGTTCTATAATCTGGTGTATGTTGATTTCTGCTAACTTATTGGAATTTTTGTGAATTTTTAAATAAAAGAATTTGATTGCAACTGCAATGTTAAAATATAATTACAACTGCTTATTTTGCTATATGTTGGGTAAAATTTCAGTTCACTGGTGAGACAACCATATTGCAGCATTTTCACGCTACAATATGAAACGGTAGAAGTGGTGTATATTAATCTCATGAGTTTCATATTTTGTAAAATATCTGTAATTGGGTTTTCTCTCAATTGAAATTCTCTTCTAAAGAACCATTTCCTTGGGCACAATGATACTGTAGATTTTTCTGATAACAAATTTTCCCCTAGGTTCAGACTGTTATTATAGAACTATAATGATGCTTTTGAGCTTTTTGCTGTCGTTGAATACCTTTCTTTCATGAGGCTATGCTTGTTGTCACACTTTTGGAAAATTTCATGCAATGAGAAAATATTTCTTGGTCCCCTGGAGTTTTCATGGCACTGCCTTCCTTTTCATTAGTAAAGTTCTCATGCGGCTACTTTTTGACAGTACAAGTGGGTATGAGTTTGACGACATCCTGTTAAATGACATCAAGTCACTGAAAAGGCTTCATAAACTAATGTGACCCTGAAGTTCAAAATTCTTGGCAGCTATTGAATTGCTCATATTAAGGGTAATCACTCCCAAAAAGCATCAACCTGTTTTTCATTGTTTATTGAAGGAGATTTGATATTTCCAATGCTTTTACCAAAATAATAAAATTTTGAGATTATACATTTTTATCCTCCGGATTTCTCTGTAAATGGTAATTTGTCAGGTGGAAATGGTCAAATGGAGATAGGTAAAAGTGATTCACATATTTATTTACTATTTTAGTAGTCACTGTGGAGAAACATGACATATTTACTGCAAGTTTTTAAGTTATTTTATTGTTGCTTATTGTACCTTCAGATTCATATGCATTGTTTTTGATGAATCTAGTCATTGCCTTCAATATAATCACATCTATCGATAGTGAAGTTTCAGTTTCTAATGGATGTATGGTTTTTCCTCCCCTCTTGGATCAGGGAAATTGTGGGGAACTTTGCAGATGTTGTGTTTGCAAACAGTGATGAAGCAAGAGCTTTATGTGATTTTGCATCCAAAGAAAGCTCAGTTGCAGCCACAAGGTATCTTAGCCATTTTGTTCCATTGGTATCAGTGACTGATGGACCAAGAGGCTCCTATATTGGTGTTAAAGGAGAAGCCATATATATACCTCCTTCACCGTGTGTGCCAATTGACACTTGTGGAGCTGGTGATGCGTATGCGTCTGGCATTTTGTATGGTATTCTACGTGGAGTATCGGATTTGAAAGGAATGGGTACATTAGCAGCTAGGGTTGCAGCCACAGTTGTTGGGCAGCAAGGGACCAGACTTAGAATTCAGGATGCTGTTAATTTAGCCGACTCATTTGCCTTCCATCTTGATACTTCTTCTATTCGGTCAGACATTAACACTGATCATATTTCTAGTGTGTAACACGGTATGTAGAGCCCTTTTCCTTTTCAATTGATTTCTCGATTCCTCTGGTCTAACTGTAATTCTTTTAAATCATAGGTCTGTCTGTAACTTTGTACATTATCTGCATATATATAGAACTAACATTGGGCAGTAAATTTTGCCATATATATCACAGCCAATGTGTTAGAGAATATTAACTCTTTCGGTGCAAGACAAGAATTCTTTAGAACTACTCCAATTCTTGTGCCTGTCTAAACTTTGTTTTGTTTCCATTGCAAAACATTGTCCACTGTAGTTGTAGAGCACTGCATTATGAATAGAAGTCGTATGATACTACCATATTTGTTGCAAGTTATTGCATTCTGTGTTGGATTATCAATAGTGTATTCTACAATATGAGCTTTTTACATTTTTGCTATTTTCGTGTCCTTGGAGGCTTTAATATTTTTGTCGAGAAAGCTAAAGCCTCCAAGGACACCAATATAGCAAAATTGTAAAAGGCTCATATTGTAGGACACACTATTGACAATCCAACACAGAATAGCTGTTGAGTAGCTTTTTATAAATTACTAAATGGCACCAACCAATGGGAGTGTTAGGACTTTAAAATATGCATGGTGTCATTTCGTTAGTGTATTCTTATACTCGGGATCTCAAAGTGAGATGGTCAATGGAGAGCAGGATACAAACAGGCAAGCACTTTTCAAATTTTAAGGAGATTTCACTTTTTGTTTTCTGTTCTTGTTTTAATTTTTAGTTTTTGGAAGATTTTTAATAAATGACATGGTAAATGCAATTTAAAAATATTTACTTCAATTATAATTATAAATATAATTATAATTTAAAATATATTATTTATTATTAAAAGAAAGATAAATTTATTTTAAATATCATAATAGTTTTTTTTGAAAAGTTAAATAGATTGATTGAAAAAGAAAAATAAATACAGGCTTTAAGTCAGCATATCCAATCATACTATCCTAACAATTAAGGCGCATAACAATAAAATAGAAATTAAAATACATGTCAACCAATTGACTGAAACTAAATGCTTCCTTTTACTGAGGCCTTGAAATACCATAGTTGTTTCTTGCTTGCATAAGAAAGCTGCTTCCATAAGGAGAGTAAGGTCTCATTTTCAACATTAGCTCACTGTTGATTTCCAGACAGTTATAGGAGAGTTGCATCCATTAGATTTTACACTAAACTTGTAAAAGCACTAGCCTCAGTTTATTTGAGTTTCTTAAAAAAATTTTAGTTAGTCCAATATTTTATAAGAAAAAACAATTAAATTGCTACAACCCCAATGAAATTGATTTATCAAAAGCTACTCTCAAATCCATAAAACCAGTTTAGTAGTAACTTGCTCTTTGAAGCTTGCTATACCTTCGAATACTTCAATATTTCTTTGTTTCTAAATAGCATACATTGAGGAACCAAAAGCTATTTGATAGATAATTCTATTTCCTTGATTTATTCCTTTGACTTTGCTTAACCACTCGAAATTTTCTGCGAATGCAAATAGATTGGATTTTAATCCAAATAGTAGTTGAGAATTCACAATTAAAGAAGAGATGTGTAAGGATTCTGGTTAAGTTTTACAAAGTCTATGTTAATGAATATCAATCCACCCATTATGGCTAGTCTTTGCTTGACTACTAGACACATGAATAAAGAGACTTTTGGAAATGCATTCTTGCATTCTTGCTCCAAATAATGTTATACTGGGATAGTTTCTGTTCCTAAGGTATAAACAACTCCTTATAAGAGTGATTACCAAACTTAGCAGAAGGGTGCTTCAACTAGAAATAGGAGTCTTCCAAACTAAAGTTTGGGTTGTAATCTAGGTAAATGTGCAAAGTAGAAAGGAGGTCAACAATGTTACTCACTCATTGTTATTGATAATCACATTGACCTTGGTGCTTTTGAGAAAGAGATGCAATAATTTGGGCATTAAGTTGGTTCTAGTTAAAGGGCTCATCATGCTTTAGTTGTCAAACCATAGGGATGCATTCTTTTTATTTCCAACTTTGCATTTGATATCCCTATTGAAAAGTTCTCTTAGTTATAGCAATTGGGTTATAGAATATGAAGTAGTTAATTTGGTTTTTATCTCCTAGATACTTCTTCCCTTCAAAAACTATGTATGGATCCATTTAATCTAGAGATCATATTTGTTTGTCAAGATCCTACATATTTTTTTATTCATCAGAACTTTGTTAATGGGTTTTAATAAGGAGGATACCAAAGCCTCTTTTAATCTTAGGTAGATAGACTTCATTCCATTTGACCTTACCTATGAATTTGTTATCAAAAACACCTAACTATAAGAAGCTTCTCACAATCTTTCCTATGGTTTTTGTTAAACCTTAAGGGAAATATAAGAAGACCAATAGGTATTAAATGAGTTATGAACTAAGTTGATAAGTTATAATCTTCAAGTATATGATAGAGCTTTACTACACCAGTTGCTTAATATTTTCTGGATCTATTGTAGGTTCTCAATATATGAGTAGTCCTAGTATTTTGTCATTGTACAACATAAGACAAGAGAGAACAAATGTTTGTTATTACGTATCATTAAAGGTAAAAGTATATTTTTCCAATATATATATATTGTATAGGTTTTATGCATATAAACCTAATTTTAGTCTTATGTTTAATGTACGTGTGATAATAAGATTTTCGCTTTCACAAATCTTTATAGTATCAGAGCCTTTATCGATTTGAAGGTTTGGTTTACTCCCTTCTGCAGTAGGACAGTTCATAAAAATAGTTTCCGATACACTGCTTTTTTGGAAAGTGTGAAGAGGTCGTGCTTCACCCCTCTGCTTTCGACACCACTCCTACCGGAGCAAAGCCCAGGTCAAGCTCAACTGATACTCAAATTTTTGGCGCCGTTCGACCTCGAATGTGAGCCCATGCGCCGCCTTCCATTTCAACAGCTCCTTCACTCCCCAACGCGTGTAGTGTGTGTCACCATCTCTGGCCACCTTCCGTCGACATTTTTCCACCGATTTGGTCGCTGACCTCTCCCGACTCTGACTAACTACAATTCAGTGACTTCCGACATCTTTGATTTTTTGGGCCTCTTGTGAACAACTTTGCTACTTTATTTTTGGGACTAATCTGCTTCCTTTTGAAGTCTCTGCTGTCTCTTTCAAATTGGTTCTGATTCTTTGGTTTTGGGACTAATCTGTTTCCTCTTTTTGGAATCTCTACTATCCCTTTTGTTCCATTATGTCGGAAATTAAGGGAGTAGAGAAACGTTATCCTGGTAATGACAATCCCTACTCTCAGATTAGTCCTATTAAACTAGATGACAGTAGCATTTATTTAGCCTAGTCTAGATCATGTTTGCTGTCTATCAAGGCTAGAGGGCTACAAGGTTATATTGATAGAAATAAGAAACCACCATCTATTACTGACCTTTCTTTTAGTCAATGGGACTCTGATAATTCATTGGTTATGTCTTGGCTTCTTAATTCTATGCACCCTAAGATCTTCCGACAATATTTACTTCTTGGCACTGCAGAGAAAATATGGAAAGCTGTAAAACCACTTATTCTCATATGGAAAATGATGCTAGGATTTTTGAACTTCAGAACAAAATTTATGGGACAAAACAAGGTAAGCTTATTGTTTCAGATTATTTTTCTAAGCCGGGTAGTTTATGGTAGGAACTGGATTATTATCAAGATTTTCAAGCCAAGTGTGTTAATGATGCAGCATTGATTCAATATAAGCTTGAAAAGGAGCAAGTCTTATGCTTTTTCTTTTTGGCTAGTTTGAACCCATAATTTGACCAATTAATAGTTCAAGTTATTGGCAGATCCCCTTTTCCCTGTTTTGAGGAGGAGCATTTTTTAATCCAGTAGGAAGAAACTGTTAAGTCAAAATGACTTTACGATTAATGATTTTGATGAAAAACAAATAATAAAGCAAAATAAAGAAAGCGGACGGAAAGAAGCTTAAGTGAAAAACAAACGGAAGAAAAGCAGACGGAAGCTTAAGTGCAAAAGCAGACGGAAGCTTTAGTGAAAAGCAGACGGAAGCTAAAAGCAAAAGTAGACGGAAGCTTAAGTGAAAAGCAGACGCAAGCAAAAGTAGACGGAAGCTAAAAGCAAAAGCAGACGGAAGCTTAAGTGAAAAGCATACGCAAGCAAAAGCAGACGGAAGATAAGCAAACGCTAGACCCGAAAGCGGAAAGCAGATGGAAGAATCAAGAAGACACATCAGCTTGAGTTAGTTACAGAACTCAACTGAATAACCGA
>JANZLC010000002.1:14387193-14399874 GCA_026413385.1 Erythroxylum gracilipes | reverse complement strand
TTTCGCTTTGTGATTCGTTCTTTCGCTTTCACCCCTTTTTGTTTTTCAATTTTTGATTCCGAGGTTGGGTTCCGGAACGGGTCCCAACGGTTCAAGTTTTGGGATTTTTGGCATATCGTGGCTTGGAAATTATGAGATTTCATGATTTGGGACCTCCGAAAATTCAGATTCTGAAGGCTCGGGAGTATGAGGAGCATAAGGTAATTCAGGCACTTAAGGTTTTGGAATCTTTGGCACTTCGTGTCCTGGGGTTTCTCGCACTTCAGGCTTCATCAAAGCTGGGACCTCATGATTTGAGGCCTCTGGAAATTTAGGTTGAGGAAAAGGTAATTCAGGCAGTTCAGGTTTTGGGATTTTTGGTACTTCGTGATTTTGGACTTTTGCGATTTCATGATTTGGGACATTTGGAAATTCAGATTCTGAAAGCTTGGGAATTTGTGGAGCATAAGGAAATTCAGGCACTTCAGGTTTTGGTATCTCTGGCCCTTCGTGTCCTGGGGTTTCTGGCTCTTCGGGCTTCGGAAATATGGGATTTTATGGTTTGGTAGCTCTGGAAACTCAGGTTTTGGAAGCTCGAGAATACGTGGAGAAGATGGTAATTCAGGCACTTCAGGTACTTCATGGTTTGGAACCTCCGGAAAAGTTGGAAAATGAGGTAATTCAGGAACTTTTAGGATTTCGGGATTTGGATGCTCTGGAATTTGTGGAAACTTTGGTATTTCAGGAACTAGATTGTAGTGATTTTGAGTACAGGTTGGTCAAGTAAGCTGATGGACATGGATATTGATTATTTTTGGAAATAAGGAAGTATAAGCAGGAGTCAGAGAAGGATCAGAGAAGGATGATCAGAAATACAGAGGGTTAAGAAGAGAAGCCGGACACAAAATTGTGCTCAGCAAGGAAGAAAAAGGCCAAGTATTACAAGTAAATTCATGATCATCATCTTGCTACCTCCATACTATTTATGCTACTGTAGTAACTAATTTCATAATAGAATCTATGCTAGCCTAACACGTAATCTCTTAAGATCACTGGCTCCCTTTTGTCACGTTGTGACTTGCGCTGGACTAACGGCTTCTCAACTGATTCGGTTCCCTTGGCTGGCAGGTCAAGGCCCATCACATTGCTCTCTTTTTCAAAAACTAAAGGTTCCAATTAGAGAAGACTCTGCGAAATTCCTCAATAGGCATCCAAGTAGCTGCCTCAGTTCCCAATCCATCCCAATGCACGAGAACCTGGGGCATTGTCTTACCTTCAATCATTAGTTCCCGAGGAGCCAAAATGTGAGAGGGAGTGTGCTGGTCACCATCGGACTCAAGAATGGGCAACGGAATACTCTAAGTATGCGGTTGGCCGACGCATTTCTTCAAGACCGATACATGAAAAATTGGGTGAATTCGAGCCGATAGGGGGAGATCCAATTTATAGGCGACAGAGCCGACTTTCTGGAGAACCTTGAATGGGACAAAATACTTTGGCCCAAGCTTCTGATTGCAGTGGAGTCGAACCGAAAGTTGGTGGTAAGATTGCAGTTTGTCAAAAAGCTAGTCACCAACATCGAAGGTAACGTCTCGGTGATGTTTGTCGGCCTGGTTCTTCATTTGGGTTTGTGCCTTAAGCAAATTACTCCGAAGCTGGTCCAAAATGTGATCGCAGCGGGACAACTCTTGATCAACGGCTGTGAGGGAGGCGGAGCCGAGAACGTAGCTTATCAGCGTAGGGGGATCGCGTCCATAAAGGGCACGAAATGGCGTCATACCAGCAGAGTTGTGATGAGAAGTGTTATACCAATACTCGGCCCATAGAAGCATCAAACCCAGGTATGAGGAGTTTCAAAAACGAAGTAGTGGAGATACATTTCTAATACCTTATTGACAGCTTCGGTTTGACTGTCGGTTTCGGGGTGGTAGGCAGAACTGAGGGCCCTCGTGGTTCCTTGGAGTTTAGTCAATTCTTCCCAGAATTTACTCAAAAACAGTGGATCGCGATCGCTGATAATCTTGGTATGTATGTTGTGGAGCTTTACCACCCCATTCAAGAGGACGAAGGCCAACTTGGCGTTGTCGAAGTTACCTGACAAGGCGAAGAAGTGGGCAAACTTGGATAAGCGGTCCACGAAAACAAAGATTACTGTTTTTCCAGAGGAAGGAGGAAGGTTGGTGATAAAATCCATACTGATTTCTTCAAAAACATGATCGGGAAGAGGTAACAGTTGTAGCAGGCCAGCCGGGGATAATTGGGAGGATTTCATCGTTTGGCAGACCGTACACTTCCTAACAAACTGCTGGACATCACGTCGTAATGAGGGCCAGTAAAAATTGGTAGCTACCTTATGGAAGGTGCGTGTGGCGCCGGCATGGCCGACGATCACGGAGCAATGAAAGTCTTTAAGGATGGCGATGCGGAGCTGTGGGTTAGTCGGTACCACAAGCCATTTGCAAAAGAAAATGAGGCCATCATGGATAGAATAATGGAGATAGCTAGGATCATGTGCTACGACCTTAGTCCGGAGCTGTAGTAACTTTGGATGTGACGTATTTAAGGCGCGAAATTCCTCAAGTCTGCCATAAGATTGAACCGATAATGCCAGAAAATAACCCGTCGGTGCGCGGGAGAGGGCATCGGCCACCGTGTTCCTTTTGCTGGGGCGGTATAAGATCTCGAAATCATATCCCACAAGCTTGTATAACCAATGTTGTTGTTCAAGCGTCTGAATGGTCTGGGCAGTGAGGTTCTTTAAGGCTTTCTGGTTGGTGTCGATGGAGAAATGCCTCCCCAATAAGTACTGACGCCACTTCCTGACGGCCTGAGTTATGGCATACATTTCGCGATGGTAAGCTGGTGACCCTTGCATTCGTGGTGAAAGTTTTTGGCTGTAAAAGGTGACAGGTTTCCCATGTTGGATTAAAACAGCTCCGATACTCATACCGGACGCATCCGTTTCAACGGTAAATGGGGAGGAAAAGTTAGGGAGTGATAGTAAAGGAGCGTGACTCAGAGCATCCTTGAGCTGATCAAAAGCTGCCTGTGCGGCGTTGGTCCAACAAAAGTCGTCCTTCTTCAACAGATGGGGTAGGGGAGAGGCAATTCGAGCGAAGCCGCGGATAAAGTGACGGTAGTATCCTACGAGGCCAAGAAATCCACGAACGCCTTTAACATCAATGGGGACAGGCCATTGTTGAATTGTGAAAATCTTGCTCGGGTCGACTTCTAAACTGTGCTCAGTAACGATGTGGCCCAGGTATCCGATCTTGGACTGGCCAAAAAGACACTTACTCTCCTTGGCCACGAGACCATGTATGCGTAAGGTTTCAAATGCAGATTGCAAATGGTGAAGGTGCTCGGTTAAAATATGACTGTAGATAAGAATGTCATCAAAAAAGATTAGTACGAATTGACAAAGGAAGGGCTTAAATATACCATTTATGGTAGCTTGGAACATGGCGTAAGGCCGAAGGGCATGACAAGGAATTCGTAGTGGCCCTCGTGAGTGTAGAACGCAGTTTTTTGGATGTCCTCGGGGCGGATCAAAATTTGATGAAACCCAGCCAGCAAGTCAGGCTTAGAGAACACCTTGGCCCCGAAGAGCTCGTCGAACAGCTGGTCGGCAGTCAGGATAGGAAAGCGGTCCTAGATGGTAATCACGTTGAGCGCGTGGTAGTCGACGCAAAAGCGCCATGTGTCATTTTTCTTTTTGACCAGTAACACCGGTGAAGAAAACGGGCTTGTACTTGGCCTGATAATTCCATCTCTGAGCATATCTGAGATTTGCTTCTCGATCTCATGTTTTTGGAAATGTGGGTAGCGGTAGGGACGAATGTTAACAGGGGAGGATTCGGGAATGAGGTGAATGGAATGGTCTGTGGGCCAAGAGGGTGGTAAGCCACTAGGTTTGATGAAAATATCGCGAAATTGGTGGAGGAGATCGGCGAAGGCAGCTGGCAGAGCAGTGGAGGAAGGGGTGGGTTCGAGGTGGACTTGAAGGCTGAAGTAAGCTGCAACCGCGCCGACTTCATGGGTTCAGCTTAGGGAGTTCAGTTGTATAGGTTGAGGACTATTACCTTGGAGTCCAGTCCAAGAAACAGTGGAAGAGCCAAATCCAAATTTAAAGGTCGAAGTAGCATAATCAGTGATGACTGGCCTAAGAGTTGCAAGCCAAGCAACACCTAAAACAATGTCGGAGCCATGTAAGGGAAAGGCATAGAAATCAGTCTGTATATCAGTTCCCTGGATGTGCAAATGGACATTGCGCACTTTGCCTTCACTGTGGATACTGTCGCCATTACCGACTAGAACAGGGAAAGAAAGGGAGGGGTCGATTTCTAAGCCTAGATAAGTAGCGAGGCAGCTTTGGATGAAATTATGGGTGCTGCCGCTATCTAACAGAACATGGATGGAGTGGCCCTGTATCTTGCCCAAAAAGTGCAATGTGGAAGGGGATAAGCAGCCGGACATGGCGTTATAGGAGATAACGGTGTGGGGGGGTAGGGTTAACAGTAGGAATGGAGTCGAGGGTTGGGGAGGGAGAATCAGCCGGAAGGTGGTCCATTAGGGGTGGAATGGGCGGAGGTAAAGAATCAGGAGGCTGGTGCTCGAGGCTATCGGGGAAGTCATCATCTAAGAGAAATAATTGTGGTCTGTTGCATTTATGCCCCCTTGTGAATTTCTCATCACAGTAGAAGCATAAGCCGAGGTCCTTACGACGTTGTGCTTCGGAGTGGGTCAAACGTCGAGGAGGTATGGGTCGAGGGTATAGTGGGGATGATTCAGAGGTAGGTTTCAATGGTGAAGGACCAGGAGCCGGAAGGAGGCCTAGGCCTGGAGATTTGTGGTCAAAATAAGGAGGAGGCATGGATCGCATGATCATCTTCCGGGTTTCTACTAATTTGGCCTCTTAGAGGCGGGTGAGGCTAATAACGTGATTGAGGGAGGTGGGTCGGAAGGAAAGGACCTCGTGTTTAATATTGGGGCGGAGACCCGAAATGAAACAATCAACAAAAAAGGTGGAAGGTAGGCCAGTGGTTTGGTTAGACAAGAGCTCAAAACGGGTTTGGTAGTCCTCGACTGTAGAAGTTTGGGTGATTTTGGCTAAAAGTCCTTGTGGCTCTTCAAGTGTAGTAAATTTGAAATGCTCCACTAAAGACCACTTGAAATGCTCCCAGCAAGAGAGTTGTTTGTTGGTTTTCATCCAGCGATACTAGCGCCGGTCTTTGCCTTTGAAGTGGAAGGCCGCCATGGTTATGCGGATAGTATCTTCGGTTGCATAAAAATCGAAGAACTCATCAGTAGAAAAGAGCCATGATTAGGGATCAGAATCGTCAAATTTAGGGAGCTCAACACGAGCAACTTTAGGTTTGAAAGGAAAATCGATGTCGGAGTCAGGATCTGAGGATGAGGTACGGTGGTTGTGGGTTGGAAAGGGACGGAGGGGCAGGGCATCAGGTTTTTGGTCGGAAGCTGGAAGTTTACCCTTGAAAAGCTGACCGAGAGAGATAAGTTGACAGCTAATGTCCTCCATTTGAGTTTTCAGGTCGAGGAAAGTGGATTGTTGGTTGTGAACAGTGGATTTAAGGGAGTTCAAGGTGGATGATTGTGAAGCCAAGTTGGTTTAGAGCTGGGATATAGAATAATCGAGCTTAGCTAGGCGAGTGTTATCAGCCATGAAAGCACCAAAAATGTAGTGATTTTGAGTACGGGTTGGTCAAGTAAGCTGATGGACGTGGATATTGATTATTTTTTAAAATAAGGAAGTACAAGTAGGAGTCAGAGAAGGATCAGAGAAGGGTGATCAGAAATACAGAGGGTTAAGAAGAGAAGCCAGACACAGAATGGTGCTCAGCAAGGTAGAACAAGGCCATGTATTACAAGCAAATTCATGATCATCATCCTACTACCTCCAGACTATTTATGCTACTGTAGTAACTAATTTCATAACAGAATCCATGCTAGCCTAACACGTAATCTCTTAGGATCACTGGCTCCCTTTTGTCACATTGTGACTTGCTCTAGACTAACAGCTTCTCAACTGATTTGGTTCCCTTGGCTGCCAGGTCAAGGCCCATCACAACGTTGGGATTTCGGGTATTGGAGGGTGTTCAACTGTAGGAAATTTTAAGAGTTTATGCAATTCAGGCTTAGAAAGCTGGAGTAGCGAAGGGAGTGTGGCATCCAAGAGATGGTGTGCCTCTATCGTTATCACTCTGAAACTGACCACTGACATTGCCACAAGTAAGAAAGGCAAAATACATGATGAGAAACGAAGATTTGTCATAGTTTTTGAGCGAAAGGCAAAAAGAGTACTATAGTTGTTTTCCTTTCTATTGTCTGCCTAGATCTTCTTGTGCATTGGCCTTTATAGATGTCAGAAGTGGTTTAAAGGGTAGCTTCAGAAGTGAGTTGGTCGAAAAAGTTAGATGTTAGCTGCTCAATATTACACCAATGGTATTTCCACAAATTATGTTGACGTCCATGGGATGCTGAAAATGGGAAAATGCATATTTGTTAGCAAACTATGGTTTCCTGCCTGGAAATCAGATGTTGGTTGCTCAACTTCGCACAATCATAATTTGAACAAATAATCATGATAATCATGGAATTTTAAAAAGGGGGAAAATGCATAGTATTTAGCAAACTACAGTGTCTTGCTTGAAAAGGATGTGACAAAATTTGAATCTGGGGAAAGTTAAACTGTCTGAGAAATTTACAATGAGATATCAACTTCAATACTCTATCAAAAGATGAGGCTGTGATTCACGAATACCATGTAAACGAGTTATCGTTTCAGTTATCTAGCTTTCAGAGATGAGATGAGAGCTTACTAATGTCCACCTCATAAATTAAACAATTTCTCAATAAACGTGAGAAGGGATATAATATATATAAAGATTGTAAATTATAGCTCATACTAATTAGTTTCCAGTGTTCCCCTAATCTAGTACCATGTGTTAAAGCATGAACAAGATAGCTTTGTTAGGGCTTTTTTTTTTAATCTTAGCCGTTGATTTATTCTACCATCTTCAACTTGATCCTTTAACGCATCCCATGAGTCTGTGGGTTTATTTACCAGGACTGTATTTGTATTATTTATTCCTATTATTTCTCCAATGAATTTATTTATTTTCTAAAAAAGAATATTTTAGTTTTTAATTAAATAATTTCATTATTTGCTCATTGACTCTAATTTTCTTGTCAAAATATTAGTTCTACAACCATTCTCTTGTTTGTATTCATAAATTTTTTTCCTTTGAAATCTTATGTAAAGACTGTTTTTTAAAAAAAAGTTATAGGGCTTATAACACTTCCTAAATTATAGAATAATTATTAAAAAATATAACATAATATTAGGTAAAATTGTATACAAATATAATATGGAAAATAACTTGTTTTAGTGATTGAGAGATAATGTAACTTCTTAAGAGGAGTTTACTGAAGGGTGTTAAATACTATAAGTTAGATTTTTGCAAGTTTTGTATTCTTGGTAAATACTCTAGTGTGACATTTAAGACGAATAAGTACAAACTTGAGGGAATTTTTGGTTGCAAGCATCATAATATGTAAGGTCATACTAAAGAGTTATTTTTGGGTAAATCTTAATATTTTTTGGCAGTTATAGATGATTTTTGAAGAAAAGTCTAAGTATACTTCATAAGGTAGAAATATGAGGTCTTTCCTAAGTTTTAAGAAATGGAAAGCTAAGGTGGAGAACCAAATAGGAAAAAGATCAAGTATATAAGATCAGATAATAGAATTAAATACATAGATTCATAGTGCCAAAAACTGATGAATATGGCATTCAAAGACATTACACAATTTGCAAAACATTAGACATTTTAAAGCGGATGAATAGATCCCTATTTGAAAGAGACAGGTGTTTGAGGTTGAATGCAAAGCTCTCTAAAATTTTCTAGGTAAAAGTAGTGAGTATTGTGTGTTACCTCATCAATAGATCACCACGAACTTTGTTGGATGGGAAAGCATAGAGAAGAAGTAAGCTAGATTCTTTGGATTAAAGATCTTTAGTTGTCTAGTTATATGCATGTTTTTAGTGATGAGAAGTCCAAACTTTATTTAAAGATGAATAAATGTATCTTTATTGGAAATCCTAAAGGTGTAAAGTGGGACCTATATCAAAGAGCGATTAGTAGAGATGCAATAGTTGTTTAGCAACAAATGTCGAAGGAAACATATGTAAAAGATGTAGTTGGATCATAGGAAGAAAGATATATATGCTATATTAGAGGAAGAACAACATCATAGTATGGCCATAGAGGAAGAAAGATATTATAGTATGCCCATAGAGGAAGAACAACATGATAATATGGCCACAGATAGAATAAAATGCACATTTAAACCTCTAAGTAGATATGATTAGGAAGACTCAGTATTTTCCACACTTAATGGGTATCTGACTACCTTTTAGGAGATTATTGATGGTTAAGAGAAGTATAGCTGGATAGGAGCTTTGGTGAAGGAGTTGGAGTCTTTATATAAGAACCAAACATAAAGTTGGTATAAATTTTGATAAAAAGTGTGTATACAAGTGGAAGCCAATGGTATCAAAAGAAGGGGAAAGTTCAAAGCTCAACTAGTTACAAATGGGTATGTATAATAGAGCGGAGTTGATTATAATGAGATTTGCTCTTTGGTATTTAGGAATACTTCCATTAGGATAATGATGGTGCTAATAGTTGATTTGGATATGCACTTAGAGCAAATAAATATGAAGAAAAATTTTCTTTATGGTGCTATGAAGGATTAAATTTAGGTGGAACAACATAAAGGTTTCAGTTAACCTAAAAAGGAGCAGTTGGCATATAAATTGAGAAAATAATTTTATTTGTTAAGTAGCCTCTGTAAAATTAGTATAAAAGATTTGACTCCCTTATGACTCAAATTAACTATATAAGATGTGAGTATGATTATTGGGTGTATATTAAGAGTCTTGATAATGGTTCATTTTTTGGACTACTATATGTGGTTTATATATTGACTATTGAAAAGAATTCGGCATGATTAAGTTAGAAACCTTGTTTGGAAAGGAGTTTGAGATGGAGGATTTCAGTGCTATTAAGAAAACACTAACAATGGAGATCTATAAGAATATGGCTCTAGAAAATTATGGTTATCTTAGAAATAATATTAAGAAGGTGTTGGAAAATTTTGGAATGAAAACAGCTAAACTGATGAGTACTTTATTAGTAAATCACTTTTGGCTTTCCCTAGATCAATGTTAGAAAATAGGGGTATAAATTGGGCTCGGGCCAACTCAGCTTAAAGTCAACGTGTTAGGCTTAGGTTGAGTGGGCGTCAGGCCGACCTTGGGCTCCGTTGTTTGCATCCAATGGAGCCTCAGGCTAGCCCGCGGCCTATCCCTCGGAAGCAAAATGACATCACTTTGTACTTTTAATTTTAAAAAATTGACCATGTAAAATTAAGCAACCCCTAGCCTGATCGAGCTTAAGTTTAGGCCCATTGCTCCGCTCGGACTAGGCCATTTCCATCCCTACTAGAAAACAAATATGGAGGTTAAAGGATGTCCAAGGTACCAAATGTTAGTATTGCTAGATGTTTAACATATATAATGCTTTGTACTAGGTCAGACTTAGATTATGATGTTAGTCAGCACGTAAAAAAAATCTTAAAAGATAATGTTGGGAAGTGATAAGTCCATATTTGGCATAGTTGTAAGGGTTAAATTAGTCTGTAAGTTACCATATTTATATTATCTTCTGTATTAAATCATATAATGTTTTCCTATGTTTTATTTTCTTATAAGTGATAATTTAAGACAAAAAGTTTGATTTGAATATAAGTTTCTCTATATTTGTCTAGTCAAGTTGAAATAAAAGTTAATTGGAAGCTAGCTTAATGGAAAACAATTTTTAGAATGCATTAAATATCAAATTAAGCTAAAAAAGTTAACATTTAAAAAGAATGGAGAAGCAACATAAAATGGGAATTGTTTACAATATTGAGTTAGATACTAGTTACATAATGTTAGGAGATGATTTTTCAGTCTAGCAGCAAAATTGGCTCCAGCATAGAAGATGGACAGGCTTCAGACTCCTGATGCAAAATCCCTAGATGTATGAAATTATAAGTTCAAATCAGCTTAGAACTCTATTATGCAATCTTAACCTATAAGTACTCTTATTAGGGCTCGCATAAAGCATCTTTTAGAGGGGGATAGAGCTTGTGAGAGGCTGTTGGTAACCACTCCTCATTAGTTTATAATTTTAGGATTTTGTTAATATTAAGAAAGGATTAGAATCAATATTGAAGGAGATTCACCTCAAATTCGATGCAACTGAGGACAACTTTTGTATCCCTTTCTTCTTTACTTTCTTTGGTGATAAGATTATTTTGTTTTTGTTTTATTTTAATTATGATGACCAGTTAAATCCTTAGTTTGGTTTAGGGTTGTGGTTTATATTAGGTATTTCAATTTTTAATGCATAATTAGTTATTGATTGGATTGAATTTATTCTTTTTGATCTTAATTATTAGATTTATATTGTGGTCATCATTTATTTAATCTTAAAGATTATATGAAGGACTAAAATTTTTAAAGTATAATCTTTGTACTAGTAGAATAAATATTTAGATCTAGAGATAGAGGTATGTTTGAGAAAGGTGATAACTAATAGATTGACTACTTCAATGAGGTGTTGTGCATCGACTTTTACTTAAACTATAGTTTCATTTACTTTTACTATTTTATTTTAACATGATTTCCTTTCACATGTAGCTCCATATAGTGACCAAGTCTAACTAAAAGACCTATAAAGAAGTAATTATTGGAGGTAATCTAATGTTCTAACTCTTCTTTTCTTTTCATTTATTAATTCTAGTTTTATACTCTTTTTATTTCTTTTACAAGTAATTTTTTCTTAAATTTTTTTGGATTTTATCTCACCAACCTTACATTAATTTGATAGAGATTTCTCAACCTTAATTGTTTCTAGTAAGTGTTTTTATATAGTTACTTCTCTAACATTAAGGATAATGTCATGCTTAAGTGTAGGGGTGAATTTATGAAATTTTGAATTTTCTTTTTATGTTCTACCTAAGAAAATTTTCAATTTATGTATTTTTGTGTTTTAGGTTTAATTTTAAATTTTGTACTTTCTTTTACTTTTGTACTTAGAATCTCATTATTTACTTAACATTGATAGCATAAGTTTATAAATAATGT
Organism: Erythroxylum gracilipes; assembly: GCA_026413385.1. Classification (NCBI taxonomy): domain Eukaryota; kingdom Viridiplantae; phylum Streptophyta; class Magnoliopsida; order Malpighiales; family Erythroxylaceae; genus Erythroxylum; species Erythroxylum gracilipes. The sequence goes on along the minus strand of JANZLC010000002.1, from coordinate 14,388,680 downwards.
TTAGTTAAGATTGGTTGTTAAAAATTAGTTGTATAATAAAATTAAATGGGAAATATACAATTTTGACTTTGTGAGTGCTAGGAAACCAAATTTGTTTAAATGATTATACTTTCCTTTGACTTGAGTTACCATGTGAGAAATTGAGCCAACATGTAAAATTTTTCTTTTGAATGTGTATATATTCTATAATTTTAGACTTTTAGAACTTGTATTTCAATTTTTTTAAGATTACATATAAAATATTTACAAGTATTAAAATTATAAAGGTATTTAGGATTTACATTTAAGCTAAATTACCTAACCCTTTTTACATTGAACATTAATAAATCCTTTGAGTCTTATATAAAATATTACTGATTTCTTTTTTACGTTTCTTGAAGAACATTGAACCTAAATGAAAAACAAGTAATTGAATCCTAATTTATGATTAATAAAGCTTTGGCTTATGATTCGATATGTAATATGGTTAGGGAGATGGTGATGTGTATAAGATGGCAATATTAGCAAAAAGAAAAAAGAAAATTTCATGCCAATTTAAATAAAAATAAAAAAAGATAGGAGTAAAAAAGAAAAGAAAATAATATATTATTTAAAATTGAAAGGCATGATCTTCTTACATTTGAGAGGAAAAAAATGAAGAAGGGATTCTCGTAAAGAAAAGAGAAATTGGTGAAAATTTTTAATCATTTTTTTGATTTTCCATCTTCGTTTCGTTTGTTAACATAATTATTCCTTTAGGCCTATTATAACCTAATTTAAAGACCTTTTAATTTGTTTCTTATTGCATATCTATTGGAATAGTGGAGATGAGATAATTTTAAAGCCTATGGCTAGTTCAATTTCATAAGAAAATTATGAGTCTGCCTTACCTAAAATTTCAAACACTTATGTGTTGAGTGATAACTTGTAAGGAATATGTCAATTTGAAGTATTTGTCCTTAGTGGTAGAATAATGTTTACTACATCTAATTTGTATAATGATCTACTTAAGAAATATTATGTTTTTAAGTCTTGTAATCTAATTGAAGGTTAGAGTCTATGTATCTTTTATTGTTAACTACTAAATTAACCAACATGTATTGGTCAATATTTTTAGGTATCATTTTGGTAGCCGTTAAGAACCTATAACTCCTCCACTAAAGATGCTTAGGGGTATAAAGGATTGTGGCATTAGCTAATCACTACCACACACCTACAAAAGTGGAATTATTCCTTGTTATAGTTAGGTTAGTTTAGTTACTTAAAGAAGGCTTATGATAACAAACCTAGGAAAGTTATGTGGAGGTGTTTAAAAGCTAAGAGAATTCCAATAACCTATATATGAGTTATTAAGATATGTATGCAATTATTAAGACTAGTGTTGGGTCCGTGTTTTGTGTACCAGGGTGAACTAGGCCTCACATACCTCAAGTTTGCACGCGACCACAACCTTAATCGGTATTGTCCTCTTTGGTACTCAAACTCGAGACCTCAAGATTTTGTTGTTT
>JANZLC010000002.1:14319455-14330263 GCA_026413385.1 Erythroxylum gracilipes | reverse complement strand
ACAATTATTGAAATGATTGAATTATAAGATTAAAGTATTCAAATGACATTATACTATTTAATATGATAATTTCTTTTGTGTAGGACTTAGAAAATTCAATAGAAAACAAGTTCATACGTGATCTTACGAAAGGACCTTTACAAACTGTTAAATCGTATCCTGTGTATTTCGTTAATGAATACAAATATCATACATAATATCATGGTCATAGCATGACAACAGTAAATAGTGGGGTTTGCATACAGGAAAAATTGATAGATTACTATGATAAAATTATTGAGATATTTGAAATTGAGTACCTTGCATTGCCAATAAAGGGGAATGTGATATTTAAGTATGACTAGTTTGATCCAACTTCTAATGTTAGTACAAAAATGCATAGTCGATACAATCTAGTTGAAATCAACCAGCGAAAAAGATTTAGAAAATTTGAACCTTTCGTGTTGATAATGCAAGTGATCCAGGTGTATTATGTTACCTTTCACAACTTACAACGAGATAAGCAAATTGGTTGGCCGTTTGCAAAGTTAAACCTAGATGTGTTTTTGAATCACATGGAAAAGAAGAAAAGAGAATTGAAAGTGAAGCGTTTCAGGAAGATGTTTATGAAATAAATGCATCTGCTACATATCATGAGAATGAATTTTTGAACGATCCAAATAATGAATATGCTGAAATTTCATCTTGAGAGGATGAGGAGGGCGAGAGATCTGAAGAGGAGCCTAAGTTTGATTCTGATTCTTCAGAAAAAGAAGATGATGATGATTTTGATTTACAATTAAGTGCTGATAACGATTAATTTATGTTTGTAATAGAATATTATATTCAATAAATCAATTATTGATTCAACAATATATTGTTATATATTAAATTGAAATTGTTATATTTCTGGAATATTCAATAAAATATAAATTTCAAGTTAAAATATGTCACCAAAGAGAAAACATGATATGATGCGATTAAGGTTCAGACCACGATTTGGAGCCAGTTACTTTATAGGTGAAGCATCACATTTTGCAACTATAACAGAATCAGATGTTGTACCTCCAGCTACTACACATGCAGATGAGGCATCACCTTCCGTACCTGCTACTACATCATCTAACAACTTTACACCATCCCTATACCGACAGAGATATCAGGAGTAAATGTTGCAGATGAAGGAGGCAGTCTCCAGCCTAGAGCTGGGGGAGTTAATGGAAGAACTTACATTACAATTATCAATAATCTATAATTGAAAATACATGAAATACCATATGTTTATAATTAAGTTATAAGTTTAAATTTAAAAATGATATAAAATTGTTTTTATATTAGATTGATTCCGTCTAGACCGTGCTCAAGAAACAAGACATCCAAATTCAAGGAAAAGATTAATCTTAAAAGTTATATATGGAAGAATATATATCAGGCAACAAAGGATTTTTATTATCAGGATTTTGAGGTACAAAAAATATTTTTTGTAATTAATTTTTATACATTAATTAGATAAATATTATAGGTTATAAGTACTTATTAAATATTTTTTTCTTTTTTTAGAATTTTTTTTTGAGATTATGAATTTGACGCGATTATTTATAAAGTATGGGAGAGACGAGCTTATACACGTTATAGAGACTCTATTAATGCGATACATAAAATTGGTATACGGACTACCTTATATTTATGAAAAAATATGAAGTCATTGACAACAATATTGGACATCACCCGATACAATGTCCATTTCAGAGCGTAATTACGTGGAGGACGAGAGTAGAGAATCTTCCCGTACATACTAAATGATCTATTACTCACCACGAGCATGCAGAGAAACTTGTAAGTATCTATACTTTACACTTATATTCTGAGTTTTTTACTCTGATGTATTTCAATTTAATTTGATGTGTGAATTTCAGAATGAAAATATGTATATTATGGAGAATGATAATGTTATAAATGTCATGTGTCATATATGACTGTGTTGTTAAATTACTTTTTTTGTTCAACAGGGGGTAAATATCATAAAAAATAGAGAAAATTCTGTCAATTTTGTAAAGTGTAGTTCACTTATAACATTTTATTCTGATGCAGAAAAAGTCTGAGCAAGAAGCCTATACCCCGTCAGCTCTTTTTGCACACTCATACTAAGAAGCATGATGATGTGACCTTCGTTAATACTAGATGTAGAGAACTAAATGTATGTCAAATTTATGCTTTAATATTAATGCTTAATAGTTATCATTTATTAACATAAACATTGTCTTCTGATATGATCAAATATAAGAAAGCATTCAACAACAGTCTCGGCAATCTGAAGACGTTGATGAGAGTCAAACCTATCTTTATACAGTGGGTGTAGTGACGGAGTGGGAAATTTAAGATAGGAGGGCCCAAATATATAATTTTTTTAAATTTTGGGGGGCCCAGTGCACTACTAACCCTTAAATAACTTTGTCCTTGTATATATATATTAAAAATAAAAACCTTTAATTTTTTATAACTTGGGATGTATCTTCGTCAGTGAGTGGGTGGTAGGGACTGTCGTGGAAGGATCTTCGGCTTAGGTTTATTTGCGAACACATGTTATTCGCAATCCTTCACATCCAATACAGCAGCATCTAGTAGGCAATCCGCATCCAATGAAGTTCATGAGCTTCGAAGCAGTACAGGCACTAACAACTCAGTTGCACCAGTCGATGAGGTACATAGACCAACTCCGTAATGAGATTGATGAGTTGAAAGGAAAGGGCAGCACCTCATCGCCACATTAAGAACTTCCGCATTCACCAAATCAATAGCGTAGTTGCAGTCATTTTATATGAATTAAATATTTATTGTTGTAGAAAATAATTTTTTATTATCAATTAAAATAATTTTTGCTTTATATCATCAATCAACTTTATGTTTTAACAAATTAAATGTATAAACAAATCAAAATATTATTAATAGATAATGATAGCTGTATAAATTATACATCAATCATAAGATTATCAAATAAAATTAAATGCAGGAAAAATTAAAAAACAATATCAGTAAATTTACCAACGGAAAAACAAAATCTGTCAGTAAAATGCAATGAATTTACCGACGGACCACCACAATCTATCGATAAAATGCAGTGAATTTACCAACTTACCACTAAGATCCACCGGTAAAATTAGTCATGATTTTACCAAAGAATTTGAGAAATTCATCGGTAAAGTTACCGACGGAGGAGCCTTGTCCGTTACTACATTTACCGACCGAATTTACCAATAGCATACAAATTACCGTCGCTAAATATAGTGATGAAACAGAAAATATTCGTTGGTAAATTAGCGACGAAAAATTTGTACTCTGTCGCCAATTATTAACTACGGCCATTATTTAGCGCCGGAACAGAAAATATCCGTTGGTAAATTAGCAACGGAAAAATTGTATTTCGTCGCCAATCATTATCCATGGCCATTATTTAGCGACAAAATAGAAAATATCCATCAGTAAATTAGCGACGAAAAATTTGCACTCCACCGCCAATTATTACCTACGGTCATTTCTCTAAAACTTAACTTGCTTATGGAAAACCTTCATATTTTGTTGGTAATTTCCATCACTAAACCTCTTCTTTTTTTGGTAGTGCAACAACTAGCCTGGATTCCAAGTTAAACCTACAAAAAAGCTTTTCTTCAACTGTACATACATTTTGAGGGCAAGTTCAGTCATATTTCTATCAAGGGGCCACAGTTGAACATATTCGTGTCAAATTAATTGAATAAACAAAGAATAAATGAGAAAGATTCCAAAATGTGGATAATCTCATGACTACACAGAATTTTTGACTCCTCCGGACATTAGTACAATAGTGCCAAGACTTGTTCTGATGCAAACTTGAGTTCTACTTTGCCCCTAAAGAAATGAGATCCCAAAAGGCTAGCTTCACAGTAACTTTTGGACAGAAAATTTCTAGTTGTAAACTAATATTCCAGATGCTACTTCTCTGGAAATATCGCATCTTTCTGTCCTCTTTCTTAACAATGGAATTCCACCCCGCAATTGTATAAACATGAGTATGCAAAGAAGCTAAATCAGGTAATAGATGCCACTGAGCTTTCTTTCAACTAAGAGATCCCATTCAACCCCTCCATTAGTTTCACTTTTAACTTAATCCAAAGAGAACTTGATTGAGAAATCTCGGAAAGGGCTTGGCAAGAGAAGCACACTAAAACCAATCAGATTAGATTAAACAGCAGCACTTGTTAACTTTATCGTTATCCTTCTACTTAGTTGCGTATATTTCAAGTGAGCATACAAGGGAATCCATTCTTGTAAGCCTTGTAAAACCATAGATCTACACGCACATATATTTAATCCAACTTTTGATCTAAACAATGAATTCAAGCTCAATCCAATTCATAAAACAATCCAACAAATTAGAAGAAGAGAGCAGAGGTAGCACAGTAAAAAGAGAGTATGAACTTTACCCCGATACAGAGAGAGCTCAAATCAACTACGCAACTCAGATAGCAATAGGGATTGTACCCACAAGTCTGACGTCTCTGAATATATAATTAATTAATGAGGAAGCTTTGAGACGTCAAGCGGCAAATATTTGCTCTTCTTTTTTTTAACTACCATAATCTTCGTTATCAACTGTTGGTTAATGGCCTACAATTTGTTTGTAATTTAGTGACAAATTATTTAAAGACATTTTTTATCTTGTACATGTTTAGATGTATATGATAAAATTCATGAACTAATTGTATATCGTAAATGAAATCATAATGAGATTATAATTATAAAATTCATGTTACATTTATATATTATTCCTAAATGTTCCTAGTTATTGTTCTATTAAGATTAGACATTAATAGAACGTAAAAAGACTAACGTATGGTTTGTTTTTCCTTATGAAAGAAGTAGTCGATCTCATAGGCTAAAGTATAGAGACACTTAAACAAACGTATGAGTGTTTGTTAGAGAACAAGTTCACTGAATAGACCCGATATGAGAAATCTATTTGAAACATTACTTGTATATCTATGAAATTTTCATTGTGATGATTATATAAGTGATCATTTGACTTGAAATCACCAAAGTTTATCTTATATGAGGATTGCTACTGATACTATTTATGATTTATTTAATCATAGGTTGTTTAATAATTAGTCATTAAATGTAGCATGAACTATATGGAGATAATTGTGTGATTAAGATAAAATTCATCACCCTAAAATAACTAGGGAGAATGTTCTATTGTTATCGATTAGTATTAATTCGAAAAAACCTTGGACAAAGTAGAATGACGTTTTGTAAATAGTTTACAAATGTCATTAATTAAATCAATAGCTAACGATGGAGAACTAATATGATTGGATTCAAAATAGAATAGATATTAATTTCATACTTTATGTCTAATTGGAACATTGTATGATGAAAGGATTAAATTATACAGAAAAATCATGCACGGAAAGGTTAGTCAAAATCACTTTGACATTCTTAAATATTTAGGTAGTCATGATGCGCTGCTAGACATCAATTTTGATCTATAATTATAAATCGTTTAATTAAAGTATTAAAGATAAATTAAAAGAATTTTAAGTTTATCTAATTCTAATTATGAATTAGAATTATGAGTTATAATAATTGCCAACATATTTGGGAACCTAATGGATCTCAAGTATAGACTGGATTGAAGAGAGCAAAGTTAATTTAATCAAGTTAGACTTGATTATAAAATTTGAAAAATTTTGTGATTTAATATGAGATATTTAATAAATAAACATCAGTATAAGATATTGAATCTTATTTGGGAATAATTGATATTTAATAAGAATTATTTGTAATTCTAATTAAAGTTTAATTGAAATTAAAATTTAATTTCAATTAAATTACTAAAACGTCCAAAGATTATTATAAATAGGCTTAATTTCAATTAAATTACTAAAACGTCCAAAGATTATTATAAATAGGCTTAAGTTCTATGGAGTTAGCACTTCTTGCTTAACCCTCTCTATTATGTAGATACCGTTAGAGCCTGGATACTTGTGCAACTACAGTGGTTGAGACGAATCGGTTTCAGAAATGATTCGAGGGATACAATAAGATAAAGATTAAGCTTCAGAATAAGATGCGAATTAAGTTCCTGCTTTATTATGATTTGTGTTAAATATTTTATAGAATTAAAGAAATCTTAATTTTCAAGAAATCAAAAGTTATGAAAAAGTTTCGTAAATATTCCGCTGCGATCGGGATCAGATTTTGACCCAGTTTCTCAACATCTACATATTTCATGGAGAAGCAGGAATAATATAATCTGTTTAATCATAAATGAATTTCCATATAATTACACATAATTCAAAACCTTATACTGTCTGGGATAGTGTATGGTTTCTCGAGTTCAATAACATTTGTGAATATTTGAAAAGGTTTAATACTTCTTTTGCATTATTGTGTGTATATATATACGTCAGGAAAAAAAACCTTAGATAAGAGTATTATAAACGAGGGAAAAGAATGAAAAAGGAGCAATAATAGATTGTGAGGCTGTAACAAAATTTCCTTTTCAATTGTTGGGTACATGTTCATATCTAATCTGTTAGCTATATAAAGTAAGAAGAGTGAGATTTTAGGGTTTGGGTTTGAGACAAAGCAGAAGAAGGTGAGCCAAGCTAAGCTTAAGAGCAAGAATGGGCTGCTTTTGTTTTAAGCCTAAGACTAAAGATCTATGTTACGGGCACAAGATGGCTATTCTCGTTTTCATGTGCCGGCCTGTGTTCCTCTTCATCCATCCATCTATTAAATGTTAATAAATAGATGGATGGAGAGAGACACAGAGTGGCATACGGAAATGGACACAAGTGAATTGATCCCCTATTTTACAAGTAGCTCTTCCTTAATAAGTAACTACTTCAATACATTCGATAATACACATTTTTCCCTCCAGTTTCTGTATTTCCTAGATCGATCTTTCTTCTTCTTCGTCTTCTTCTTCTAATTATCATCCACTAGGCAATCAAATTCTTTTAATTGAAAACATATATCTTTGAGTAGAAGACTTTTGCTTGTACAATTATAGCTTTGAGTAAAAGAGGTAAGTTTCTTTACTAATTTAAAACATGTTGATGATCTAAAATTATCATTAAAATATCAAATAACAAGAACAAGATAAATTTCCAAGTTTTAGTTAAAGTAGCACAGATTAGTGATACCAATTAGTTCTTATGTGCTACTGATTTTCTAATTAATCAACTTTTAATAGTTCTATTTTGAACTAAATCAATTTTACATATGTTCTTGTATCTACATAACGTTATAAGTCAAATGTTGGTGCAATTTTTCACTTGTGGATTTAGAGGAAATTAAAACTAATTTCGTAATAAAGATTTATCAATGGGTGTATAAATTATTCGTATCTTATTATGTTTATAAACTAGTCACATTGTAAAATTAGAGTGATCTTGTTTTTTATAAAATAAACAATTATTTTCTTCAACTGTTGTTTGTCTCGATATTCTAAGATTGTCAGAGACAGGAACATGAGATTCATATAGGATAATAATTAAGCTATACTAGCTTGTTTGCAGATACCGAATGCTGGGTAACGTTTAAGATCAATATCTCAAAACAAGAAAATACTGGTAACACTGCATTATATGACTGACATATTCACTTTAACATTTTCAAAGTCTTGGTTTGTAGCCGATGCCGCCAACCTGTTGAATTTATTCAGTGTTACTGGGTAAGCTATTGTTATGGCACTCAGAATCATTCTTTTGAGCAAGAAGCTATTCCAGTGTTGCTGTATGAATTTTCCCAGTTCTTCCCATCGAACTGCCTAATCTCAACATGGTTTAGTGTTCCTGAGTCCACGCACCTTAATGTAACTGATACTCCATCTGGATTTGATCGTGAAATGTAGAATGAGGTGATGCCACAAACTTTACAGAATTTGTGCTTTGCTGCATGTGTGCCAAAGGTATAGGTTGTGAGGAATTGGTCGGATCTTTCAAGGAGGGAAAACCTCTCAGAAGGGACAATGAAATGGATATTGCCCCTCATGGAACAGTTAGAACAGTTGCATTGCCAAGCTACAACACTGCTTGGAGCTTGTACACGCCATCTTACTCTCCCACAGTGGCATCCACCATTGTGAAGTACCATATGCAAATCCATCGCTAAAGATGAAGTGTTCAAATATGTTGTCAGCAAAAGCTACTTCGTTCCCTCGGAAAAAATATCAAAACAATTGTGAATGTCATGCATCGCTAGATATTATAATTTATGTTCAGAAATGAGAACTATGTCTAAATGCTCACAAAAATATCAACATCAGTATCATGATGGATCAAATAGCAGGTAAAATGGGCAATTCACGGAGAAAATAAAATGTAGATAAGATAGATGTTAACGGCCAAAACAGATATCCTCACATTCTGAATCGTTTACAATTACATATTTGCTTGTACGGCTTAGCAAAACAAAGAGGAAGAAGTTGGCTGAGCATTTTCAATCATTAAGTACGAACATTTAGAAGCACACTGACCAGTAGCTGACTTGTATAATGAATCCTATCAGCAACATGCCTTCTTATATGAAAGTGCAAAAAAAAAAACTCGAGAGATTAAATAGAAAAAATAGCTGAGGCCTTAACATCCAGAAATCACAAACAAGATACTATTATAACTAACTGCACAAATTAAAATTAAAAGGAAAGGACAAAATTTTTCTCTCCCTTTTAAGCGGAGTCCCAACCACAGGATAAAAGAGGATAAAGGAAATCAAAAACTAAAAGCACACCAAGTTAAACACTGTAATTGGTGTAAGACATCAAATTTACACGTGGAACAAAAAATAGGCAAGTAAACTAATACAGCATCCATAGCTGTAACCTTAGAACCCGAAAGATTCTCAATATTCCTTAAAGCATTTACATCTTTGGACAAGATTGGTTAAAGAAGGGAGAAGCAAAAAAAAAGGAAAAAGGTAAATAGTAAACTTGATATTTCATTAACATTACTAGATAAATAGCAATATATATACATGAGAAAACACGCTGTAAGCATCAGACCTCTTTCACTCTTGATTCACTTATTGCAACTCATATACACTTTCAGAAATCTGATTTTAGGCATTCCTATAGGAAACCCACCACTCAAAAGGAAGTAAAGAGATTTAATTCACTGAGGCCTTGAGTTGTCCTCTGTTAACCCAACTTTCAACACATAACCGTTAAGTCTCAAGTTGATTGAGAAACAATATGCTGTTCTCAACCAGAAGTGAAATTCAGACGATTGATTGCAAAACAAGTTAGTCTAGCCTTTCAAAAAATAGAGGCCAAGTTGTACTACGAAACATACAAAAAATGACCTCAAAAAGCAAGACAGATTATTGAGATGTATTCTAAAGAAAAACCTCGTACAATCAACAACAATGTATTAAAAGATGTAAAATATCGTGTTGCGGTTATGAAGAAAATCAAGACCACAGGTGGTATAGAAGAATCAATCGTCAGACAACAACTAGCCTGTTGTCCAAGTTAGACCTACAAAAGCTTTTCTTCAGCTGTACATATCCTTTGAGGGCAAGTTAAGTCATATTTCTATCAAGGGGCCACAGTTGAACATATTCGTATCAAATTAACAGAATAAACAAAGAAAAGAATAAATGAGAAAGATTCCAAAATGTGGATAATCTCATGACTACACAGAATATTTGACTCTACTGGACATTAGTACAATAGTGCCAAAACTTGTTCTGATGCAAACCTGAGTTCCACTTTGCCCCTAAAGAATTGGGATCCCAAAAGGCTAGCTTCACAATAACTTTTGAACAGAAAATTTCTATTTGTAAACTTAGTTTCCATATGCTACTTCTCTAGAAATATCGTATCTTTCTTTCCTCTTTCTCAACAATGGAATTGCATTTGCAAATAAGTTAAATCACGTAATAGATGCCGTTGAGCTTTCTTTCAACTAGAGATCCCATTCAACCCCACCATCAGTTTATTAGATTAAATAGCAGAACTTGTTTACTTTCTCGTTATTCTTCCACTTAGTTGCGTTGATTTCAAGTAAGCATACAATGGAATCCATTCTTGTAAGCTTTGTAAAACCATACGTCTACACGTTTGATATCAACAATGAATTCAAGTTCAATCCAATTCATAAAATAATCCAACTGCAGCAAATTTGAAGAAGAAAGCAGATGTAACACCGTAAAAAGGGAATATAAACTTTACCAAGATACAAAGAAAGTTCAAATCGACTATGTAACTCAGATAGCAACTGGGACTACACCCACAAATCTCCGAATATATAACTAATTAACTAGGACACTTAAGACGAAGCTTTGAGGTTTCAGAGGTCAAATGTTGGGTTTTTAACTAGTCCCAATCATTTATATATTTGAGTTTAATATTTAAACATTTATACTGGTGTGCTTGGTGAATATGATGCGTCGTTTATGTAAAACGTTCATAAGGATCTGGGTTTTCGAAGAGAGGTAAAGAGATTAGTTGTTAGGTGAGAGTCGACTAGTTTAGACGAAGAAAAGTAGCGTGGTGTAGAGAAATATGCAATTATATGGATTAAAAAAATTGAAGAAGAAAGAAAGGAAGAAAATTACCGGTGCTACTACTACTTCTTGGTTTCGGCTGTATGCTAAAGGATGGTTTCTGGTTCTCACGGAAGAGAAGGTACAGAGAAAAGCTTAGAGTGACAGTGGAGATGATAGTCGCGGGTAAAACTCGCGCCAAAAACCATAACAATGACTCCTATTCCTCTGGATTACCAGAGGAATGGAGTATTGCCGAAAATCAGGGAATCAAAATGATACCTTCGTAATGATAGGTT
>JANZLC010000002.1:14300730-14317435 GCA_026413385.1 Erythroxylum gracilipes | reverse complement strand
TTTTTAATTGACAGCCAAACAGTCAACTGGCTTTTAAAAAAAGCTCTTCTCAGAAAAGCTCTACTGGCAAAAGCTCTGCTGACAAAAGCTCTACTGACAAAAGCTCAATTAATACTCTTCCAAACCATAGAGCCACCAGAGGTGTCAATGGTATGGGGGGATGGTGAATGTCAAAGTTGTATTTTGCTGAGATAACTTTAACCCAAAGAGAATTAGGCTTGGCAATCAGGGTCCATCCTAATTTGGCTAAAAAGGTGTCGTTGGTGGCCCTGACCCTAATTCTCAGGATGCCCAGCCCTCCCATTGCTTTGAGTTTACAAACGTCCTCCCAGTTGACTAAAGGAAGCTTCATGACGCCTTTGTTCGAGCCCCACAAAAATTGGCGCGTGAGCTTCTCTAGATCGTCACACAGACCGCGAGGTAGCTGGACCGTTTGTATCGTATAGCTGGGAATAGCTACTGTGACGGAATGGGCTAGGTGAGCCGACCGGCAAAGGACAAGAGATTTGCAGACCAGCCCGATAACCATTGATGGACTTGTCAAGAATGTATTGATAAGTGCGCTTAGTGACACGTTCGTGCAGAAGGGGCACCTCGAGATAGCGACCGAGATCGTTGGTCTGGGAGAACCCTAACGCACGACTGAAACCATGGGAGGTCATAGTAGGAATATTCTTGGAGAAATAACACCGGGATTTATCCTGGCTGATACGCTGCACAGAAGCTGTACAGAAGGAATCTAAGATATTTTTAATGATCTCCACTTGAGCCATAGTGGCAGCCAAAAAGAGGATGAGGTCGTCAGCGAAGAATAAGTGAGAGAGAGCCGGCTCAGTTTTACTCAATTTGATAGGTTGCCATCGGCCTTGAGTAATTGTGTTCGTAATAGTGTGCCCAAGGCGTTCCATGCACAAGACAAAAAGGTATGGAAAGAGTGGGTCCCCCTGACGAATTCCTCGGGAGGGGCCGGAAGGTCTCACTAAGCTCGCCATCCCACCACACTTGGAGGGAAACTGTGGAAATGCATTTCATGATGAGACTAATCAGGGAAGCGGGCAAGCCCACTCCTAGATGAAATCCCAAGATAAACGGTTATAAGCTTTTTCCAAATCGACCTTGATGGCCATGATACCCGATCGCCCAATTTTCCTGCACATAGTGTGAATAACTTCTTGGACGATAATGATATTGTCCGTGATCAAGCGCCTAGGGACAAAGCTATATTTGGTAGGAGCTACCAGATCATTGAGGAAGAGTTTAAGCTGATTGACAATGATTTTGGTGATCGCTTTGTAGATCACTGAACATAACGCAATTAGCCGGAACTGCTTCATAGACGTGGGGGACGGGGTCTTGGAGATAAGGACCATGATGGTACGGTTAAACTCCGCCTCCCAGGCTTCATGACGAAAAACACGCTGAAAGAAACCAGACAAAGTAGGGCCCACGATATTCCATTGAGATTGGTAGAAAAGCGCAGGGAGGCCATCGACACCCGGGGTCTTGTTAGGCTCCATACTGAAGAACGCCGTCTTAATTTCCATTGGTTCGAGGGGTCAGCGGGCCAGATCCGTAAAGGCGGTAAGAGAGAGGCGGGGAAAATGACCACAGATCAGCTAAACAGAATGGGACACATTATTCACCGTGTAGAGAGTCAAGAGGAACTGTTGAGCGTGTCGCCGGATAGTCGGAGGATCAAACAGAACATTCCCATTACCATCCTGAAGGGAGGTAACCCACGCCTTCCTTTGCTTGGCCAAGGTAATAGAATGATAGTACCGAGTGTTCCGGTCACCCTGACTAAGCCATTGACTTCTGGAGCATTGATGCCAGTAAATCTCCTCTTGTAGGATGACCTATTCCAATTTCGTGAGAAGGTGGGACTCAAGGTCGCGGAGAGAACTAGAAGTGGAATTTTCCAGGTATTTTTGGATTCCTACAAGACGGGCCATGAGGCATTTTTTCCTATGGAAAATATTGCTAAAAGTTGAGAGGTTCCACTGTGGTAGCCGGTTCGCAAACGTTTGAAGGTCGCGATTGAAATCCGTACCGATAGGGGTTCAGTTCTCGGTCATGAAATGCGGAAACTAGGCATGAGTTAACCAGGCGGACTGAAAATGAAACTAAAGAGGTTTCGGAGTGGGTCCCTTGGTTGTTAAGAGTCACAAGAAGGGGTCGATGGTCTGATTTGAGGAAAGTTAAGTGAGTGACAGTGGTGTGGGGAACACGGAAGGTCAAGCGTTCGAATAGAATGCTCAGTCAAGTCTAGCAAGCAACTGTCCTCTCCGCCAGGTGAACCGAGATCCCGAGAAGCCTAAATCTTGGAGTTGGCAATCTCGCAAGCAAATCCCAAAAATGGGAGTCTACGACAGGAAGAAGCCGAGACCCACCACGTTTATCCATGCTCTCCAGCTTGGCATTGAAGGCGCTCCCCAAGAGCCAAGGTTTGGTGGTGAAAGTGGCAATTTTGGTCAAAGAATTCCAAAGGAAGTGTTGGAGGGCACGTTGGGGACTAGCGTAGATGGCTGTGAAGTAAAAGGAAGTATGAGCCCAGTCGATATTGGCATGCACAAATTGCCTGTGAGTTAGAATAATGCGAACAGAAATAATAGCGTTCCAAAGAAGCCAGATGCCTCCCGAGAATCCTTCGGCCTCGACACGGAAAGAGTGCTCAAAACCCAGACCTTTAATAACCTTCAACGCTCGGTTGCCGCTAATTCTTGGTTCCACCAATACTACGAGGAGGGGTTTATGGACCCGAATGTAGTTTTTTAGAATGGGTTTGAAGGTTCGACTTCCAGCTCCTTGACAGTTCCATATTAAAATCGACATAAACATAGGGAAAAAAATGGAGTAAATACTATTGAGCAGTGGTGTTTACTGAGTGGGCCTCCAAAACTCGGGACGGGTCGGCCTGAATAACTGGTGGAGTCTCTGCCATCTGGGTATCCGGCACACAAACTTGCACGTCCTTGTCCATCAGTACCTTATCTGGATCAGGTGGATGGGCCGAGGGTAAGATATTGTCATTAATCGCGGATTGGGTGGGGAGGGGACAGATTTCAATTCCCGTATCTTTCGTCATGCATCCGCCACCGTCACCCTCAATCATTTCCCGTGTAATAGATTGGTCTTGGATCAGGAGGTCTGTATGTGAGGGGATGAAGATGGCGAAGTGTTGAGTCGGGGCCCTCGAGGTGGAGGCTGTGATCTTGGGCTGAATGGTACTGTGTGATAAGGGCTGGGCCTTGGCTGTCCTATAATTCTCAAAATTAACTATAGAAAATTCAAAATCGTCACTTTTCCAAGCTATCTAAAGCAAGAATTTCGAAAATCCCCAAATCACAAAAATTGACATAAACCCTAACTCACAATAATCCAAAATTGAATCAATTAAACCATGCTATCTCCAAAATTGAACTTAGGAAACCTAATCTCATACCATTTCCAAGCTATCTAACCCAAGAACTAATCAAAATCTCAAAATCTCAAAACTTTCTCTTACCTCTTTCCTCCTCCAAACAATGAACTCCCTAGGAAGCTCTTATCATCCTCCACCTTTTTCTCTCTTGGGGCACCTCATCACCGACTCGATTGCTCACGGCCGGTGGACGGCTATTAAACTCAGCCGCAGGGTTCCTCCTCTGTCCCACTTGTTCTTCGCTGATGACCTCATCCTCTTCACTGAAGCCTCGCTTGATCAGGTTCATGTTATTTGGGACACTTTGTTTTGTTTTGCACCGCCTCGGGCCAACGGATTAGCCAAACCAAATCTCGCTGCTTCTTTTCTAAGAATGTTAATCACTCCCTTGCGCGACATTTAAGCCAAGAGCTAGGCTTTAAACTGACTGCAAACTTAGGTCCCTATCTCGACGTTCCCTTGCTTCATGAGCGAGTCCACAAACGAACGTATCAACACATTCTTGACAAGGTCCAACAACGCCTGTCAGGCTGGACTGCTAACCTCCTTTCTTTGGCCGGCCGTGCCACCCTCACTCAGGCGGTTATCTCGGCCCTCCCTACCTATACCATGCAGACGGTTCGACTTCCACGGGGCCTTTGCGATAATGTGGAAAAATTGATGCGTTATTTCCTGTGGGGCTTTTCTCAGGGCCAACGTAAGATGCATCTTCTCAACTAGGACACTGTGTGTAACCCTAAAGCGATGGGCAGTCTCGGACTCCGACATCTCCGCGAAGCCAATGATGCCCTCCTTACTAAGCTCGGATAGGCGTTAATTTCGCAACCCAATGCGCTATGGGTGCGGGTCCTCTCTTCCAAATACCAGTTTGACGTTGACAACCTCCCACCCTCCCTCTAGGTGAGAGGTGGCTCCATGACCTGGAGAAGCATTAAAGCCATTTGGCTGCACGTGCTCCGTGGACTAAAGTGGATTATCTGCGACGGATCTACGGCCCGCTTTTGGTTGGATCCTTGGGTTGAGGATGTGGGCCCTCTCATCTCTCATGCTACTGATTCCATAGCTCAGCCTAACCATGATCTTAGAGTGCAATCCTTTGTGGATGATTTAGGTAATTGGAAGTGGGAGAAATTCCAATTTGCTCTTCCTCACTCTATTTGTTTACTCATTGTAGGTATCTCACCACCCAGGCCTCACAATAACCCTGACAGAAGGATTTGGGGGCGGACCGAATCAGGCCAGTTCACAACAACTTCTGTGTATTCTATGCTTATGGGCTAAGCACCCTCAGACTCAAGCAGTTTCTGGCAGTAAATCTGGCGCTGGCCTGGCCCACAACGTATCCGATCATTCGGCCTGGCCCACAACGTATCCGATCTTTCCTTTGGCTTCTAGCTCATGATCGCTTACTTTCTAATCAGCAACGCTTTCGCCGGGGCCTTACTCCGAACACGAAGTGTTACCATTGTCACTCGGACGAGTCATCCTTTCACATGGTGCGCGATTGTCCCAGAGCGAGAAGCTTATGGCTCCAATTTTCCCTGCCAGTCAATTCTCTCGACTTCTTCCATCTGAATGTTCATGATTGGCTACCCAGCAACTTTCAATAACGCACGATGGTTTCGGGTTTGGCCTGGCCCCTGCTTTTTGGCACAGCTTGCTGGTTCCTCTGGTCCTGGAGGAACTTGGCTTTATTTGATGCCCAGTTCTCGAGGTCGTCTTCTCCAGCACACATTGTCTGGGAGTATGCACATCGCATCCACATGACTGTACTTTGACAAAATCGAGCAGGTCTTGGCCGGCGACCCAGTCAGGAGCACTTGATTGGCTGGAGGACACCTCCCCCAGATTGGGTCAAACTGAACACTGACGAGGCATCTAAAAGATCCTCCTCTTTGGCTTTAGCAGTGGGCCTTATCAGAGATAGCACCAATTTTGCTGTCAACTTTAGGGCAGAGGTTACCACTTTTGTACAAGTACCATCAGGGTGTATACCAATCCTCTTTGAGGATATAGCCGGGCTTAATCTCGCCACCTAATAGTGTAATTATTTGATGTCTTTTCCTTTCTATATTAAAAAAGAAAGAAAGAAAATGATATCTTTCAAATGTGCAATAAATAAATTGTTTAACGGAGAATAAAAGATAATATCTCAACGTTTATGATTGTGATTCCACCCCTGTCCCCTTCACAATCGAAACAAGCAGTAGGTTACGATGACTGATCGGGATTAGCTTAGCTGGGTTTTTGTGTACGGTTGTTTGGTGATCGTCGTGGCTCTCATGATGAAACAGGACCTATGTATGGTTGCTAGTGATCAGCTTGTCACTGGTTGCGCCAGCTGGTCCATGGTTCGTTTTCTGGGGGCATATTTTGCGCCTAAATAGCTTGAAATGCGATTCTATGTTGCTACTTTTCCATGTCCTGCAGATACCATATTCGTGAACGGTCTAATATTCCTTTTAAAATCATTATAATTTCCATAATCTTCTTCTCCTCCTTCATTTGAACTTTTTAATTTTTTTATATCATTTTCTCAAACTCTCGGTATGATTGGGACTTATCAGCAAAGCCTACTAGACGTCTCAGTTTCTGGTTGGGGTCACTTTTATTTGGTGCCTGTCCTTTGAATAATGCATGACAAGAAAAGTAAGAAACAAACAACTGCAAGTTACTTGATTCTCTTTTATCACCAAACAATTAGCTCTATCTTAAGTTTTCAGGATCCTACAGATTGATGCGTATGGCGTGTTGTATGGACAAACATGAAATATCTGAGCCCCAGATTAACACTGACCTAAGTTTCGACCCACTTGCTAAGTAATTTCTTGCTTTACGCATCTCTGCCACAGTATGTCCATTCTTTTCAGATTTTATTTAAAAGTTAAAAAACAATTAATCCTCCTGTTTACAGTCAAATTAGGCGGCGACTTCCCAGAGAAAATGCTTCGTTCTGATACAAGATTTTCCATTGGATTTACGTCATCCCACCACCTTCAACATGTTCTATGTCCATCTTTACGATTTTCATTGGTTGGGTTTGTACTTCTGCTTTGTACCATTCGTAGGTGTAGGTGTAGGTGTTGGGTTGTGCAATACGCATGGTTGGTCCAACTTCCAACTTATCGACTCCGTTAAAGAAGAAAAACCTTCATGGGAGTTGGCTCAGGCGCAAAATTTTCGGCACTAGGAAGACTAGGGTTGACTTCTAATAAATTGAATTTAATTAATCAAATTTAAACTTTTTAATTTTAAAATTTTATTGTCTTAATCTCACATAATTCAAGAATTAAAATTATCAAATTAAATAATGTTAGTTTAAAATTTAAAAACTATAAAATTTTGTTCAAATCTAATTAGGTATAAGCTCGAATCTAAGGTTCGAATCTTATCTAGACCTATTTTTCTATTTTAAAATTTATTATTTAGTATTTATATCAAATTTATTGCTTAGAATAAAGCCTTATTATGCAATAAAATAATTTTAATGTTTTATTTTAGTTAAATAATGTAATTCTGCAAATGAAACATATGCTTTTTTCCAATTATAATTATATTCGTACAAATTTGGTTTGGGGTTTGAACTTTAATAATTAATTTATAATTTGAGTATTACTTTGATAAATGATTAAATAAATTATTTATATTTTGTATTAATGATAATTTAGAATATGAGCTTATAAAATAAACTTAACTGGAAACTTCTATAATAAGTTAAGTATGATTTCAAAATAATATTAATTTTATAAATTAGGTTCGATATGCTCTTAAAGACTTATTAAATAATTATACTATACTTTAATTAAACCCACTCAAATCCAACTCTTGCACCTGATTGGATCGAAGTTAATATTCCCTAGTCACATGGCACAATAATTAAGGAGGGGTAAACCAACCTTAATTGCGTCCATCCCGTCCCTTTGTTCCAGAATGTCAATGCGTGGATAATTTTGAAGTGTACAACTTTGACTCCTGGATCCAGATGCATGTTATAATGTGAAGTCGGTTTCAGGGAAGCAAGGATTAAGCCCTTAATGGTGGTGCGTTGGAGTTTACAGCTTCATTCTAATATTATTATATTTTATTGTGTTCAATAAATCTTAGTTATTTATTTTTGTGAGTTTTGTATGAGTCCTGTGTGAATCCTGCAAAATAAATGGTTAAGATTCTATAAAACAAAATACGACAGAATAATATTGGACAAAAAATTTGGACTCGATTAATGGGTAGTTTAAATTCCTTTCTTTATATTTTTTCGATCGAATCTATTCTTTAAAGTTTGTTTAATATACAATATTTTATTAACATAATTTACAAATTATTACGCCAATCTAAAAATTTAGGCATATAAAAATGGCGACCGTAAATTTCTCCGTTGTGTTGTGTGAGATTGTTTTTACAATCATAATTAACGACAAATCAAGCATTTTCTAATTACCGACACACAGCAAAATCCAAGCCCATGATATCATGAATAGTATGATTGGTGTCATCAGTACTCTCTCTCTCTCTCCACGCTGAAAACAGTCAGAAACCGAGAGACGTCATGCGACTTGCAACTACTTTTCTAGTCCAACCTTAACAAGGAAGGTGTTTACAGGGAATCAACGCCGTGAAATCACACAGAAAGTGGTAGTTATCATCATCAACAAACAACCACATCAAATCTTGACCGTCGGATCTTCTCCCCAAGTCGAACCCAACCATGCACCGTCAGTCAATCGTTCAATTCGGAATCTTGTACAGTAACGAACGATGTCGTTAAATTTGATAAAAATGTATGAAGGATATTCCGAAATTTATCAAAAAGTATAATAAAAAAAGATTAAAATATAAGTTGCATCTTTAGTCCGTTAAATTTTACAAGGAAAGGATTAGAATAAGAAACAGAACCGTTTGTTGCAACCGGCCGGACCGAGGTGTGGGTGGGGACCAGCAGTCCGAGTGCTTGACGAGCAACGAATTCACTTTTAAGAGGTGCATGAAAGCAAAATTCCTTTCCCTCGTCCATGAAATTTCTTATAAAAATTAATTAAAAATATACCCCTTCTCTTTCTGTTGTAAAATTCATATTCCCACTCTCTCTCCCAAACACCCCTAAACTCTCGATCTAATTGTTCGAAAACCAAAGGAGCTTAAAAAAATCCACTCCGATTCCTACTGTTTCACTCTCTCTCCTCGGCGATTATTTGGCATTTTCTTGTTTCTGAGCCACATTCCGTTGTCTATTTCTTCTCCAATCTCCACCGTCAGAGAGCTTTGATGGCTGGAATTTTGCGACCGCAATCGCTGCAGTAGACCTCGCCGGCCTCGGTGCCGCCTCGCCCATGTGTGGCGGTGAGAATAGGAATCAAGGGATTGTGAATTTCGC
Organism: Erythroxylum gracilipes; assembly: GCA_026413385.1. NCBI lineage: Eukaryota > Viridiplantae > Streptophyta > Magnoliopsida > Malpighiales > Erythroxylaceae > Erythroxylum > Erythroxylum gracilipes. The sequence goes on along the minus strand of JANZLC010000002.1, from coordinate 14,308,643 downwards.
CGGATGTCGTTTTAGATACGGCCTTATAAATGCATGTGACCGGGGTCCTCGTGGTGTGCGTCGCTTTTCCGTTAGTCTTTTTGGTGCTCCGTCGTAAATGGCGATTTTCCGTCGCTAGGCAGGAGGAGATCAGGCGGTTGTTGGTTTTGGCGTCTGAGGAGACTGCTAGGGCGGAGTTGGAGGCCACGGTTTCTTACACCCCCGCCGCCATCGCCACCCCTCTGCCGGTTGTTATGAACAGTTATCATTGCGCTGTTTGTTATTGCCCTACCACTACTCGGTGTGCGCAGTGTAAAGCGGTTAGATATTGGTATGCTATGTTCAATTCATTTCTTCCTTTTTAATCGTTTAGATTTGTTTGCTTGGGTTTTACTTGAATGTGGGTGGTGAATTTGGAATTTGTATTGGAAGTTAACTGTTGATAGTTTGTAGAATTATAGAAAAAACTGTTAGGATTTTGAACAGTGGTTTTGGGAGAATTATTCGTTACTTCGCATTATTTGGGGTAAAAAGTGGATGGAAAGTAAAGTGTGCAATCTAGGAATCAACTTCATTGATCAGAATTCAGAAGACCTTCAACACTGGTTATCTTTTTATAGTTAAAGATTTTCTTATCTGGTTGGTGTTATTGAATATGGATAAACAAAAATGTTGGATTTGAAGTTTATGAATTTTAGTTGAAAAGAACTGAAAAAAAAATGGTGGATGTGAATTTTACAAGGAAAATTAAAGGGTTTCCCCTTGTTCACTAATTTTTTCAGGGTGTCAGCAGTTTAAGTTTTTTATTTGAGGTGTTGGTACTAAATAATTGTTGTGTTGTTGATTTTCATGATCTGTTTGTGCATGAATTAAAATAGTTGTAATTTGTCATCTTAGAAAGAAAAGAAATTTTATAAATTAAGGCTCTTTAGGATTTGAATTCTCTCTAAATGTTCACACCTATGATTAGTGAGACCAATGATTTCTGAGTGACTAGATTAGTTTTTTGCTACTTTTGTTTATTTGAGCATGCTTCTGGTCTTTTCCATTTTGATGTTTTGGTATTGATGTTTATTTGCCACAGTTCCGGTAAGTGTCAAATAATCCACTGGAGACAAGGTCATAAGGAAGAATGCCGTCCTCGTGATATCTCATTCACTACTAGCAACAATGCGAGCAATTCTGGGAACAGGATTTCAAAACCGGAGCAATGTATTATTGATGACAGCATATATGAGAATGCAAACATCAGACCACCCCATTCAAAACCACCATTTCCAGATTTCAGTGTGAAGGATGATGACAACGATGTTAAAGCTCCTTCAGTTGCTTATACAGATGGAGCATGTTCTGCATCTGAATCCTCAGGCACCTCTTTTTCGGGATTCTCTTCTTCCTCTCATGGTGGTGAATCGTCTGATGATATTTCAGTTGGTGAGAGTGTCAGTTCGAGTGAACCTGAGGATTCAGGAAAGAGATCAGCTGATGTTTCTCCTGACATTCAACACAAAGTGGATCAAACCAAGCCATCATCTCCAAAATTTACCAGCTTGGTTGATTCTTTGGATAATACCAGCAAATTGAGTAAGCTATATAATTGTAGATCTGATGATGATTACAAGGATAGTCTGTCTGCAACTTCAGCTCCTTTGAGTCAGAGTACCATTCCTGTGGTCAGAGGTTCTATAAAACCACAGAATTTTTCGGACTTCTGGGGGAGAGCCCTTGACTCTGTTTTATCCAGCAGCAATGCACAAGATGATTCTTCCCTGCTCAGTGGCAATCGAGCTATGAAATTATCTCATTATGAATCATCTCTCCAGTTTAAGTTCAATTTATCTGGAAGTGTTGATCATATCTCGACAGTAGAAAGCTCCATGGCAAAGGGTACATCCAATGATTCACACGAGACTGCTGTCGGTAAACCAGTTAATAGATTATCTTCTTCTTCAGTGAAAAGTGGTGTTGATGAGATAAAGGTCAGGAGTTCTCCTTCTGTTAGTTCTGAGGGCTCTGATTGTAGGGATAATAAAACTAGCAATGGTTCGGATGTGCCAAAGTTCAGTGAGCATAAATCTGGGTCATTGCACTCTTCACAGTTGTGGTCATCTTCTAGATCTGAAGAAAATATATTCAGTAGAGATGCATCAAAGGTTAAAAGATTTTCATCCGCAAACCTTGACAATTCAAATCATATTGCTAGAGATATTGTGGGTACTTTTGAATTTTCCAAGTCCAAATTACCATCTGATGCTTCTCAGCACAATTTGACCGCTGGTACAAGTGCACGTTCAGTTAGCAAAGTTATTAATGCGGATGTTTGTCCTTCTAATGTGTCCCATAACACAAGTTTCTCAGCAAGTTCTATTTCGGGTCTGAAATCGTCAGTGCAGAAAGTAGTTGACCAATTCAGAGGACCTAAATGTGGAAGATACAGCGATAAGGTTTTATTATTGTTTTTTTCCCTTCCATAAATATGTCTAGACTCGACTTAATTCATTTTTGGGCTTGCTTGTGTTTTCTTCAGGGACTATTTCCGTACGATCTATTTGTAAAGTTGTATACCTCAAACAAAGTACTTCAACCATTTGGCCTTATCAATTGTGGAAACAGGTATTAGTAATGCTTCTCATAGGAGTTCAATTAAGCCACAGATCCTAATATAGAGCCATTTCCTTTATTAATATTAGGCTTCGTGATGGTTTATTTTCAGCGTAATCAATATTTTGGTTGTTAGCTTCAATTATTTGAAATTGTCATCAGGGTTCTAATCCATAATTAGGGTAACTTGCTTTTAATTTTTGGAGTTGCTTGTTTGCAAAATCTTTACTGGTAGGACAAACTGGACCTTGTGTTATAACTATTGAACAATATTGCATCAGCATGCTAAAACAACCATATACTTAGAACAACCATAATATTTCTCAGAATGGGCATTATTGTTCTATGGATTGCTTTGATCCTTCATGCACATTATTGACATGCCATCAAGGATTTCATCTATAACATTTCCTTTTTTATAAATTATCCTGCAGCTGCTATGCCAATGCTGTCCTGCAATGCCTAGCATTCACTCCACCTTTGACTGCCTTTTTTGTCCAAGGACTCCATTCTAAAGCTTGTATGTTTAAACGTGGTGAAATTAAAAAATCACTTTTCAAATAGTATGATTACTTTTACACAGTATAATTTCTTTTTCTGCTGTATTCAGGTGCACAAAAAGAATGGTGCTTCACTTGTGAGTTTGAAAATTTGATTTTTAAGGCTAAGGAGGGGAAATCTCCACTTTCTCCTGTTGGGATACTATCCCAACTGCCTAGTATGGGAAGCTTACTTGGTAATGGGAGAGAGGAAGATGCTCATGAATTTCTAAGGTGTGATTGGTTTTTTATTCTTTCCAATATCAGAAAATTTTTTCCTTCCATTTTATATTTTCACTTATCTAGCAAAATAATATGTCAAATGGATTGATAGGTATGCTATTGATGCAATGCAATCAGTTTGCCATAAGGATGCTGGGGTGAATACCTTGGGATCTGCTGAAGAAGAAACTACTCTTGTTGGCCTTACTTTTGCAGGATATCTTCACTCAAAGGTAAATACTACTGGAAGGATGCCATTGAGAAGTTGCCATGAATAACTTGTCTACTTAGTTTTTGCTTTCATTACTTGCATTTTAACATATATAGCTGGCCAATGATGAAATTTCGAATGTTCACAGATTAAATGCTTGAATTGCCACTATAAATCTGAGCGACAAGAAAGAATGATGGATCTTGCTGTTGAAATAGGAGGAGAAATAGACAAGCTTGAAGACGCACTCAGACGATTCACAAGCACTGAGATTTTGGATGGTGACAACAAATATGAATGTTGCAGGTTGGCCCTATTACTTTCCCGGGGAAAGCTTTTGAAAGTGTTTTTTTTTTCAATATCAATACCACGTTGCCTAGAGAATCTGCATTAATCTCTTTGCAATCATTAAAGAGTCTTGGTGTTGGGAGGCTAAATATAATACCTGAGAAAGAGAAGGGAAATTAGGATGGGGAAGGAAGTTGGGTTTGCTCTAGGTCTGAAGAAGAATTAAGATTCTGTATACGTATTTGCATCCTTGTCATCTTGTCTGCAGCTGTCTGATAAAACTTTCTATTTTAATAGTCATTGTACTTAATTTTTTATTTTATTCAGATGCAAATCCTATCAGAAAGCCAGGAAAAAGTTGGCAATTATGGAAGCTCCCAACATCCTTACGATTGCACTGAAGCGATTTCAGGTAGTTCTAGTAATTAACAATGATGTCTTCCATTGTGTTATTGAAAGATGCTCATCTTCAATTCACACTTGATTTTACAGTCAGGTAAATTTGGAAAGCTAAATAAGCCAATCCGGTTCCCTGAGGTCCTTGACCTAGCACCATATATGAGTGGAACAAGTGATAAAACCCCCATTTACAGGCTTTATGGAGTGATTGTACACTTGGATGTGATGAATGCTGCATTTTCTGGGCATTATGTTTGCTATGTCAAGAATATCCAGAACAAATGGTTCAAAATTGATGACAGCACGGTGCGTTCCTTATTTAGACAATCATCATTAGAGCAAAATTTCAGTAGTCATTTATGTGTTTTTTAAAATATGACTCACTGAAGATTGGTTAGCCTTGTAAAAACACCCAAATGGTAGGTATTCTCTTGCTAGATATCTCCATGTGCCATTCCTATTAAAACTTCAATCATGCTGTAGAAAAACTTTAAATCATTCTGTTTTGTTCAAGAATCTCTTGAATGAGTTACTGTGCTCTCTTGAAGGAGCTTTGCCAACTTTTTGACCATCAGAAAATGCTCAAAGGACTCACACTCTTGGTCATAAATTTAGGCTGCATACAGTAGTTTGTCAGCTGCGCAGAAACTCAGAGAGTCGGTTCATACAAGTTCTAGTTCTGATAGGCTCTCTGGAACAGTTCAATCTTTTGTAATCTTTAGATTTTTTCCCCCTCCCTCCTATATGTTGTTGATATCTTTTAAAATGCCTTCACCATCCAATTCTTTTTTGTTTTTTCCCCCATTTGTCCATGCATATGTAATTGAACTCAGCTGAAATATTTTTCTATGCTTCTAATATTGTGGTTGCCATGCTTGCTAGGTAACCGCTGTTGAACTTGAGAGCGTCCTAACGAAAGGCGCATACATGCTTCTTTATGCAAGGTGACAGATCTCACAAGCTCAGCTGACGAGAAGATTACATCTTTAATCATTGTTTCTTATGTCGATGGTCTAATTTGTTTTCTTGCAGATGCTCACCTACATCTTTAATCATTGTTTCTTATGTCGATGGTCTAATTTGTTTTCTTGCAGATGCTCACCTAGGGCACCAAGATTGATAAGGAGCAAAATAGTTCCTTCTGATGCAAAAGGTATAGGCAGTCTTTCAAGGATATCTGGGAAGAATACTATGTTTAATTCAAGATCCACATCCACACGATCGAATATAGTTCAAGTGCATCCTGATTCAATTGGTTCGGATAATATTGCCAATGTTGAATCTTTCTATTTGAAGTTCCACCGCCTACAAAGGATTTTAGAAGAAGATTCATCAAGCGATAATCTCTCATTTACCAGCAGCAACTCGGATGAAGGTTCTTGCAGTACGGATAGTACCCGGGATTCCACAAGTACCGATGACCTTTCTGATTTCATTTTTGGTGGTTATAACAGCTCCTGGAGGAATATGCCAGATTCTGACACTTCGTCATCTTCCTCTTCTTCCCCCATGAATTATTCGAAATGCCAAAATACCAGCAGACATCAGGCTTACCATGAAGATGCAGCGATGGAGGATAGGGATCTTTGTGGTGTACAACCGTTTGAGAGTAGCAGGAAGTTGAATTTGGAAGGAGGAGCTGGTCCCTTTTTGCAGCTTGACAGGGCTAAACATCGTCGGAACTTGTCGGGTGGTACTATTAGGGAAACTGTCTCGGGGAAAGGACTTGCTAACCCTGGGTTACCCTATAGAAGATCAACCAGTGAAAGAAGAGATTAAGCCTATATTTATGATCAGGGATTAGATTAGACGAGTAAATAAGAGTTTCAGGGGAGGGATTTTATGTAATACTACTAACACTGTTGGTATTGATTAAGATCACCCGCCCTACCATTTTGTCACACCCGGACTCCATATAATAAGTCCTCAAAATAGTGTAAATAGCACATGGGATCTTAGGCCCAAGAAAAATCGCAATATAATTTACATTCACTTCAATCTGCCAGTTATTTTGGTCTTACCGTTCTTGTATGTGTACTAAGCGAAGGGGTCGCCTTCAGATCTCGATCACATTGTTCTCTTCTAGAAGGCAAAGTACTTTAAAATTTATAAAGAACTGGCGTTATAAAAGCATCTGCGAGGTACTCCATTGACACGACACCGTTTGCTCGCATATTTTATTACTCCATTGACACGACACCGTTCTACTGACTTTGAACTAGATGAGTTCAAATTAGGCCCTGAAAATCTTGAGACAAAGTTATAATATATCTACTTCACCACCTCTAGTTAATGAGTAATTTGCTTTTTGCATAGTTTCCAATATCTTGAAATTGTTAATAGCTTCATAGGAGAATCTGCTTATTCTTGACACCAGCAAGACAGACGTATGGCCTTCTGCTAAGGTTGAAAAGTTAACATGATTTAGACCGTTTCAATTGTGCTTCTCTGTTTAGGCTCCAGAACTGCATGATGAAATTCATAAGCAGGGCTTAACAAGTGTTGGGGGCTGCACCTACATCTGGACCATCTACTTCATCAAGCACAAAGGTAACATTATTTATTCATCTCATTTGGTGTAACTATGTTCGCTTCTCATTTTTGTTAGTGCTGAATTATCTTCTGCATTTGCTTTGGCATGTCAACTTTTGTCATTGAATCGATGGAGATAAGCTGTTGGCTGAATGGGATTTTGTAGAAATTTGTGGAGGTTGGGAACCTCTCGACTATAAGAAAATAGGGATGGGACTTGCATAAAAGAGTTAAAAATCAGTAAGTGGTTTCTGTTCTGTTGTACGTGAAAATTATTGCAAGTATTAACTATTCACACTGTTGTGGCGGTTCATATACTTGTCTTGTTTGGAAAAAGTTCCATATAGTCGTACACTCTGCATGTAAAATTGGAAAACAAAAAAGAACGAAAAAGCATAATCCAAGGGCTAACTGTTGGACAGCAAAAAATACCAAATACGCAAAAGAATCAAAGGAATAGAGGCTAAACAATCTTCTGTATTATAAGTTAAATTGTTGTCTAATAAAATATGACATAAGCCCATATAAATATAGGCCTATAAAACCAAATCTTGATAAACTAAACTACTACCATTTAACTTAAAATGTAGCGCCTCTTTACTTAGAGATACGCACCGGAGCACTCAGAGGTTATTCCAGCACATACCCGAGGTTAAGGGTACGCTACACTCGATCCTACACTCACTTCACATGGCATGGTATTATATTCACTTATAAAGCATCAGAAGAAATCTGCAAATCTTTTTTTTTTCTCACTTCACTTCATAACCACAGAATGTCTACATTGTCTTTTAATAAGTTCTATAAGTACATGCACAAAATTAATTACAGGAGTACTACTTGAAAGAGGAGAATACGTCAACTCTATCTAAGCCACCCAAAAATTCCAACTGACCGACCTTTGAGCCATGACTTCTCTTGCCAAAACACAATCTACAAGGTAGTAAAGCCCTTCAGTAGTTAGAGTCGTCTCGCGATCATGAAAAGACAATGTTGCAATTTTGATGAGTTTTGCGAACTCAATAAGTGAACCATCATTAATGAATTCACCAGATCTTATGCACATATCACATTTTGCATAAATACTCATTTTAAGCATACATGTATTGTTCAGATACTCACATATCATGGCATGTCATATA
>JANZLC010000002.1:14282611-14295936 GCA_026413385.1 Erythroxylum gracilipes | reverse complement strand
GATCTACAAAGTTGTTGCGGGTGTCTTCACCTCTGAAACTCAGGAAAACATCGTAACTCCAACATGAGGAAGAAGAAGGAGTTGAAGTAGCGTTTTGAGTGCTCATCAGAGAAGTCAGATGAAACTGCACCTGTCTTGACCAACACCCCGACGCTCATTCGACTGCATCAGAGCCCACAAGATCCTACGTAGCTACAACTGAATCGATGGAAATATGCAAGGTAAGTCAACGATACCAAGAACAATATAAAAAGCATGCAAAACGCGTAAGAGTTGACCGTAACGAAAAAGGAAAATTGTTTCGGAGTCAATATTTTCCAGATTTGAGCTAAAATGACAAATCCTGTAAGAAGAAAACAAATAACGCAAATGGGTTCAATGTTACAGGGCCTTTGTATGAGTGAAGACCAGAGTTCTGGATGTGGGCTTGCAGTGATTGGCTTCGGATATTTAATGTTGTACTTGCCTTTCTATTGTGTTCATAAAGACGATCCGATATTACATGCTTTAGCACTCGTGATTCGATCTTCTTGCGAAAGTCTCGTAGTAATCCGTGATCCATTCTCGTAATGGCTAAGGACTGTTTTTTCTTTCTGCCTTTTTCTACTCGTCTTATAAGTTATATCTTTCTCACGGTCTGCAAGTGACCTTGTGTACGGAGTTTTAATCATCTTACTAGAATCCACTGTCAATTAAATGATTGATCAAATTATAGGTCAGAATTTTTTAAATAGATCCATTTTAAATTAAGAATTATACTTTAAAAAATAACACTAACAATTAACGATAACAATGGGAGCGACAATTTTTTAAAATGAAAATATAAAATAATGTATTTTTACTTAAATCCGAACTTAAGTTGTCCAGATTTAAGCTTACTTAAAGTCCAACTCTTTTAAGTAAAATAATATCTTTTTTTTAATAGTTAAACCTCGAGTCAACTTGGACCTGAGTTGACCCATTAAAAATACTTAAATTTAGGTCTATAAATCGCTATTATCATGCGTACTAATAATGATAGTAAAACTCTCGTAAATAGTATTTTGACCTAATTAAAATTTGGCTGATAAAGGTGTAACAAACATTAGTCATTTCAATACCATCCGAATGAAGATATCCCCACTTCCTTAAAAGAGGACATTGTGTTCTATAAATTAATTAAAAAACTTAACTGGTTCATTCAATTAAATCATAAAAATTTTAAAAAAAATTATTTTTTATGTAATTTTTATTTTTTTGATTCAATTTATTTCAATAATTAAAATTTTATTAATTTATTAATTAATTGGTCAATTTTTGTAAATTAATAAATTTGTATAAATTAAAATTAGTTTAATAAATTTTTAATTAAACTTCAAATTCTTCAATAAATAAAAACAATTTTTTAATAATATTTGAAATTTTTAATTTTATTTTATTTTTAATTATTTTTTAAAGATTTAATGCGGCTAAATCTTTAATTTGTAAATCACAGTTTCTATTATTTGAGGCTTTTGGTGGGCTCATTTTGAATTCATTTGGCTAAGATTTAGAAACAAAGTTAGAATTTGTCATATAAAAATAGAGTTAAAGAAGCTCGAATTTCGGAATTATGTGTGTATAATACATTGAAACGGGACCAACAATTAGGTTGCTGTGTGGACTGTGTGATGAAATTTGTACGCTGTACATAGATAGAGGTTTCTTAAGAAGGGTCCATTTAGTCGCAGACAATTGGACACGTTTTAATTTCACCGTCTATTAGTACGATCCGGCTTTGATGTGTTGATTAGGAACTAATTAAGTTTACCTAATTTCTTGTTTACATACAATCTTGGAATTAAACCTTCTCAAATTTTAGTTTTGGCAATTTAATTTGCTTGCTGACTGGAACAAAGGTCTCATTACCAGGCTCAATCACCTGTTTAACAACAAATGCTCAGGTCCTCTGCAACAGTAATAAGACGACCTTACTTTATCGATGTATATTTTGAACAATTGTAATAATCAGATTTATGGATATTTGCTATCACACGAGTAATCATATTCAATTTCCCCTATTGTCTCCACTGCCTAGGAATTACGAGATCAGTAGAATGACGCATTTGGCATCCACTTCCGGCCTATGATAATTTTGCAAGTCAGGAACTAATCAAACAAAAACAAGCTGTGTATAAGTCTGACTCTCAGCTTTTTTGTTTTGCTTCTGTTAATGCGATTTTACGTACAAATTTTAATCTCTAACTAAGTGACAGCTGCCTTCATTTGTCACCACAATATAATGCGTTATTATCGAATAATATGGCATATGCAACTGTACACAATAACTAATGCACAACAGCATTCACAAGCAAGAAAGGCATAAGAGAACAAATTGAGGCCACCAATTGTGGTATTATTCGGTCCCACGCCTGATACCTTTGATGCAAGTAAGATATAAACACAACATAACCATACAAAAGAGAAAAGGTAAAATAAGCAAGAGCTAGAAGAAATTAATTAATGGTAAAGAAGAATAACTTCTCCTTTTCTTTTTTTTATATAATTAATTTATTCTTAATTATATTTTCGCAAGTGGTTGACGAAGTGGCCTGTTCAACATTAGTCAAGTCAACGGACCAGTGCATCGTTTTGCAAAGTAAAATCCAAAAATTGAAAGGGGAGAAAAGAGCGTAACAGCAGTGTCTTCCCAGCTCCCACCGAGTCTCTTTCGCGTACCACTTCGGGATGTACACCGCATATCATACTGTACACCACCACTCTTTTTTTTTTTTTTTACAGTTGTCAGTGCTTGGAAGGCAGTGCGGATTTAAACTTTGTATTTCTATTTTCTGATAGTCACGTTAAGAAGAGCAGGGGGAAATTTACCTGTTATGTCAAATACAAATTTAGAATTGTGGTAAAATTCTAATTCATCTTACATACACGTGAAGCATGAGAAATCTATAAAAAGTAAAAATGGCTTGTTCAAAAATATTTGAAAGAAGGAAGAAAATAGAAGACTTAAAGGAAACCCATGAAAATAGCAGTGTCATAAAATCTACAGAGCTCTAATTAAGAAAACGCGTAGACTTTTTCTTCATCTCATTTGGATTTCAATTTCATCACTAGGGTTTCTTTAATTTTTCCACTCCACTCTCTCAAATGGGGTATACACATTACACACACATATATATAAGAACCCTACCAGCGTATGCATATGCACCAACAACCAAAAACTCTTTGTTCCAAATTAAGGCCCCATAATGGCCGTTCATTGCAGAAAAACAGCGGCTATGCCCATGCCTATCACTATGCTTGTCTTTCTCTTCTTTTCCCTTCTCTCGTTCTCCTTCCAAGAAGAAACACCAACCACCACCAGTGACGACCACCGCAACAACAACAAGAACATCTCTTCTCTTTCCGTATCTTTCCCACTTACGCCTCAACGATTATCTTCACGTCCAAGTCATGTATCACCATCGTCATTAGAATCAAAAGTGAAGGGAAACAATGGAGGATACCAAACGAGGGCGAGGTTGAGTTATACAATGGCTTTGGTCCTGTCTCTTCCCATAGGCACTCCTCCTCAGACCCAACAAATGGTTCTTGACACCGGTAGTCAGCTCTCTTGGATTCATTGTGGCAGTAAGAGGAATCCTAACAGCCGACAACCCGCGACATCGTTCGACCCTTCTCTTTCATCTTCTTTCTCTGCTTTACCATGCAATCACCCTGTCTGCAAGCCCCAAATCCCCGATTTCTCCCTCCCAACCTTCTGCCAGAACAGCAAATGCCGCTATTCCTACTTCTACGCTGACGGAACCCAAGCTGAGGGGAATCTCGTCAATGAAAAGTTAACTTTGTCTCCTTCCCTAACCACCCCTCCGCTCGTCCTTGGTTGCTCTCAGCAGCTCGACAACAAGGAGAAGGGTATTTTGGGTATGAATCTTGGACGCTTGTCGTTCGTTTCCCAAGCCAAAATATCCAAGTTCTCGTATTGCATCCCCACCCGCCAGGCTGGGTCTCCCCCCATCGGGTCATTTTACTTGGGTGAAAACCCGAAATCAAATGGGTTTCACTATGTTAATCTGTTGTCTTTACCTCAAGGTCCAAATAGACCACCCAATTTGGATCCTTTGGCTTATACCGTTGCCATGCAAGGAATACGAGTTGGCAACAAAAAACTTGACATCCCTCCTTCGGTGTTTCTGCCCCAACGAAACGGGGCGGGTCAAACAATTATCGATTCCGGGTCCGAGTTCACTTACTTAATGGAGGAGGCTTATAATAAGGTGCGGGAGGAGATAGTGCGGTTGGTGGGCCCAAAACTAAAGAAGGGCTACACGTTCTCCAACGTGGCAGACATGTGTTTTGATGGAAATCCAACGGAGATCGGACGACTGATCGGGAATATGGCGTTGGAGTTTGATAAGGGAGTGGAGATTGTAATCCAGAACGAGAATATGTTTGGTGACGTGGGAGATGGGGTCCATTGCCTAGCCATCGGACGGGCAGAAATGCTCGGAGGTGCCTCGAACATAATAGGGAACATACATCAGCAAAACATGTGGGTGGAGTTTGATATAGACAAGCGCAGGATAGGGTTGGGTAAGGCCGACTGTAGCCGATCATAAATGCTTGCTAGAGAGTTTAAAAGGGGGAAAAAGAAAAGGTAAGAGGGCAAAAAGGAAAAGAGAGATCAGTGTGCGGGTCTTGACTTGTGCCTTGGAAACAAGACTTTTAGAATGAGAAGACAGCCGCCGTGAAGCTTTTAGGACCAGTCCGTCTAAAGCAAAAGTAGTCTCCAGTCTCCAGTAGCTGTGTTTATTTATGTGCATTGCTTGTATAAATGTAATATAGTCTTGATATAAGAAACGGAAGGTTAGTTTATTTGAACTGCTTTTTCTCAATTAATTAATTTGATTTTCGGGGTTAGTTTATTAAAAATAACTTTGATTAGTTTTTCTTCTGAAAAATTAGAAAGAACAACTTCAATCTCCTTGTACTGGGAATCGGAACCCTAATTGACAACAGAACAGGTACGGACACCAAACAGGATGGAAACGTGGCAAAGACTTCCGATAAAGAATGGGGCCTACAGTAGTTGGATGCATGCCAGGTGGATGGAAGACCTAGACGGCTACAAATGGAAAAAGATACATAGCTTATGATTGTAAGATTTTGTATGCTCACATTCCCGACATTCACTTCACACATGTCTTAAGATCAGCTTTAATCTTCACTATTTACCTGTGCACGTGGCCACTTATGTCCTCTATCATTTGTAAATTATGGATTGGGTTTTGGTCGGTCTCCACTCCACTCACTTTTTGAGAAGATATTCCAAAATACCAACTCGTGAAATGATTCGATTTGGCTATTCTATAACTTCGCTACTTATGTTCTAAGTTTAAAGGTGTTTGATACATATAGTTTTTATATGTTAACTAATTATGTGTAAACTGATCTGGATATTACTTTACAATAAAAACCAACTTGAATTAAAGAAAGCATGCAACAAAGCACGCCGGGAACCGAGTGATGATATAAATAAACTTCAAAAAGTAGAGGAAAAAGAAAAGTACAACAGTCCAACAGACAAGTGGTGACTGGTGAATGTAATTGTCTGGCACGCTGTTTAAGACAATGTGACTGAAAATCTTCATGGTAAATTTGAATATCCCAAGAGGCAAAAGCCAAAGTACTTTTTACTTGTGGTATAATTGGTGGATCCATGTCTGTTCTTACATAATTTTTCTCTTAAATGAATTCTATTTAAGATGTCATCCAAAGCACAATTCAGCTATTTAATGCTGAACTTTTACGATACATCGCTGTCCATATAGTGGCAAAGTATTAATGATTATTCATATTTTTAGTACATTCAAATTAATTAGAGCATTATTTGACATAATTTACATAAATTTATTGGTAATTTTTAGCTTATTGATAAATAAATCTGTCAAGAATACTTCGCAATGAAATGTTATTCTCTTGATAAGCATAATATCAATAAGCATTATCAACACATGACGGAAAAAGTATTATCTCTTAAATGGATAAAATGATGTTAATTTTCGATATACTTTTATATCATCCCTTCTGGTTCATTTATCTTCAACTTTGTCTATGTCTTCTTTACCTTCTAATGTAAAATGTGTGTTATCAAATAAAATTGAAAATCTTGTAGAAATTATTCATGCAAAGTTCTACATTGAAACAGTGTGATCTCATATCTACTACTGCAGAACAATACGTAAAGCTTGAAATTTCTAAAGAACTGATCTCTTTATAGAGGGAGTAAAATCATACACATACACATTATACGTAGGTCTATTAAAAATAGCCTCTTTATTATATAAGGGTAAAGTTTCATATTATCATATTTTCTCAAAATCTCGCAACTCAACAAAATTTTAACTGTATATTAATGATGATGATGATAATGATGGGTCATTCTCATTTCAGTTTGATCTAAATTTAAGAGAACAAATTTTGTTAAGTTTTGAGTTAAACTCAGACCTAAAAAGTTTAAAAAAAATTTATTTTTATAAACTCTATTTCAAGCTTGAACGATCTACTTATAGTTACAAAATAATATCATTTTCGAGAAATTTCTTAAAACGATATCATTTTAAATTTAAATTTAAAATTTTAATTAATTAAAGTGACACTATTTTAATAATTTTATTAAAGATAATGCCGTGTTGAATAGTTTGAATATATTTATTGATTTGATTCGATCCAATCCATTGCTGTGTTTAATTCGGCAACTTATTTCTTGTATTGGTTGCATGTTCTAATATTTAAGTTGGGGGTTAGAATAAGACTAACTATTCTATTACCCGGTAAACACGCACTGAACAGTAATAACTAAACAGTAAATAGATAGGATGCAGGAAGACTTTGCATTCAATTCTAGAGGTGATCCAGTCTCGTGGAATTGAATTGTCCATTTGAAGTATTTCAAGAATCACAGCAAGTGAAGATCATAAATGAAACCGAGTAAGATCATGAAGATGTTCGGGAATCCACTTTAACCACCCCAACCTAATAGTTGCCACGTCTTGTAATATGGTTATATTTCAGAATAAAAAATTATGTTATTATATCAAACTATTACATCATACCAATAAAGGACAGGGACAAAACAAAGAGACGAGGATTAGGAAGGAAGAGACGGTACAGCTGTCTAAAGAAATAAAAGGTTGGGGGATGTGAGATCACTTTCAGTCGTTTTCTCTCGAGAAACAAACCACAGCAGCCAAGACACGCACGCCCTTAGAAGAATCCTACTTCCTGGGACCAGGCAGAAGCAGAAGAACTGTTGACTGAGCAAAATTACAGTAGAAAACCGTCATCTTTGAAAAAGCAACGCAAAGAAGCTCAATTATGCTTTTTTGGCTGGCCTGCCGCCTGGCTAGCTACAGTTGGCTGCTCAACCTTTGTTTGCTGTTTACATTGAAAAGTAAGCATAGAGCTCTTTTCTTTATTCTTGTTTACAGTTGTCAATTTGTCATGTCATGGTCCCTCCCTCTGCTTTTCCGTGTATATATTTGTCCTATTCATTTATGATTTTGCGAAGTCAAACTTAAATTGTCACACCCATAATGTTCATGCATTAAGATATCTACAAACATCAATATCAATGCTATTAGATGTACAAGACCCCTAAAATAGATATAAGAACAACGAATGATAAAAAACTATTTAAGTTAAAAAATCTAAAATCAAGCTTGCATCATTTTTGTAGTCCAAGCTTACATTGTGAAAATGGAGTTTCACTTCGGCCTATATTTTGAACTCCTTTTACAAATAAAACAATATTGTTTTATATTGATGAATAATACTTTAAAACCCGATCAAACTCAAACTGAATGTTTCAAGTTCTAAACTTGACAGAGTTAGTGTCTGATTGGATAGACTTTTGGGAAGTTAATAAGTATTTTTTCACCAAAAAAGTATTTTTTTCACCAAAAAAGCATTTTTTCACCAAAAGTTCACTCACCCGTAACTTTCATTTTGCTTCCAATTTTTACTCCTTCATACTCTATCCAACACACTTTCATCAAAGTCTATCAATTAAATTCTACGGTATTCATGCTTCAATCCCTTATCAAATTCATGTCCAAACCCAATTCAAAAATCATTTATTAGACATTTCATAAATCATTATCTTTCACATCAAAATTAAAACAGAAACTATCATTCACTATCAATCATATATCCTAGTTTTGTTGCCATTTCAAGATCACTATATTAGCACCTTTCTTTAACATAAATTCATCTTCATTATACCTCAAATCCTAATCTAATTCATCCATAAAACAATCTATAACCTACTATTCATACATCAAGAACACAACAGAAAAGTATCCAAGTTCATGTATAAATTTACAGCACAATTCATCATCAATATCATATACAATTCATAATATTTTCATCATCATAAATTCTCTATTATAACATGCCATAAATATCAATCTTTTACTTACTTGTCTAGCTCAAATTATAGCTCAAAGATCAAGCTAATTCAGCTCTCCATGCATACAAGATCATCCAAGCACAAAGTGGAAGTAGATTGGTTCCAGCATAGGCAAAGAGATGATAGCAGATTATAACTATCTTTGAGCATAATCTTATATAAATCTTTAAAGTGATTATGAATAGAAGTAAAGCAGAATTTCAAAGCTATAGGGTTATGAGTGTATTTCGAAAATGTGAGGAAGGAGGAAGAATGAATTCCAGCAGAAACATCTAAGGAAAGCCTTTGCCATATAAATGTGTCATTAGCTGAGTTAAGATAAGTGTCTCCTTATTTAAGGACACTTTTTCCTACAAGGAAGCAAGCTACATGTCTTCCGTTTAAATGGTACACATGCCTTCTTCTTAAGCTGCCATATGTCACTTAATCTCTATGTCAAAAGTCATTCAATTATATATGCTAAATGTCACTCATTTTTATAGGCTTTGTCATCATAATTTTCCATGTATTCACTTGTCTTGCCACTTGGTATTTTACCTAGACTAAATGTACATTTTAATTCATCAATTTCTCAAATGTAACAATAAATTCCAAGTTGCTAATTATAGTCCATCAATTCTTGTTGTTGGTAATCCAAAGTACAAGACATTGGAATTGCACATTCTTGTCACATTCATTTTAGTTTCATACCCCGGAATATGTCAATTGATTGCAATTTGTCTAAATCACAATTCATGTGTGTATGCTAATATTATGCATATGAATACAATCATAAAATCATATCACAAATGTACTAAATTCATTCTATATGATGTCATGTGACTCAATACTCTTTAACACTTTAGATCCTTCAACAATTTAAGAGACGAGATATTACATTAATAAACAAACCCATTAAATCTAACTCGTCCTCTTATTTTCCTTAAGCACCTAAACTCAGTGTTTAACCCTCTTAGGTACCGGTCGTCAGTTCTGGTCGAAATCGACGATTTCGCATGATACCAGCCAGTACCGTAAGTTTTAAAAAATATAGGGTCCTTTTAGCAAAAAATAAAAAATTTTACAAAAACACCCCCTCCTTCCTTAGTGCTTCTGCTTGCCTCCCAATGAATATATATATTTATTTATATTAAATATGATGCTTTTTAAATTATAATTGTTAATCATATATTTATTAAATTAATTTAATAACACAAAAATATGCCTCATAAAATTATTGTTCATTAAATATATTTTAAGAAAATAAAGACTGTTAGTAAGACAATTAAGTTTCATAATATTTTTATATAATTATGTGTAATGATTTTTTGTGGTGTTGAGTAAATTTTAAATTTTTAAAAAATTAGTAACTAGTATAAGTACATTATTTTTTAAATTTCACTACATTATTATAAAACAACAAAAAGACTACACTAGAGTAATTATGTGTAATGATTTTTTGCGGTGCTGAGTAAATTTTAAATTTTTAAAAAATTAGTAACTAGTATAAGTGCATTATTTTTAAAATTTCACTACATTATTATAAAACAACAAAAAGACTACACCATCATCATCATCATACCCCGAAGTTCCGCAATGAAGCAGGGTCTGGAGGGGCCTGATAGTACGCAGCCTTACCCCTACATTGTAGAAAGGCTGTTTCCAGTAGATCCACATGCAGATGTTACAAGATAATAGTGATGCAGATCATAAGCGTAAATACTTAAAAACAAACAATATTTACCAGGAATATAAAATCAGTAAAGAAAATACTATAATAATAATTATTATTATAATAATTAAAAAAAAAAACCAAGTGTGATAATAAAGAAATGTCAAGTAGGGACTTATATGCAGAGTTCTTACCAAATCTTGTCAGGACAGTAGAGGTCTTACCATACTTGTTAGGACACTCGATACAGTAGAGTTGTCATCGATGCCAGAGAGTTTACTATTTATGGGTAGCATCATCGTTTGCAACCCTCCACCGCATGGAAGGAAACATGACCATGGGGACACAGAGCAACGACACTGATGAAGACGATATCTTTACAGTAAAGTCAAGGATAGTTTTTTCGAGGGTAACTCTATCAGAAGCCAGATCTTCATATCTTCCTCTTAGTCTCTGTGCTAAATGATTAAAGATTAAAAAGTGCATGGAAAGGAAAAACCTGGGCTTATAGGAAGATACTCGGCGTATCCATGAACAAACGGAACACCAAGGATCTTGAGATTTTAGAGATATTACTTGCAAGATTTATTAGCGCGAAGGCGACTTGCAATGACAGCGGATGGAGCAACGATGGTTTCATGACTCATTTCTCTAAATGATTCCAGGTGATCCAGATCAACCCCAACTCCCATCCATCAAGATTCACACCCTCCTCCCCACGCCACCCTCATCCCGTTGCCGCCACTCCTGCTCCACTGTCGGCGCCTGCCGCAAGATAGGCGTCACCGTCGACCTCGCCGATGAGAGCGCCTACGCCGTCCACCACTACATACGCCCAGGCAACACTGTCATTCTCCTCCATGCCAGCCCTACATCCGTCCTTTTCGGCGCTGACTGGGGTCCACTCCCCCAACCACCGACCACCCACATACTAGACCCTAATTTAAAAAACAACAAAGAAAGCAATAAACCTAGAAACTAGATCTAACTTTGAGTTGATTCTTAAGAAAAGACTACACTAGACTACATATTTAGTGACTATCCTATGTGTAGTAGAATTAGAACTTATCAACTTTCAATTTAACATTAATTTTTAAATTTTGTTTTATTTCTAGATATAAAATATTGTTGTTTTTAACTTTAATATATAACTTACATAAAAATTTTATCTCCTTAATCTAAATTAAAATTTAAGATAATAACTAAATGATGTCATTCATATTATACAAAACATTTGAATACAAATAGTAAAGTAAAGAATTAATAGAATATTGTAACCATAATTGTCAAATTATTATACATGTATGAACAACGTTATGAGTACCGTTCTGTACCGACCGGTACCGATCGGAACGTACCGTACTGACCGAAAAATAGAATGGTATCGGTTAAAATGGTACTAATAGTGGGTATCAGAAGATACTGGGGTTTTCACCTGGTACTGGCCAATATTCAAAATACTAGCCGATTGTTTGAAAATATCAGGGACTAATTAGCAAAATTGAAAAAAAAAATCCCCTTTAACCCCCCAACCCATCTACATTTGCTTCTCTCTCATTTTTCATCTCTCTCCTAGATACTCTCCAATCTCTCTCTCATTCTCCTATTCGATGACTACTTCTCCCTCTCCGGTCAGTGACATCACCGCACGCCCTCCTCAGTTCCTCCACGCCACCACTACACACCGTCCTCCCTGGTCTCCACACATCGCCACTTATGGACTCACCATGATCGAATCATTTTCAAGCTTCACCACATGCCCACCACCTTCCACCACTACTTGCCACCACCACTTTTGGAGTTGACACTCGTTGGCTCTAGAAAAGTTCCAAATTCATACCCGACCTGAGTCACCAAACCTAAAATTTTGAACCATATACGTTGAGAATTTTTTTGGGTGTGTTTTTAATTGTTTTTTTTTTCTTAATTGCATTTGTGAATTGGTTGGATTGTTGGAAGTTGGAAATAAGTTGTGTGGATTTGTGATTTATGTTGGGTTGGAAGTTTGGAATTGGATATTTTGAATGAAGCTGAAAGAATGATGTACAGTTTTAATTTGAATGAAATTGGATATTTTGAATGGAGTTGATAATGTTGGTTATGATTTGGTTCATTCACGGTATGGGTATGCATGAATTGAGATTTTGAATTTTAAGCATACTATCCATTTGCATTTGTAAGCGATCACAAACTATCATCATACAAAAGAAACATGAATTTTAGGCATTGCAATAGTAATTATGAATATGATTCTTTCCAATCCATGTATTAGAAATTTATATAATTAAAATGAATACACTTTAATTATTTCTTCTTCTTTTTATGTTAATGAAACTTAACTAAAATTTCCTCCATCTTCTTTAATAAAGAATCAAGATAAAGAATTGATAATAATTTTTCTCAATTTCAAATATTAAATTGCCTGAAGAAGTGTTTGAAGTTTTGACATTCAATTTGTCTTTTCCTTGAAGGACTATTATAAATTATATAAAATAATGGTTGCATTCTTTCACTTCTAGAAAATGATATCTTACAATTTATGTGCTATCTTTTAATAAACTAAACTCCTTGTTACTTGTATATATTATACAAGATATCTCAATTTTTTATTAATTTCCAAAATCAAATCTAAATAAATTCAATACCTTGGAATATAGTCAAGCTCCATCTTTTTTTTTTCCTGATTGTTGATACCAAACTTAAGCTTCTATAAGATGTCATTAAAGTGATTGAGTCAATGTCATAGGCTTGTGGATTAGGCCGAACTTAATGCTATCAATTGAAATCATGCATCTATCAATTCTTTCATTATCATGAGAATTCATTGTCATGAGAAATTGATATGTATTTCTTCATTGAATTATATGTCACGGAACACTAGTTTAATTATTTTGAGTTATGCATGAAACTTAATTCTAAAAAATAAGATCAAATGTAGTCCAGTATGGTGAAGCTTAACATTCAACATACCATGCATGCAGTTTAATCATAAGTTAATATATCTTGTTACTTCAATCATATGTGATAGAACTAATTTCCTTTACAACTTGTAAAGTCCTGCTAGCAAGTGTGTGGTTTATTTATTAGCTACAAGTTTCACTTTCATACACGTGAATGTATCTTCTATGCCCACAAATATTTGTCCAATTAATAAACATAAACATATGCTCTCGTTATCAAGAAACCAAGTCCTACCTTAGCTAGTAATATAATATATATATGTTACCT
>JANZLC010000002.1:14237827-14257847 GCA_026413385.1 Erythroxylum gracilipes | reverse complement strand
TTGCATATTGTTTAATATACTTTAAATAATATTTATATGCATAAATAATTTTTATTACAAAATAAAATATAGTTAAATTAAAAGTTTTTTTTTATTTTTATATTGCCAAACAATTTACTATATGAAACTCTTAAAAAAAAACTCTTTTTTAAATGACAGCCAAACAGTCAACTGACTTCTTAGAAAAGTTGTTCTCAGAAAATATCTACAAAAAAAAGCTCTATTAATATAAGCCTAACCAAAGGCTAAAGACAACATCTAAAGTGTCAAGATTCTAGAAAGGGGCTCTCAAGAAGATAAGTGATAATTAAATCTCAGGTAAGACACAAGGTGGGAGAAGGGAAGGCAACAAGCTTCTAGTTTGACAAATGGCTGGACGTAGGAGCTCTGTATGAGCAACCGCATCTCCAGGAGCTGAAACAACATTTCCCGAAGGAATACACAGTCCAGAATGGCCTAAGCAACAAGGAAGCAACACAAATGATACTCCTAGACACACCGATGAAAAATCTCCTCAATTCCAATATTTCTGAGGAGGAAGATGAAGTGACTTGGATGAGGACTGGTAATGGTTTATTTAATAATAAAACAGTACGAAGTCTATTTCGGGGCATAGAAAACAATGTGTGCCAGCACAAATAAGTTTTTGGGATAACAGAATACTTCCTAGGGCATCCCTTACTCTCTGGATGGCCATCCGAGGAATGCTCCCAATGCAAGACAGACTCAACAAATACATGCTAATTCCTAACAGGTGCGCACTGTGTGAGAGGCAGTGAATCTATGACTATGAAGCATTTGTTTTTCAAGTGTCAGTATACAAGCAACATATGCTAAAGTATCGCAGGTAGGTGTGGGTCTAAGAATCCCCCATATGTATGGGAAGATATCATCAGTTGGAGCATGGCATGTTATATCAAGTTTTGTTGACTTACCTGGTTAGGGACATCTAGGAAGAGAGGAATAAAAGGATTTTCTCTGACATATCCCTTCCCAACTTATTCCTTATAATGGCCATATCTGACAATATAAGGCTACATATTGGAGTGTTCTCGGAAGGTTGAGTTTTCGACAGTGAGATGAAACAAAGATGGAGAATAACAAAAATCGAAGGGTTCAAATGAGACAAAATCAAATCTAGGGATAAGAAGAACGGATGAGAGTTACCGAGATAGGAATCGTGCTACGAATGTTCCTAGATAGCGAGTTCTACACATTAAATACGTATACACCAAATGAGAATAAAGATTATAGTGCGAGGAGCACGACCCTAGTAAGTAGACAGAAGCTTCCCTACTACTGGATCCTTGGAATGACAGAGAGATGTTGGCCCCTCGTTGAAAAAATCATCTTGCAATATACCTTAATTTGGCATAAGGTTTTGACGACTGAGGGGGAACAACTTTTCCCCTTTTACAAAACGACAATGGTGAAGGCTAAGCAAAAAATGGTGTCGCCTGTGCAGTGAACATTGTCATCTCCTGCTTAGACGACTGCAAGAGCAATGTTTTAAAAACTGGGCTATGCATCGAACCGGTGGAAAGAAAGGTTTAAGGTTTAAAGGTTTAACTGGTAGTAAACCGCTATAAAACTAGTATATAATAAATAAGAAGTAAAACTTATAAGAATAAATAAAAATAAAATATTTTATTAATACCAATGTCTATTAATATATAATGAACTAATGATAAATAAATGAGTCTAATATAAAACTTAAAATAACAATAAAAATCAAAATTATATTTCTGAAGGAGGTTGTGTCTCATCATCGTCAAAAGCTATAAATTCTTGAATACTATTTAAAGATTCATAAACTACGCTTTTATCTAAAGTATTTGCATCAATTTCTTCTACTGCATAAAAATAAATTACAAATTAGTAATGTATGAAATTATTCTCAATTGTAAACTTGTAATATATTGTACTTTTAACTTAAATATGATCAAAATAAGACATGAACTGATCATCAGTAGATGTTCTTAATTCATTCATTGTGACAAATGCATTTTCTTCATAAATCGTCTTTTCAAGTTTATTATAATTAAGATCAGGCGATGATTTTCTTCTTCGATTCAAAAATCAGTATGTTCAAACAATTAATATCAACTGGATCATATGTTCTCTTCTTACTTAGTGCTCTGAATACATAATAGAGAAATTATAAAGTCAATAATAAAATAAAACTATTGAAATAAAAACAAAACTATAAAATACCTATTCTTCATTATTAGATTATAAGTAACGTAAACAAGGTCATTAAGTCTTTGATGTTCCAAACGATTTAGTTTTTTTTATATGAATACATTCAAAAACACTCTAATTATGTTCACAACCTGATACAGAAGTTGTTTGACTGAGTAACCTAATAATGAGTTTTCTCAATATTGGAGCACTGTCACCGAATAATCTCCACCGCTTATCTGCATTTTAAAGTAATAAAAATATATATTATTAATAAGTAAATAATGAATTAAAAGTATAAAACTTACTTAGATGCATTTTTTCCATTATAAGTTCTCTCTTTGCTGATGATCTAGCAAAACCTTCTAAACCTTCATGATACAATTTAATTTTATTTATCGTTTGTGATTTCTCTTCAATAGAGAAAATACCTTTGCATTCAATCACATCAAACAAACCGTCCATAATATTAATTTTACGTGCCTCTCTACTATATAAGCAATAAGTATTGAGAAAATAAGCTGCTAAGTGGATCATTTGAGTAAGATGCTTATCCCGTTGTCGATCAATAATATCTATATAAGGCTTGTGCAATTTCTCCTTCCTTCTAAAAAGATTTATAATTGTTTTGTGAGCTCTATATATACCATCATATATATACCCCAAAGATGGCTTCTCATCTAAGTCAACAATCCTCAATAGCCTTATAATCGGAGCCACAATCTTCACAATGATCAAGCAAGTACCTAAAAATTTATTATCTAGAATAATAACACAAACTTCTTTTCCCTTTTCACTCTTTGATAATTTATGACTTGAAAAGTATTTACTTTTCACTAAATTTTGAAATAGTTGCTTATGTTCATAAACACTTTTGAAAGTAATAAATGTAACTGCAAACTTGGTAGTAGCAGGATGCACGATCTTAACCCAATCTTCTTGCTTTCTTAACCAAGACAAAAATGTGACATGATTGTACACAAAAATTGTGATCTTAGATGTGCGTGAAGCAAGACAAAAATATGGTTCATACCACCAATATCTTTTAAAATAAGATTTATATAATGAGCAGCACATGGAGACTAATAAATATGCCCATACTTTGATTGTAATAAGTACCCAACTGACACATAATTAACTGCATTCTCTGTAACAAAATGCACAACATTCTTTAGTCCAACCCACTCGACAATTTTAGAGAATAATTCAGATGAAGCATTATCACTTTTTATCATGTCAGAAGCATCAACAGACTTGATAAAAGTTGTTCCCAATGAAAGTTCTTTATCTTTGATCAGTCCACCCATCTGCCATAATAGTGCATCCTATTGATTCCCAACTAGATTTATATGTATCCATAATTAACTGACATTCCTTTTTTAATTCTTAAAGCAAAGGCACATGTAGCTTATAATAAGATGGCACCTTAAATCCTGGACCTATTGCTGTTGTAGCATCAATTGCTTCTTGAAAATATGGTAAATTTAAAGCATTTAAAGGAATACATGAATGATAGAACCATCTAGCCTATGTTCTTTTACATTGCAAAACAACATCCTTATCAACCATAGAACTTTTTAGATTAGGTTGAGAACCAGGAGTAGTTTTTGGAGAAAGTTAAGAATTTATGTCAATAGTAGCTTTTCTTTTTCCTTTATCTAATACTTCTGATGTTTCATCATCTCCAAAAGATATATCACAAGCCTATTTATTTTCCTTTTTCTTTATTACCTGTTGCTGCAAATATTTTCCAACCATATCACGTACATCAAGTGGTACTTTTTTGTAAGAAGCAATATTACTCTTAACATCAATAAGATGTTCTTTCATTCTAAAAATTTTGGATTTAAATATTCTACCACAAAATACAGTTATATTACCATCAATTGCTTGAGAAGAAGAAAAATAATTCCACGCTGTATCGGACTTACCACGAGTAGAGGATGATTCCATATTCTTCACTATGATTTAATCTAAAAAGTATAAAAAAAATATTTGGGTATACTATTGTCAAGGCAAAAGTGTACAACTGAAATAATTTTCATTATCAATTATAATAAAGAAGATCAATAGCAGCAGAATGGATACATAAAAGACCAACAGATGTTACTCACTTATTAAACTTTTCTCCAACAATTGGTCCACTTCAAATAGCCTAACCAAAATATTGCTAGTTTTCAATTTTGGTGTTTTAGATCAACAAATTGAATAGTTGAAAGACTATATATAACTATCAAAACTAGAAATTGATATGAAATAGAGTTCTAAATATTACAGAAAACTTAAACCAAGTATTTCTAATTGTTACAGAAAACTAATTACTGTCTTATCCTTATCCCCTTATCTACAGGACAAATTGGAACTCTATAGTAACTTGATAACTAAATCACCATTTCACTCTAAAACCCATTCATCGAATCTCGAATTTTTTTCTTCCTCTTAAACTTTGCAACAAAATGATTCACAAGCCTGTTATCGAAGTCCTCAACACCAAGATGAATGTCACCATAACAGAAACAAACCAAGAGTAGAAAGAGATCAACAACTGAATGGTGACCATACTAGAAACAAACCAAGAGTAGAAATACAACATAATGGTACTCACTTATAGACAAGCTCTTACTGATTCAAGCCTTAGAGGATGGGTAGCTAATTACTATAAAAGAGGTCCCAGCAAAGCAGCCCAAAATAGTGTTTTAGATTAATAAATTCAATACTTTAACGAGTGTATATAACACAATTATCAAAATCTGAAATGAGATGGAATTCTAAGTGTTACAGAAAACTAATTAATCAAGAAATATAAACGAAAATGAAATCTCATGATTCAACTTCCTTATGCTTATCTACAAAACAAATTGGAATTCTATGCAAACTTGACAAAACCCATTCATCAAAATGATTCATAGGCCTGTTATCAAAGTCCTTGCCTCCAAGATGAGTGTCGCCAGCTGCGACTTTCACCTAAAAAATCCCCTCAATCGTCAACAGAGAATCATCAAAAGTTCCTCCACCTAAATCAAAGATAAGAACATTCTGCTCTCCTTTCCTCGACGTTTTTTTATCCAAGCCATAACAATAGCAACAACTGTGGGCTCCTTAATTGTTATCACATTAAGCCTTACAATAATGCCAACATCCTTAGTAGCTTACCTTTGCAATCATTGAAATAAGAAGGTAGAAGGGGTTAGAAATGAGATCTGAGAAGAGAGAAGATGGTGGAGGCAAGGAGAGAGTTTGATTTGTGAAATCTGAAGTTTGATTTGAGAAGAGAAGAGCTTGATTTCTTCATCTATGGAGGTGGTGACAGATGGTGAAGAGAAGACAGTGAAGAGGGGAGGAGAGGGTTCGATGAAATGAAATATGAAGCTTGAAGAGAAGAGCTCGATTTGTACATATATGGAGGCAGTGAGAGATGGTGAAGAGAAGATCAGAAGATGGTGAAGAGATGACAGTGAAGAGGCAAGGAGAAGCCCAAGAGGGTTCGATGAAATGAAACTTGAAGTAGTCTTTAGGTATATCTGTAGTTCTGTACAGTAACAGACCAGTTGGACCGATTTGAAAAAAACTGGCCGGTTCACTGATAAACCAGCCGGTTTTTATACATAGAGGTTATTAGGTGAAACCGAACCGGACCACTAATCAGTTCAAACTTTTTCGGTCGAACCGATCGGTCCGGTTTAGTTTTTAAAACCTTATGTAAGAGTAATGGTTGAAAGCCATCATTTTCCCCTTGTATCCTTATATTGTAAAAGCTTCAGAATACTTTACATACATTTTTGGTCCTCCTATTAATGAAATTCAAATTAAAAAAACTATAAACTAAAGTTCGTTGCATTGATAACTCTCATTTTATTATTTCCTCTATCAAAAAATTTTATATCATCACAACCCTTATTTTATTAAATATTTTCTTTTGTAATGATTGATAAACTAGAATTTCTCATAAGATGGACTCCTACTTTTTTATATTACATTTTTTATTACAAGAATTTTGGATTTAATTTGGGTCCAAATGATAGCTCCATCAAATTTTAGCAGATAGATCCCATACATATGCCAAAAGGTTGGTGGAGAATGTTCTTGTGCATATCAATGGCAAATTAATTTTTTTGTAGAATTTTATGTGTTGGATATGGAAAATAATTATAAAATAAGACTTTTTTTGTTATGAAGGCCTTTCCTTGAAATGAATAAAGTAAAAATTAATGTCAACAGTGGTACTTTGACTATGGAATTTGGTAAGCATACTCTTCAATTTAATATATATGATACAACGAAGTATTCTGATGTTGATTTTCCTATTTTTTGTAGGTGATATTTTAGATTCATTAGTGTAATACTGGTTCGAACTTGATGAGAAGGATGACTTAGAAATAACTATGAGGGAAAATCTTTTTAATGAGGAAGATACTAATTTGTTTTCTTTAACTTTGATTTGTACGAGTATATGGCAGCCTTAAATAACTTCAAAGAGGTGAAACAAATGCTGATAGTGCAGTACTTGAAGTCAGGCATACCCATCCCTAATGACAACATATCCCTTTAATTGTCAAGCCCCTAAGATTAGAGTTAAAACCACTGTCAAAACACTTAAAAATGCGTACTCTTGAAAAATGGAGACACTTTGCTAGTAATAATCTCAAGCAAGTTAATCCTTACGTAAGAGCATAAATTGGTAGAGGTTTTTCAAAAAATTCAAAGTAGCCATAGGATAGACTACTAAAAATATTAAAGAGATTAGTCCATCTATGTGTATGCACCACATCTTGCTTGAAGAAGGAGAAAAGCTAATTAAGAAGCTCCATAAGAGATTAAGTATAACAATGATGGCAGTTGTTAAGAAAGAAATTATCAAATTGCTTTAGGCAGGAGTAATTTATCCAATTTTGGATATAGTTAAGTAATTCTAATTCAAGTCATCTAAATAAAACTGGCAGGACAATTGTGAAAAATCAACATGTTGAGTTAGTTTCTACTCAAGTATAGAATGAATTACGTGTTTGCATCGATTCCTGAAACTAAATTATGTTACTCGAAAGGACTATTTTCCTCTTCTTTTTATTGACCAAATGTTAGAAAGGTTAGCTAGTCGTGCTTTCTACTATTTTTAGATGGTTTTTCTTTTTGGAGCATGCAACACACCATCTACCTTATGGTAACCCTTTTCTTTGGCTATGTGGAACATATTATTGAAATCTCAAAGGATGACTTTATTGTGCATGGAAGTTCGTTTGATAATTGCTTGCATAATTTAACCTTAATTTTATAAAGTTGCATTGAAACAAGATGTTAAATTTTGAAGAATGTCATTTTATGGTAAGTCAAGGAATTATGTTAGGCCATGTAGTTTTATCTAAGGGAATAGAGGTTAAAAAAACAAAGTTTATATTATTCAATCTCTACCTTACCATGCGAAAATGTAAGAAGTTTGTTCTTTTCGTGGACAGACAGGTTTTTATAGGTGTTCCATAAATGATTTTTCTGTGCAAGCTATTGTAAAAAAAAAGAAAAAATCAATTAATAATAAAGCCTGTGTTTTCAAACTCCACGTAAACATTGTAATACGCAATAAAGTTTTTTGAACTAACCGGAGAACAACCTAGATCTTAACTTGCACGATAAGGTTATTATAAAAAATCTCAAAATTTACTTAATTTTATAATTATAATTTGAATTTAAAAAAGTGACAATTAAATGTTTAAATTTTTTAATTCTAACCTGATTTTAATATTTTCGATAATGTTGTTGACATGACTTGCCACATAAAATAGATACCCTTAACACTTATACACGTCAAACTTAATTAAACTAACTAATTAAGTTTTATTAAGTTGTGTAACTAAACTATGTCATTTTGGACTTGAAAAACTTTAATGAACCTCATCAATAACATTAATGGAGATACTAATGTCGAGTTAGAATTGAAAATTTTGAAAGCTTGAGCATTTAATTGTCATTTTTTAAAAGTTTCAATTATAATTACAAAATTGAGAAAAGTTTGAGATTTTTTTATAATTAACCTAATAATTAATTACGATTTTAACGATATTACAATTTAGCAAATCGAATTTTTTTGATTAACGATAATAAAGAAGCTCGATAAAGGATCTGATTTAATGAGATAAAATCCAGCCAAGACAATGAACCCTAATTAGTATTGGCCGGACATGCATCAAGCTTGTGATGGAGAGGCTCAATACAGTTACTATATATAGTTGCTAAGGTCTCCTATTGTCTGCTTAAGTAAGTTCGTGAATATTCAGATTCTCTAATCCGTTAAGAGGTTCACGCATTAAGAAAGACACAGAAAGATGTTAACGACATTCAGATCGTCAAGAAAGTTCGAAAGTTTCAGCGTTAAAAACTCATTCAAAAAGATGGAAAGCAAATAAGGCATTTTCTATTTTTCTCAATTTATTCATTTTCACATTTGATCATAGGGGCGTAACTAAGGCTCGTGTTACGCATTTACACATGGTAGAAGAATAAAAGCAAAAATGACGTTCATGTTTAGAAATTTGACAATTTCTTCTCACATCTGATCTCACTCTCATGTACTTCTTTATCTTCTATATCTATCTTCTACTTCGATGCATTGGGTTCTTTTGATTCAATTTAATTTGTTGTGTAAATCTTCAATCAAGCAAATTGAAGAAGATGGAGAAATCTCTACATCTTCACGTTATAAAAAGTGGCGAGTTTCATCTCTTCCGTCTCTCTCTCTCTCAGTCATTGTATGCTCGTAGAAGAATTTTTATGTCAAAGAATTTGTCATTGGAGTCTCACGCAATAAAATGTTATGAATATTGTATAATATCATAGCGATCGAAAAATAGTACAAAATTACTTTATAATGTACCAAATAGTTGTATTGAGATGTAGAAAAGAATTTTAAGATATATCAATTGATATAGGACAGTACACTAATATAATAAAATAATTGAATGAAATTTGTAAATTAAGAAAATGTTGGAGGGCTAAATTTAAAAATAGTTATTATGTCTAAAAGATAATCTTTTGTGTTAATTTTAATAAGTGAAATTATCGAATCAAAATTAAAATATTTAATTTATTCCTATTTTTATAACATTTTAGTCAGTATTATGAGTTTCGTACCGTATATTGATAGAAAACAGTATGAAACATAGTTTAAAGGGACCAGCTATTGGTACCGTCAATTTTACATGGTACAGGCTAGTATTTAAAATACCGATCGAATATTGATCGGTACTGTAAATTTTGAAAAGTCGAGAGACCATTGTGAAAAAAACCCACCCACCCCTTTGTCAACAATTGTGGCTGTCAACAATTGTTGGCCACAGCCAAAGGCACTCCTGCCTTTTTATTCGGTGCCTACCATGCCTAACACAGCTAAAGGCACTCCTGCCTATAAAAAGGCAGGAGTAGCATGAAGAGAAGCAGAAAGCAGTACAAAAGAGAGAAGTGAGGTGAGAGAGAAAAGAAAGAAAGAGAGAAAGAGACACAAAAAATATTATGTATATTTTTTGGTCTAGTTTTTTCTTGTACTTCTCTAGTTTTTTTTAGTAGTAAAAGTCTTCTATCTTTGCCCGTAGTTTTTACCCTAATTTGAGGGATTTTTACGTAAAATCTGTGTGTTTATTACTATTTCTTCAATCCTATTTAGCTGTGAGCCTGCTTTAATCCGGTTGATTTTCATAACAAGTGGTATCAGAGTGAGGTAAACGACGAATTTTTTGGCATAATCCGTTCGGAGTTTCGGTGAACACAGTGAAAGTTGGTGAATAGTAACCAAAAGGTGACAACTATTCATTCATTTATTTTTGCATTAAACTGTGCAGTTACTGTTATTCACGTGCACAGTACTATTCACGTATACATTACTATTCATACCATATAGGTACTATTCACGTGGAATAGTGAGAGCAAAATTTTATTTGTGATAGAAGCAATGGAAGCAAAATTTGAGATTGAGAAGTTCAATGGGAGTAATTTCTCATTATGGAAGTTGAAGATAAAGGTAATCTTGAGAAAAGATAATTGTCCGGCAGCCATTAGTGAATGGTCAGCTAGAGTCACAGATGAAAAATGGAAGGAGATGGACAGGAATGCTTTAGCTAATCTTCACCTAGCTTTAGCTGATGGAGTATTATCCAGCATAGAGGAAAAGAAGACTACAAAGGAAATATGGGATTACCTCACAAAATTGTACGAGGCCAAATCACTCTTTAACAAAAATTTTTTGAAGAGAAAAATATACACTTTACGCATGGCGGAATCCACTTCAGTGACGGAGCACTTAAATACTTTAAATATTCTATTTTTCCAACTCAAATTATTAGGGCATATAATAGAGATAAGTGAACATGCGAAATATCTACTCCAAAGTCTACTAGATTTGTATGATCAACTCATCATCAATTTAACAAATAACACAGACACTCTAGTCTTCGACAATATTACAGCTACTATTCTGGAATAAGAGAATCGGCAAAAAAGTAAGGAAGACAAGCTGGCAAATTCACAACAAGTGGAGGCCTTGGCGATGATGAGAGGAAGATCAATAAAACGTGACCCAAGTGGGAGTCATAGTCATGGTAGATCAAAATACAGGAGTAAGAAGAATTTCAAGTTCTACAATTGTGGCAAGAAAGGGCACCTGAAGAAGGATTGTTGGAATCTGAATAAGAAAGATTCTATTCCTCAAGGAAATGTGGTAAATACTTCAGATGATGGAGGTGCAATGGTCTGTGAAGCAGCAACGACTATTGGAGGTAAGAGAAGATTGTTGATGTATGGCTTCTCAATTTAGTAGCTAATTTTCATATGACCTCTTGAAGAGAATGGTTCCATCAGTATGAATCTGTCTCTGGGAGATCTGTGTATAGCTGTAATGATCAAACTCTAAAGATCGTTGGTATCGACACCATCAAGTTAAAGATGTATGATGGGACAACTTAGACTATTGAAAAAGTGCGACATGTGGAGGGCCTGAAGAAGAATTTGTTGTCTGTAGGACAACTGGATGATCTTGGTTTTAGATTTGAGATTCAAAAAAAGATTATGAAAGTGATTAAAGGAGCGTTAGTATTTATGAAAGCAGAGAAGATTGTTGCAAAATTGTACATGCTGAAGGGAGTTACTTTGCAAGAAGGAGAGACATCCATTGCGGTGACTAGTTTAGACCACAAATCTGCAATAACGTGGCATAAAAAGCTTGGACATATGTCACAACAAGGAATAAAGATACTTGCAGAGAAAAATCTACTTCCAAGTCTCACAAAAGTATCACCACCCTTTTGTGAGCATTGCATTGTAAGTAAGCAACATCGATTGAAGTTTAACACATCAAAGTTCAGAAGCAAAGAAATTCTAGAATTGATTCACTCTGATGTATGGCAAGCATCAGTTACGTCCCTAGGAGGAGCAAATTTCTTTGTATCATTTATTGATGATTATTCAAGGAGTTGTTGGGTGTTTCCTACCGAGAGGAAGGCTGATGTGTTTCCAACTTTCAAATTTTACAAGGCGCGGGTAGAACTCAAATCTAGTAAGAAGATCAAGTGTTTGCGCTCAGATAATGAAGTTGAATATAATGGGAAAGAATTTGATGAATTTTGCAAGCAAGAAGTCATCAAAAGGTAGTTCATAACATCATACACTCCTCAACAAAATGGAGTAGCAGAATGGATGAATAAAGCTTTGTTGGAAAGAACAAGAGTGATGTTGAGAACTGCAAGCTTAGATAAGAAATTCTGGGCAGAAGTAGTCAATACCGCTTGTTACGTGGTGAATCGAGCTCCATTAACTACAATTGAGTTGAAGACAGCGATAGAGATGTGGACTGGTAAACTAGTGGATTATTTCAACCTTCATATATTTGGAAGTTTTGCCTATGTGATGTTCAATGCCCAAGAAACTACAAAGTTGGATCCAAAATTTAGAATATGCATTTTCTTAGGGTATGCTGAAGGAGCGAAGGGGTATCATCTGTGGGATCCCACTGCCCACAAGATTGTTATCACCAGGGATGTTATCTTCATGGAAGATAAGGATCAAGAGCAAGTAGAAAATGTTGGCACTGTACAAGAGAATCCATAAACTACAACAGTACAAGTGAATAGGGAAGTTGATCAAAATGATTCTTCTAAAGCTGCACCAGAGCACAAGGAGCAAGAACCAGTTGAATATGATGTTCCAGATATCAGAGACCAACTCGTATAAGAAGAGCACCGAGCTAGCACACAAATTATATTATAGAAAATAATATTATATACTATCTTTTAACTGAGGACGGAGAGCCATCAACTCTTCAAGAAGCAATGAATAGTTCAAATACATCTCAGTGGATGGCAACAATACAGGAAGAAATTGAAGCTCTGCATAAGAATAAGACATGGGAGCTAGTATCACTACCACAAGGAAGAAAGCTTATTGGCAATAAATGGGTTTACAAGATCAAGCGGAGTGGTGACGATCAAGTTGAGCGATATTGTGCTAGATTGGTGGTAAAAGGATATGCTTACAAAATTTTAACAAAATATTTTCTCCTATGGTTCGACTCACTGCAGTTAGAGTAGTTCTAGCAATGTGTGTATATTTGACTTGCATCTTGAGCAGTTAGATGTAAAAACTACATTTCTTCATGGAGATCTTGAAGAATAAATTTATATGCTTCAACCAGAAGGTTTTGAAGAAAAAGGGAAAGAGAACTTGGTTTACAGGTTGAACAAATCGATATAGTTTAAAGCAGGCGTCGAGGTGTTGGTATAAGAGATTTGATTCCTTCATCATGAGTCTTGGATACAGCAGACTGAATGTAGACCCTTATGCATATTTCAAGAGGTTTGAGAAAGATGATTTTATAGTCTCGTTGTTGTATGTAGACGACATGTTGGTAGCAAGCCTCAATAATGATCGTATCAAAGAATTGAAGGCACAGTTGGCTAGGGAATCTGAAATGAAGGACTTGGGACCAGCAAACAAGATTCTAGGGATGCAAATTCACCAAGACAAAAATAATAGGAAGATTTAGCTTTCTCAAAAGAATTATTTAAAGAAGATCTTGTGGCGATTCAACATGCAAGATTGTAAGTTAATTTATACCCTTCTTTCTATTAATTTCAAGTTATCCTCAAGTATGAGTCCTAGTAATGAAGAAGAGAGGATAGAGATGTCTCGAGTACCGTATGCATCAGTAGTGGGAAGCTTAATGTTCGCTATGATTTGTATAAGACCAGACATTGCACATGCAGTGGGAGTAGTTAGTAGATACATGGAGAATCTTGGTCGAGAGCATTGGAATACTGTTAAAAGGAACCTCAGATGTTCCATTATGTTATGGAGGATCAGATTTTATTGTCAAAGGATATGTTGATGCTGATTATGCGGGTGATTTTGATAAACATAAATCCACTACAGAATATGTGTTTACACTAGCTAAAGGAGCTGTGAGCTGGGTTTCAAAACTGCAGTCAGTTGTGGCTAAGTCAACAACATAAGCATAATATGTAGCAGCTACACAAGCTAGTAAAGAAGCAGTATGGTTGAACATGTTGTTGGAAGAACTTGGGAATAAACTCTGTATTGTGACAGTCAGAGTACTTTGCAACTTGCCAAGAATCCAGCATTTCATTCAAAGACAAAGCACATTCGAGTTCAGTATCACTTCGTTTGTGAGAAAGTGGAAGAAGGAGCGGTGGACATGCAGAAAATTCATACAATGGATAACCTGTCAGATTTTACGACAAAAGCAATCAATGGTGACAAGTTTATGTGGTGTCGATCTTCGTGTGGCCTGACAGAGACGTAAGCAACATAAAGCGGCAAGGTAGAAAGAATGGTGTGAAAATATAATTGATTATCAATCAAATCTTCAAGTGAGAGAATTGTCAATAATTGTTGGCATGGTAGGCACCGAGTAAGCAATATGAAGCGACAAGGTAGAAATAATTGTGTGAAAATATGATTGATTATCAATCAAATCTTCAAGTGGGAGAATTGTCAACAATTGTTAACTGGTAAGCACCGAATTCGGTGCCTATCATGCCTAGTATAGCCAAAGGCACTCCTGCCTATAAAAAGGCAGGAGTAGCATGAAGAATTTCACAGCAAGCAGAGGAGAGAAGAGAGACGTGAGGTGAGAGAGAGAAGAACAGAAAGAGAGACCAAAAGATATTTTGTGTATTTTTGGGTCTAGTTTTTCCTTGTAATCCTCCAATTTTTCTTAATAATAAAAGTATTCTATCCTTACCCGTAGTTTTTACCCTAATTTAAGAGTTTTTCACGTAAAATTTTTGTGTTCATTACTATTTTTCAGTCCTATTGAGCTGTAAATCTAATCTATAATCCCGTCGATTTTTACTACACTCTCTATGTCGAGTGAGTTTATTGTAACATTGAGTTATAGTAAGATCCCTTTGCAGAAGATAATAGAATCTCAAAAACTTTTTAAGTGTTTGATTGGCAACTCTATGCCTTTCGGTTGCCATGTAGTGGATTCCTAATGATTGTTGGTAATGAGACTATCAGAACTCATAATTTAATTACTTTTGATAAAGATGAGGTCCGTCTTTATGTTGTCATGTTTTACCTGATCATAGGAAGAAGCAGAAGACTTTTCTTACTTCTTTTATAGATACCTGTGAAATGGTTTTTTTGTTCTTTTTTAAAACTGGAATAGTATATATTTTATAAGGGACTATAAAGAAAATAGATTTAAAAATATATTTTTCATTTAAATTTTCAATAATTTTATGTGTAGCAGAGAATGTAAAATTAGAATATCAACTTCCATTACAAAAGTTTGATTTAATTAAAATTAGAAAGAGTCATGAAAATTATAAAATTTAATACTAATTATTAATATTGATGTATTTAATCCAATTCTGTTTTCCCATTTGTACTATAATTGAAATTTTTATATTTATGTTTGTTCATAAATTTTGTGAATAACAAAGGTATTGTTTGTGTGTGCAATTTGATCCATTGATTATCTAGGCACTTAAAAGGAGTTTTGAACCTGCAACTGGAACTAGCTTAGGTTTGACATACTAATCACTAGCTGAAGGGAAATTAAATGTTTTGCAATATGTTTTTGTGGTTGAAAATTTGATGCCTAGCAGCAAATGAATTTGGAAAGGTTACACTGTCATCTGTCAGAACTGCCAAAGAAGTATTATTCAGTCGGGAAGGAGTTCTACAAAAGAAAGTAACGAGAATACAAGCGGATTACAGAAAAGCTAGGCATGGGCACTCTGTAGCTTACAGGTAAGCATCTTTAGCCACCGGAACAGGACTTTCAGGCAGCTGTCTGCCCACCAAAACTCTCCTATTCACATCATCCCTGGTGCCACACAGAACTGGATGCCTTAGCCGGAATATTTCCATGACTGCATTCTTTTTCTTTTGTTTTGTCATTGCTTTGACACCACTATGCAGAGGCTTGCTTTTCTGTTGGTGAATGCCTCTAAGATCCAGGAACGAACCTGAAAGACTATTCCCTCTAGATTCTGCAAGACGATCGAGTTGTTTTGAAGTGCTATCAACCTCGAAATTATCAAGAAGAGAATCGTCGTGGGAATGCGCAGGACTAGGTGTTTGTGATCCTTCCTTGGTTTTTTCCTTCTTTTTCATCATTAATGCTTCTAGCTTATATCTTGAAGGTCTGTAAACTTGGCGACTTCTTGTGATATCGAATTCACGCATTGGCTTTCCCTCAGACCCAGAGCCATGTTGGTACCATGCCCAGGCAGCTGCTTTTGCAATGCTTAAATCATCATCTTTATATGTGTCATCTTTAGGCTTCTTTCTGTCCCTGAAAATGTTGAAAATTGCAGGTGGAGGAGACATGGGTAGAGATGAAGTTGAAGAAGGAAAATGTCAGAAAATGGAGCTCCATGCTATAGCTGCGAAATTGGTAGGTAGATGTTTTAGTTTTGAAGCTGTAAATCTTTTTGTGGAAGAAAGGTCTCTACTCTCATGAAACGACATCCAAAGTGGTCCCTTCACCTGGTGATGTTTTCAGAATTGAATGAGATCATTCAACAGAAAATGGAAGATTGGACCACCCAGAGGCTAGATGTTCGATTGGAATTGGGTTCTTACGGGCCACATTTTGTTCTTCTGAATGTAATCTTCTCTCACTCGTCTACGTAACAAGTGACTTTTATTCCCGTAGGAAGCTCTTTTTCTCCGTATGCACAAAAATCCTACTCACGTTCACGGAGGAGCAATTATGCTTGAGTTTTGTCCATGGTAAAGTACTACATATGGGTTCTGAAAGGGCTGCATTATTTCTGAACAAACGGTACAATGCAAGACTGTCGCCAACTCAACTCAGCGTGTGCGTTTTACATGTTGAGAAATGTCATTTTCAACATGCCTTTATTGCAGCTCTTCCCAAAATTATTAGCTGTCTTCTTTGACAGCTTGAAACATGGCATATATTTACATCTTTAATTCACAAACATAAGAAATCATCCTTTCAGCTTCAAGCTGCACCAAGTTCAGTATTTCAGATGGTTATCCTCAACTTCATATAATCCAATTTATAAAAGGGAAAGGAAACAGCTTATATTCCATTGTCGATTTAAAAATTTGTTTAATAAATTTTAACTATGATATCAAGATTGGTATCTAACGATGTGAAGATCCCTCGCCATTTGTGTAAACAAACTCCTGTAGTTTAAATGTTAAGACCTAAGATTCTACTACCATTTAACAGTCTACATTATATTGTTCAGAGGATTAAGGACCGCAATGTCATAAAGAGATAAATGGAAGCAATGAATTAAAGAGTTTTCAGAATTTACAAAATGATTAACCCAAAAGGAAAAGAAAGTGCAAGACTTCACCGCAATTAAATTCATGTTCTTAAATAATTCTAAAGGGAATTCTTTTAATAAATATTTACGATAGTAACTTGACTCTATTTAGTAAAATTTGTAATTAAGAATTATCTTCCCTTTAATTAATTTTTTGTAATTTTCAACTAAGATTCAAATATAAAATTTTTAATAAGCACCTGTGAAAAAAACAAAAAAATAAATAAAACAAACGTGCTATTAACAAAATAAAAGGACAAATACTATTAACAAAGGTATTCAAATTAATTATAAGATATAAGAAACAAAGAAAAATGAAAGAGAAAGTTCAAAAAGCCTATGAAATGAAAAAAAGATTTCTCTATATAAGATCCTCTACCTATATTTTAATTCGTCAAAGTTTTCTATTTAGGGCTAAGTTCTCAATAAGCTTTAGTAGAGTTATATCATAACTGATCACCTTCCCTCAATTTTTCTTAAGTCTTCTTTTTCTGTTACAGTTTTTAAGTACAATCTTTTCACTAGGGCGTCAAGTTGTCTCTTCTTGACATATTTGAACTATCTAAGTTTTGTCTCTCTTAACTCACCATCAATGTTAAATACCTCCAACTTATCTCTTACCACTATATTTATGAACTATCTCTTCTTGTAAAGTTGTACATCCAATTGAGCATGTTGGATCCCGTTTCCGAAACCCAACTACTTAATCCGCAATCCCTCGTACGTAAATATGATTATAAACTCAATTCAGGCTCTCCGAATAAAACTTGTAAGGTTCACATTAATTTCCGTCAAAAAAATCTAATAAGCTTAGGGCCCAAAATTTAAAAACAAAAATCCTAGCCCACTAACTTTCTTTTCTTCATTTTCTCTTCATTTAAATGGTCCATTTCATTCATTCTTACATTACTTAAGCAATAAATCCCCAATTTATTCCAACCAAATTAAAAATATCAAATTAAAACCTCAAAATAATTTAATCACGCCTCAAAATAATTTAAACATGCTTAATGCGAATCGGGGCCCAACAGAGCATCTTCATCTCCGTCATTGTTAACTTACAAATATGCACATGTTTGATGAGTCAACAATCGGTTGCATAGAGTATGGTTGGCCTAATTGCTAAATGATAAATTTTACCCTTTAGCTTGAATGATATCTTTTTGTCACATAAAACTCCTGATGTGCCTCTCTATTTAAGACACCGTGATTTGATACGGAGCTATGTCATTATCTATCTCCCTATTAATTTGTACAATAGATCCAAAGTGCTTAAAAGAATTTTTTTATAGTATAACTTCTAGACCAATCTTTATTTTCACATCGGGCATAACTTTGTGACCTGAAAAGTTACACTTTAGGTACTCAATTTTAGTCTTATTCAACTTAAGCCCTTCGACTCGAGCATATCCCTCCAAGTTCTAGCGTTACATTAACATTCTTTTGTTTCATCTACTAAAATAATGTCATTAGCAAATAACATACATTAAAGCATATCTCTGTTGGATATTTTTGATGAGTTCATCCATAACCATTGCAAATAGGAAGGGACTTAATAAGGATCATTGATGTAGTCCGAAATCAATAGGAAAATGATCTACATCTTTCTGTCATCCTTACTTTAGTCTTAATACCTTCATACATATTCCTAATAATCCTTATATAAATCATAAGAACTCACTTAACTTTTAAATATCTCCATATAACTTTCTTAAGTACCTTGTCATAAGTCTTCTTCTAAGTCAATAAAAATTATGTGCAGGACTCTCTCTTTATCCCTATAATATCCTATTAATCACCTAAAGAGGTGCAAAACTTATGTCATGAACCTTCCTAGAATAAAATAAATTGATTCTCCGAGATAGTTACTGTAACGCCCGAATACCCCCTAAGAGGATTTATAGATACCACACAAAACAATCCTAAAACATATCAAGATATTCCAGAAATTCATTGAAAATAAGACCACATACTTCACATTCATACTTTGTTGAGTTATATACAGAACATCATGTACACATTGTACTCATCATATGCATGCCTTACATACAAATTCATCCCATATTATAGATATTATAAACCATTTATACAAAATACAATATGTCTCAACACATTGAAATACAACTTAAAACTTAAACATAACATTTTCCAAAATCATATCAAGTCCTTCATTGGCCACTGCAATTGTCCCAGCCTTAAGTCTTCTTATCAGAACCTACACAGAGGCAAAACCACCGTGTTAATTATATAGCTTAGTGGGGAATAACTAAACAGGATGCATAATGACAACTGTTTCTAACAGTCATCTCACATTCACATGTACTGAATCAGGTTATATTATAAGCAATCTTCAATTGTTCATATTAAAGAGCAATCCAAACATTATTTGTCTCAGAACAGAATGTAATTCATCAGTACTAAACATTATTGCATCAGAATAAAACATGTCAATATCAGAACATAACATCATTACTTCCGAACAGAATGTACAAGTCTCATAATAGTATATAATTGTGTCAGAACAGAACATAACTTGTATCAAATTATAATATATCTTGTATTAAATCAGAACTTATCT
Organism: Erythroxylum gracilipes; assembly: GCA_026413385.1. Classification (NCBI taxonomy): domain Eukaryota; kingdom Viridiplantae; phylum Streptophyta; class Magnoliopsida; order Malpighiales; family Erythroxylaceae; genus Erythroxylum; species Erythroxylum gracilipes. The sequence continues at coordinate 14,238,281 of JANZLC010000002.1, read as the reverse complement.
TGTATCATATTAGAACTTATCTTGTATCATATCAGAACATATATCAAAACACAAAACAGATTAACTTGCTAGTCCTTTTTACATAAGCGAGTAACAAGACCAAAACAAAAGATACCTATGATTGGTATCTCAAAAATAAAAGAGACTTAAGTCTTTGAAACAGAAGACACTGAAGTGTCTAAGATCAGAAGACACCAGAGTGTCAAGTACAGAAGATACCGAAGTGTCTAGATACAAAAGACACCTTGGTGTCTAGTTACAGAAGCAGCTGCAGACCCCTCTAGGCATGCCTATTTACCCACGACTGGGACTTGGCAGTTTCAAAAACAAAACATTTCGTATTTCAGAATCACATGTAAATGATGTAGTGCATAGCATATGACTTTATTCCATTTAGCTCAAATTTAACATATTCATTCACATTTGATCAAACTTAACATGCCTTATAAACATA
>JANZLC010000002.1:14186923-14206612 GCA_026413385.1 Erythroxylum gracilipes | reverse complement strand
TGATGGTTTTGGCATTTAATTCTCTGTAATCGACACACAAACGCCAAGACCCATCTGCCTTTGGAACTAAAATCACCGGAGAAGAGAACGGAGATCGGCTAGGACGGATAATTCCCTGTTGCAGCATGGCCGAACACTGTTTTTCAATTTCATCCTTCTGCCCATGCGGATACCGGTACGGACGGACAACCACAGGTTTTGCTCCTGGTTCCAGTGGAATCCTGTGATCACAAGCCCTGCTGGGGGGTAATCCGGTTGGTGTATTGAACACAAAAGCGAACTCTGTCAATAATTTCTGCAGCTGATTGTCAGAGTTAGAGGAACTCAGTAGGCTATAAAGATCTGATTGTTTGGTAGAACCAGTGGAATCCATTCCCTGTAATTCGACTAAGGAACCCTGCTGATTAAAACACATTTTCATGACAGCAAAATCCCATAGAATGGGTCCCAAAGTGCGAAGCCAGTTAACTCCCAACACAATATCGAATCCAGTTAGTGGAAGGATAAATAAATCAACTGAGAAAGAGTAGGAGTCTAGTAGGATCGGAGTCCCCTTACAAATACCTGGGCTACACAACTGGTCCCCATTAGCGACATTTACCTTCAACCCACCCTGTTTGTGTACCATAGCTCCCAACTCAGCAACCTTATCGGCGGAAACAAAACTGTGAGTGCTGCCTGAATCCACCAAAATCAGAACGTCTCCTCCCTGCCAACACCCCATTAATCGCATGGACTGAGGATTTTGAGTTCCAGTGATTGCGTTCAAAGAGATCTCTGGCTGATCAAGAACGAAATCTGAATTATCAATTCCTTCCTCAACCGGCTCCTCCAAGTCAATCCAGAACAGCTTCTTACATTGGTGACCACGCACGAACTGTTCATCGCAGTTGAAGCACAAACCCTTTTTCCGTCTCTCCTCCATCTCCTCCCGAGTCAGTTTCTTCACCATACGACTGCCACGAAGATCGGAAGAAAAGGAGCTGCGACGATTGTCGCGTAGAGCTGGAGTACGTGGAAAAAGTTTCCGTTCATACAACCGTGAAATGCTCATTGCAGTAGCTAAATCTTTCGGATGGTGGAGTTCAACCTCGACACCAATAGTATCCTGCAACTCGCTGATATACAACTCCACTTTTTGATGTTGGGTGAGGGCACCAGCGCGGGACACCAACACTTCAAAGCGGTTTTGGTAATCTGCAACAGAACCACTTTGCCGTAGCTTCGCTAATTCTCCCAGTTTGTTGCTGCGAACCGGAGGGCCAAACCGAAGGTGGCATTGCTCAATAAACTCATTCCAGGTAGGGTCTGGAATGTCTTCCAGTAACTGCAATAGCCATAACTGAGCAATTCCATCTAAATGGTAAGAAGCCAGGCCTACTTTCTCTTCCTCAGGTGTACGTTGATGTCGGAAGAAGTGCTGGCAACGGCTAATCCACCCTAAGGGGTCATCCTTGCCATCATAACGAGGAAAATCAAATTTCGTAAATTTCGGAACAATCGAGCTTCCTCCAGAATTTTCAGAAGCCGAAGCACCAGAAATTCCCTTTTCCTTCCGTGATATTGCTTGACTACCAGCACTGTTGGTTTGAAGACCATGCTTAGCCGATTCAAGGTCCTGAGACATAGCATCCAATGTGGCTTGCATTTGCTCCATTTGTGTGGAGCGGGTTTTGTTGGCTTGCTGCTCGGCTAATAGTAAATCAAAGAGTTTGGTGAGTTGTTCCTGAACTGAGTCACCCATAACTGTTGGCTCTGATACCAAAATGTTATGGCCCAGTGTGATGGAACGAGTTATGGTCTATGGGATGTGGGTATTGAAGGGGAAGGTGTTTGAGTGTTTGGGTTAGAGATTTTCTTTTTGTTTCCTCGGGTCATTAACAGAACCAGCTCAATAGAGGGAGCAGGGAACCTCTTGAGCTTTGAAGTGCTCAAAGAACTTTTAATTGATTTTCGAAGTATCTCAATGCATTAATGATTATTGTTTAAATACAGGAAGTGTAAACAACTGCTTCCTACATCAAAGGCACTAATTCTAAGTGGAGAAACACTCTCCTCAACTAAGCATGAAAATAGGGAAATGGAGGATCACCCTCCTACAAAACAGGAAACATGGGAAAATAACTGAAACAGAAATTAACAAAATAATGTGACTAATTCAGCAGCTCTATTAGTGGTTGTTTAGACTGTATAGCCTTGGATCCATGACCATAACGTGTGTAAACTTGTAATGGCTTGGTAATACCTTCATTCTTTGAGAATGGGACAGTTGAATTTGTGCTTGATGAAAATACTTGAGAAGTAAATGCCATGCCAGCAAGTCCAAGAACACCACTATTGCGGGACAGTCTGAGTATGAACAACTCGGCCTGCACGTCAAAAGAATCCATTGTAGTTCAAGTATGTATAATCCATCAAGGCCATAATCGAGAGATAAAACCACACAATAGTTATCATCGTACAAAATTTAAAACTCTTTGAGTATAAACATGGTTTTCTTCATTATTGATCCACATGTACAGTTAGGCAGTTATGTACAAATGAAAACTTAAAATAAAATGCCACGGTTCACACCTGGTCATCTGCATGATGTGCAATGAGTAGCACACTGATCTGGTGTTTCATGCAGATGTCCTGAAATATTTGATACCTGAATTTCAGCAACATCAAAGATAGCATAATTATATGATCAGACTTAATATCAAAAAAGAAAAAGAGAACAGTTAGACAGGAGACATATATAAAGGCATCATCAGATTATCATTCCAACAGCAGGAAAAGAAAAAATAACCTCATATTTCGAGCATCTTCTTGCAAGTGGCCCTGTTTAGGTCTCCCATTGGGCCAGCTACAATGGGCAATTTCATTTCTGATTCCTAATCATTCTCCATGTTAGTCATCTTACATCGAAGAGATCAACCAGCCGATGAGCAAATAACCGAAAGTAAGCTTACCCATTTTAGAAACACGGTCTGAAACAATCCCTGCCTCATCTTTACTCTCAGTACGCAACCCATGATCAACAATAATAGCCAAAAGCCCATCAATTGAATCATTGCTGGTGGAAACAACATCAGAACTGCCTTTTTTCCAGCTAGCAGTTAGATAACAAAGCGTCATGTTGTCAGGACCACCAGATACTCCTAAAGCTGAAATTTTGAATAACAAGGGAAACACTAAATTTTGAAGTCAAAGTCATAACGTTTCCAATTCCAATTCTTATCGCGTAATGCCACATACAATGAACAGTTATCAAACACCATAACTCAACCGAAAGCTTAACACTGCAAATTGATATTTTTTTAAAAAGGAAAAAAATGCGTTAGGTTCATCCACTTTGATTTTTTTGCCTCCACCACCTAAATAGCCAAAGGGTAAAGATTTATCATTTTTCTGGGTTCACCTAAAGTTTTCAAGAACTAACCACAAAAGCAGAAGATAAGCCAACTTTTCAAGAAACCGCAAACAATAATATCGAGAGCCCTTACTCTGTAAATTCACAAAAATAATTCTAACCAATCAAAAGAAATTTAGCAAGCTTCGGCGCAGAAAATTCCCACTACAGCTGCCAAAAATAGTTTCTTCAATATTTCGATTGCTCATGAGAAACAACCAAAAAGCGATATCCCTACTATGCATCTCGTTTTTAACGCAGGTGTCGAACGTCTGCGATATTTAGGACAAATAACAAGACGAAACAAAACAGATGAAAGGGACTAACCTGAGAAGATGAGAGGATTGATCAGCAGATGAAACAAAACATAAGTTGGCTGAAGTAGAAAAGACGATGTTTTTGTTTAGCCAGGATTATAAATGTAAGTGACGGAAGTCAATTAAAAAATAGCTTCTCACAAAAGTTAAAATTTGAGCTTTTCTTCTCTAAATTTTAGCTTCCTGTATTTCAACTTTTTCAAAAGTTTTTATTTTTTAAAATTACTTTTGAAGTTTACTCTTTTTTTTTAAAAAATAATTTTTGCGATAAAATTTTTTTTTTAACCTTCCAAAAGTTGATTCAAACATCCACTAAATAATGTAAAATGATTCAGATTTTTCATTTTTTTAGAAATGACTCTATTTTAAGTTTTTATAATTAAATAACATCGTTTTATTAATCTTGAATTAATTTTAATTGACGTGTATTAATAATTAGAATTTTTAGAATACATTAAAGTTAACATAAATATTAAGGGTAAGTTATAATTAAAAAATTAAAAATTTGGCCATTTAATTATCACTTTCTTATGTTCGAACTATAATTACAATTTTTTTTAATTAATCAAAAAAATGAAAAAATAATAATAGAGCCATATATTATGAACAATGGTTTTTAAAGTAAGGCGCCGCGCAGAAATAATTATGAAACTTTAAGGTCTTTTTGGTATTTCTATGAAAAGTGAAAGAAGAAGAACTCCCGCCCAAAAATCGAGTGATCCAAATCAAAATCCAAACCACATCTCGGACTGAGACAGGGTGGGGGAGGGAGAGAGAACGACAGGGCCTGTTGTTGTTGGAACGAAGAAGAAGCAGAAGAAGAAGAGATGGAAGAAGAGAGGAAATTGTTAGACGAGAAAATAGCGAGAGTTCTTGACGATGCAAAGACCAGCAACGCCACTCACCTCCGCAAAGCCAAAGACCTATCCTACTTAGTCTCCTCCGATTCTTTCCCGACCTCTTTCTTGAAAACCCTAACACCTCTTTTCACCTTCAGACGCCGCACTGCTTCAGCTGAGCGCCTTGTCCGCTTCGTGTCTGCCTTCGCCGCAACCACAACCGCTCATCACTTTCTCCACCGCTTCCTGAAATTTCTCCTCCTCGCCGCCGTCGCCGCCAATAAGACCGTCCGCTTCAGGGCTTGTCAAATTATCTCCGAGGTACCTGATTACGACGTCTTATTGTGTTGGTTCTGGTCTTGGAAGTATCGGTTTCTTACTAGTGTTCAATTTGCTCTCTAGATCATAATGCGATTGCCGGATGATGCTGAAGTTAGCGATGAGCTTTGGGATGAGGTGATAGAGTGTATGATGATACGAGTGAGAGACAAGGTTCCTGTTATTCGTAGCTTTGCAGTTAGAGCTCTTTCGCGCTTTGTAAATGATGCGGAGAACAGTGACCTACTTGATTTATTTCTTGAAGTGCTTCCTTTAGAGCAAAATGCGGTGAGAATGAAATATTGTCTCTTACAGAGGCCAATTGCACTACATATTTGTCATATTAGTGATCTGGACATGTACGAAAAGTTAAATCCCTAACTTTTGATGCGCTCATAGGAGGTTAGAAAGACTATCTTGTTGGCTTTGCCACCTTCAAATGCAACCTCTGATACCATTATTGACTGCACCTTGGATGTGAGTGAATCAGTACGCAAAGCTGCATACTGCGTAATAGCTAATAAATTTCCTCTTCAAAGTCTCAGGTAAATTTTTTGGGTACATCTATGCGTTTGGTTTTATTTAATTTTACTCTTCTTATCATTGGCTTCTCTTTGAGATAGAAAAGAAGGGTTAGGTGAAGAAGCTTGGGAAACCGTGGGTTGATACGCTTCTTTTTTTCCCTTTCAGAACCGTTTTTCTCTTCCCCATCCACCCAACCATCATCAATTTGTCTTATTTGTTGAGATGTAGCATCTGTAGAAAATCTGCATCTGGATTTGTACCCATCATATTTCGTCTGTGGTATAATAAATATTCATTTCATGTTTTCATGCAGTTTAGCAAAACATCCACCTTTAGATTGACTTGGTGGTTTCTTATTGAGCGGCATATATACATCGTTTCTTACGGGGCATATTTCTCTCCCTTATATTTTTCTAGTATAAAGCTGCGGACTGTAATCCTTCAGAGAGGACTTGCTGATCGTTCCGCAACTGTTTCATGGGAATGCCTAAAGTTAATGAAAGATGAGTGGCTTTCAAAGTGCTGCAATGGTGACCCCGTAGAACTTCTCAAGTATCTTGATGTTGAAACATATGAATCAGTAGGGGAATCTGTGATGATAGCTTTGCTAAAAGATGGTTCAGTGCAATTAGGGGATGATCAAAGTATCCGCCGATATGTCCCCTTAACCTGCAGTGAGGATGAAGGTTGGTACTAACTTTGATTTGTTTGAATTTAAGTATGAAGACCCTTCTTTTTATATATTTTTTTCCTCATTCCCATTCTTCCGTTCCACATATCTTATCCTCAATATTTGATACCCCAGCTTTCAGCAAGTTAATGATGGAAATTATCCAATTCATGCCAGTGCAACAAGCAAGGAAAATTACTTTGGGATGAAATGCTAATGCTTATCAGTGTAATGAAAAGGAAACTTTGTGAAAAGAAAAACAATTTCTCGTGTTTTGTATTTTTTCCATTTTGGTTTTGCAGTGGTTTATATGCTCGTATGTGATTGGATGATGAGAATGTCTGTATCTCAACGTGTTATTCTGCATCCACAAGCTTCATTTTGATTGTAAATTTTTTTCCAAGTAAAAACCTCAATTAGTTATGTTTAGTGGAAGTATCTAATGTTTCTAATTTGATGTTCTTTGCTAATCAACTTGTATCAAACGACTATTGCAGTAAGCTTAAAATAAATGAATCCTTTTGAGGGATTCAGGTTAGTTGCCTGAAGATGAATCTACGTATAATGTTCTTGGTTTATAAGTTTGAGCTTCTAGATTATTGGATTGCTTTTTGTTCCCTAAGTTATTCTTCTATTCTTTGAAAGGCGAAGCTGCAGATTTTGCTTCTAACACTCAGCTGATGGAACCGGAACTTGCTCTTTACTGGAAGAATGTGTGCATGCACCTGGAGGCTGAAGCCCAAGTAAGCGCATTTTTCATCTTTCATTCCCATTCATGATTGTTTCTTTATATTTAACTAGGTTCTTTCTCATTACCCTGATATCCAAGTTTGGAGAGAGTGAATGTCCATGGGAATGGAAAAGGGATAAATGTAAATAGTGGTTCCCTCCCAAACGATGCTGCATCATAGCAATCAACAAAAATTTTGTTTGCTTTTAGAACAGAAGATTGCTAAAATAATTCTTTTTTAACTGCTTGTATTCTTAATTAGTTTTTACTAAGGTGGAGTTCTAATTGTGGAATGTTAATAAGACTGTAGAAGTGCAGTTGCCAGTCCATGAAATATGTCCCCGTATCTTTCTTGCATATTTTTATGCCTATGGTTTAATAAAGGAAATGTAACATGTAATATAGAGAGTACACATGGAAACCTGAAGAACTTTATAAGTTATTGTTTGCATTATTCGCGTACGTCTTTTACCTTATACCTGTCACAAAAATTAACTAGTCCATAGATTCTGAAATATAATACTGCGCCTTTAAATAGGCTGGTTAGAAGTGGCACAAATTGTGTTTAAATGCCAGAAGCCTAGAACCTTTAAAATATAGAAACAGAAGCAATTCCAGAGGTTGCAGCACGCACAACACGGCAGCAGAAGAACAGCAGAGGGAGAAGATGGAGCTGGAAAATGAGGGTCTTTGTGTTTTCTTTTCATTAAACTTGATTTATATACAAACATAACCATAGAAGGCAAAAATTAAGGCTACTTCAGTCCTAAACCCCTGCCTTTATTTAGACACAGCAGATAAGCAAAGACTATCATGTTTATTCTTACACCAACTTCCACAAACTTGTAACTAGTACTGTAATCAGCCATTGGTATTATCTAAATCATTTCAACATGAATTAAACTCACTTACAAAGGTCGCACTGTGGCTGGATAAACTGGGAACTAGACTAAGGGCTTGGATTTTTGGACAAACCAGCGAAAGACTCAAAAATCAGCACTGTTCTATTCGATTTCAACAGCAGACCTGTTTTGCTCCATTCTCTTCAGGTTGCTTCTGATTGCACTTGACAATCAGGCCATCAACTTGGTCATCCACCTAGTTGGTAGTCAAAATAACTTGAATTCAAAATAGTTGCTGCTGGACTAAGTTGCTTGGGATCTATGACTGCCTCTGTTCCTCATTGCAGCTTCTTCACAGCTACTGTAACTCTTTGCTTCATCAATTGTTTTGTAGCAACAATTTTTTACTGGTGTAACAAACTAATGACCAACTTGATTATGCTTGAAGTTTGAATTTGAAACTTCAATTCCAATAGGAACTAAGGTTTGCGAGGATTCTTCAAGTCCTCTTCACATTAGAAAGAGATAGTTGTCTCAAAGTAGCAAGTGGTTCTGTAGGACTGTAGAATCAGTATATTGGTCCTACCAAAGCCGGTTAGTGATTCTCTAGGACATTAGCATCAGTATTGCTATCCTTCTAAAACATTCTGTGGTAATTCTACACACAATTTTGGATACTCTTGTATATAACTGCCTTGGGATCTGAAGTTAGGCTATAAAAGATTGTTTGGATTTTAGTTGCATCATTGATATTAGTTTTTATCATGAAATTCTTGCTATTACTGTTTTCACCCCCTATCAAATGTGTTTGTTTAGGCCAAAGGCTCAAATGCTGCTGCTACAAAGGGCACGGAAGCTGCAGTATATGCAGCTGAAGCTTCTGACACCAATGACCTACTTGAGAGAATACTTCCCGCAACAGTATCAGATTATGTAGCTTTGGTTCAATCTCATATTCGTGCTGGTAGGTCACAAACTGAAACACACGCTTTTTCTGTTAATAATACTATTTCTGATACGTTCATGACTGTTTTCAGGAGCCAATCATCGCTTTGCAGCTCGGCAGCTACTATTGCTTGGTACCATGCTAGATTTTTCAGACTTTACAAGCAGGAAAGTTGCTAGTGCATTTGTGCAGGATCTATTACTCAAATCTCTTGATTATGAAGTGGATGAGGAAGGGAATGCAGTTGTCATTGGTGATGGCATAAACCTTGGTGGTGACAGAGACTGGGCTCAAGCAGTGTCCAACTTGGCAAGGAAAGTCCATGCTGCTACTGGTGAATTTGAAGAGGTCATTATAGGGGTTATAGAAGGGCTTGCACAACCTTGCAGGGAGAGAACAGCCGACTTTATGCAGTGGATGCACTGTCTCGCTGTTACTGGTCTCCTCTTGGAAAGTGCAAAATCATTCCACTTGCTTCAAGGAAAGTCTATTGATCCAGTTGAACTTCTGCATTCTCTATTGCTTCCGGGGGTATGACCAATTACATACTACTGTTTTCATTTCCTACTTTTATTTTGTCCTTTCCTTATGGTTTTCAAGATCACTAAGGTTCAACTATAGTTCTTACAGTATTGAGCTTATAAATGGATAAAAAGTATGCTTCTTTCTTATGCTGGGGAGAAAGCACAGAGATATGCTGTAAATCAACATTCAATTCCACTTTGAGCAAGCATCACACTTTATGGCCAACTCATGTAATGACTATGCCATATTTTACGGTTTATTTCAAGCTGTTAAGAACTGGACGACATTTTTATGCAGGCAAAACATGTTCACTTCGATGTGCAGAGGGTTACTATCAGGTGTCTTGGCCTATATGGTTTGTTGGAGAAACAGCCAAGCAAAGAGCTGGTGAAGCAGTTAAGATTATCTTTTGCCAAGGGTCCCATTATGATTAGCATTATGGGGTGTAAGGCATTAATTGATCTACTTATGTGGCATGGTCCTCAAGAAATTAACAGGGTGCTAGGGCTCGAAAGCACTTATCAATTTTTGGATGAGAAGATGACAGTTAAATCTGTAGATTGCTTGGATACTGATGAGCTTTTGAGTATTGATTCAATCAAACTTTTATTTGCTGGTCTTGATCTTAAACATTCAGATCAGCTTGAACCAAATGATGATAATGAGACAGTACAAGCTATTCTTGGTGAGGGTTTTTCTAAGGTTCTTCTCCTTAGTGAGAGCTATCCAAGCATATCAACTTCTTTTCACCCTTTGCTCTTAGAAAAGCTCATTAATCTGTATTTCAGTGACGAAACAAAAGACCTGATAAGGTAAAATTCTCTCTGCTTGTTGCCTAGGTTGTTAGTACCCTCATGTTAATGATGACACTTTGAAGTTCTTTGCCAGGCTTAAACAATGCTTATCTGTTTTCTTTGACCATTACCCTTCCCTCTCGGCAAATCATAAGGTGGGTTTCTCTAACATGACTGTTGCTTAGTGGATGATTTTATTAAAATGCAACTTCAATAATATTTTTTCGTTCTCTAAATGCAGAAATGTCTGTCTAAGGCCTTCATTCCAGTCATGCGTTCAATGTGGCCTGGTATCTATGGGAATGCTGGTGGATCTGCATTTGTGGTGTCTAATCTGCGAAAGCGTGCTGTCCAAGCATCTCGATTTATGGTGCAGATGATGCAGGCTCCTTTATATACTGCAAAGAATGGAAAACAGGATGAAAATGCAGACACAGACATGACAGAAATTGCAGACAACTCTATCCGACCTCTTGAATGTGGGGAGGAGGGACTTGCAATACGCATAGCTGTAGAGGTGTGCTTTTGCGACTGAAAATTTTGTTCTAACATAGTATGGTTCCTTAAATGACGAATCTTAAATTTTTGTTTAATGACTTGGCTTATGTTATCATGTTCTCAAATTATCTACGTAACTATAGATGTTAGTTTTTAGCTTTGGTCCTAGGTTGGACGTAGAATCAAATGGGAATTGCAGGAGCAACGAGTTTGCTTGTAGTGGGTTGGCGAACATCTCAAGTTGCATGACTAAGACCGTATGGATGTTTTGCCTTGTTCAACAAGGCATCATAGACTTTGCGGTATAAAATTTTTTTGAGAAAAAAGGGGGAATCTGGTTGCTATTCTTTTGCATACAGGTTATGAGCTCAGGAATATAAAGCTAGTGTTAGGCAATCACAATTGACTCGTAATATTTGGATAATGAACTGTACTAAAGCGCAAAGGATATGAAACCAGGAAATATAGAACTAGCGTTTGGCATTCACTATTGACACAGTCTGGAGATGATGTAATCTGCTTCATCACATCGAAACTGAATAGCCTACTGTCTTGTACAGTGTAAGTAGAAAGGATGAGTGGCTTTGACACCGATTGATATGAATCTTGGTGGAGCCTTGTCTAACTGCTAGATCTTGAGACTGGAGATTCAAAAGACCACACGGATCTCATATGAAAATCCATACTTATGCTACAGAATACGGGTCTCTTACTTTCACTTGGGAAAACAATTTACCATTTCAAATTTATTATCCATGCTTTGGTTACTTAATCTGCTGATTGCATGTACTCTAAATTATTATTATCTTTACGTTTAAAGTAATCTCTGTTTCAAGGTTGCTGCATTCATATTACTGTATGCATTGTGACGTGAAATGCTAGTATATGTCATATATTTATATGTGTATTTATGTGCTTCTTAGGTTGAGAAACCCAGTTTTGACTTATGTCATTTGGAAAGTATCATTTAATAGCATGTTACTTCTTTATATGTTGTCCTTGTGTCCTCATTTTCAGGTGGCAAGCTTCAATGGAAAGAAGACACCTGCGGAGAGGTCGTATATCATATCCCTCTGTAGAGTACTTGTCTTGCTTCATTTCAGATCTTCGGAACAAGGAGCAATAAAGTTGATGAGGAAGCTGTTAAATGCCGTGGCTGAATCTGTATCAGCAGATAAAGACCTTGCTAAGGAGTTAAAGCAGATGGCTGGACGACTTAAATTGTTAGACATGCAACCTGATGAGGAGCTGTCGGAAGACCATGCTAATCGTATTCTGGGTATAGTTCTTTAGTAAGACAGATCTTTGACATGATATATAATTAGTGACGAGAATTTCTGATGCCTTGTTGAGAAAATAAAGTAGAAAAGCAAGTGGAAAAATATAAACAGTAACTTCACGCACTGGATGGCCCATTTGGTCTGCTAAAATAATTATACATGAAATGTCAATGGTACAACTACATTCTATTGTTTCCTTTATATTGACCCTTCTTATACAATCACAGGGAGTTTGGAAATAGAATCAAACGTAGACCTTGCTAGTTCTGATGCAATCCAACAAACTCCTGTGATTCCTTCAAGGTCAACCAGGCCATCGCGTTCCAGGAGACGAGTTAGATGTGAAGAAGAGACCTCTTCTGATGAAGAGATCTCAACTACCAAATCTGTTTCAAGCATTCAAGGGACTACAGGAGCTCGCTCACAGAGGGCAAGCAAGACGGCAGCCCTGACAAAGATAACAGCTGCTAGGATTGATGAAGTAGATGACGATACAGAGCAAGATGGCTCAGGATTGACATCAGAGGAGGATTCTGATAATTCTGACCACTTTGTTGAATAAACATACTATCGTCTTCTTGCATTGGGTTATAGGTGTGCTTCCTCGGCACTCTTAGCTGTTGTTATTGTAGTGTTTGCATTTTCCCTTCAAGTTCGCAAATTGTAAGAGGCAGCTCAATATGCCAATTGAAGAAATTTGCTGAAGTCTGCTTTATTCTATGCGTAACCTTCAAATTTCTGAGAAAAGTTGACAAGCTGTATTTATTTATTTTTAATATTTCTTGAGAAGCGCCTAAATGTGGATGTGAGGATTAATAACCACAAATTAGATAATGCACCTATCATGGTAATTGCAAATAATAAAATGTTGTATATTGAAATCAGGTTATATATGTATATATATATATATATAAATCACTTGTAAAAGTAAGTGATTTATATATAAGGATAAAGAATTTGAATTATATAGGTGAGTTGTTTGATACATATATGCATAGGTAGTATAATCACTCTTCACAATATCTTTACAAGTTAAAATCTCATCGGAATGATCCGTAAAATCCTTAATTTGGTGTTTGATTTGTGAGTTAACATGAATGAATGATGTTATCCTTGATTCTAACTTCTCATTTATAAAATGTGGATCAATCCTTTCATGACATTGACTGAAACTGGTTAATGAAGTTCTTGAGGATGATGACCTACCACATGGTCCCCAACTGGCTTGTCTTTTTTATTTTTCAAGCTGCAACAAGCATTTGATGAGACTGAAATCTTAAAGAAAGAAGAGTATGTATAGAAACAACTTCAACTTGCAAGTCGATTGATATCTTCATTTTAGTTAACAAATAAATGTGACCTACAATCCATTTATGTTTCTTCTTTCATCCATATATGTTTCGTCATTATTGATCATTTCATAACAAGGTTGATCCAATTATGATAGTAATAGCGATAATAAGTTTAGTCTTGAAGATTTTAAGCATCTGCACATGACTTCTAATTCTTACAGCTAAGTAGTTGAAATAACACTTAGTCTTAACAGATTTTAATATCTGTAAAACTTTTAATTCTTGTAATTAAGTATTGGAATTATTTTCAATTTATAAGTAAAAGTATTGTTTGTATTAATAATAGAAAATTTTATATTCATAAAATTATTGTTAATATATATTCTAATTTAAATTTAATTATATATATTTTGTAAATATGAAGCCACAGTCCTTACACGCAATTTATAAAACACTCCATTATTACAAGATATGATAAAAATTTAATGTTATAAAAAAAACTTAGTTTCGGGTAGAAGTAGCTTCGAGTAGAAGTGCATCAAAAGAAACCTAACCCACACGCACAGGACTCCTCGCTTCCGTTTTGTGTGATACAGAATTAAGCGGCCGCAACACACAATTGCGTCTCCAAATCTCCTTGCTGTAAGTTTCTGTCCCGATTTTAATATCTTTATTGATTTTAGGGCTTTATTTTATTTTATGTTCTCTATTTAATTCAATTCTTGTTATGCGTGTGAATTAATATTATGCTCCTACAAGTTAATCAACAAACTGTTGATGTTCATTTAGCTCCCTACCGATTCCTTTTAGGTAAAAATGCTTGTTCTTTAGAAATTTTGGGTTTGTAAAACATTATGTTTTTTGTCGGGTGAGATTCTGTTTGCCACTATGATTTTGTTAGTACTGCATGTGAATTTCATAAGGTATTGATTATCTCCCGAACATACGATATTGCTTGGAGCTTTTATGCTATTGTTGCCTGATTTTCTTCATTCTTAAATTGTGTACTACTTGAGTGCCGTGTATTCTTATTGTCGTGCTTATTTGTGTGGTAATATGCTACTTTGGACTGAAAATGAGCTAAAATAAAGGTTAAAGTGCACTGATTACAAGTGTTTCATGATTTTATAGGGATTTTTAGTATTTCATTTTTAGGGAAAGAAGATCCAGGGAAATTAAAAAAATGACAGACTACGAGAGAGGAAGATATGAAGGAAATGGCTCTGATTTTGAAAATGGCGGTGGTGCCTCTCCCGTGCCTCCTGTTAACAGCCAGAGCTATGCTGACATCGATGACCTCAGTGAACGCAAAGATCAGGTATACAAAAGCACCTTAATCTGTTGACAGTTCATAGCTAGGAGAACTGCAGCGATTGTATATTGCATAATGTTTATACCAGCTTGGCTGATTTTGACTTGTAAAACCACTATAATATAGTTTGTTTTCAATACATCAATTGTAGGTGTAGTGTATATTAGATTTATACCACTTTCTCAGATTGATCGAGTATTTCCTATTTTGTTTTTTAAAGATTCTGATCAAATTTTCTACCTCATCTATAAGATTCTGATCAAATTTTCTACCTCATCTATGAGATGAGTTGGGTTATGAAGTGATTTTGTATCTGTTGATTCAATAGATCAAGTTGTTATATACTAACTACTTATTTGTAGCTTTAAATTAGATTTTAGCCGGGTTATTTGTTATTTTGAGGATATTATGGAGTTTTTACTCTTTTCTTATCGAGTGTTTTGTGGATTTCATCCAGATTATTCATTTGTATGCATTTTCGGTATTGTATCTTATTTAATTTTTCAAATTCAACTATTGCAGCGTGCGTCTCGAGAATATGAAAGAGAGTCTTCAAAGAGTCATGAGAGGGATAGAGAGAAGGCACGTGATAAGGAGAGGGACAAGGATAGGGAGAAAAGCAGGGGCAGGGACAGGGAAAGGGATAGAGATAGAGATAGAGATAGGGATAGGGATAGAGAAAGGGACCGGGACAAGGAAAGCGAGCACCATCATAGAGATCGGGAACGTCATAGAGATCGAAGTGAGAGGAAGGAACGTGGTAGGGATAGAGGTGATGATGATTATCACCGAAGTCATGACTATGACAGGTGATGAGGGTCACTTTTGTGTAGCTTTCTAGATACTTATAAACCTTTTACTGAACATAGTATTGTCATTCTATTGACTAATATCATTTGAAGACGAAGAGATCATGATAGAGATAGAGAAGAAAGGCACCGGCGTAGATCAAGATCCCGTTCCCGTGGTAGATCTGAACACCGATCAAGGTCTCGCTCCCGTTCACGCTCTAAGAGGTATGCAGGGAAGAGAAGATGTTAAGTAATTGTTTTTATACTTCCATTCATATGTTTGTTTATCATTCATTGCACCATCTCTACCTTTTCTTTGTAATTGTAATTCTATCTCCATACAGCAAAAGAATTAGTGGTTTTGATATGGCTCCTCCCCCTTCTGCAATGTTGGCTGGTGCAGCCGCTGTTGCTGCTACAGCAGGTACATGGATCATCTTTTTGTACTAAGCCTACCATGTTTATTTAATTGCAACCTGCTCTTATTTTGCTTGATCTAGCGTGATAGTCCTCATCAAATTGCATTCTTTTATTTTGGTAAGCAGTGTATTCCTTCTTTCTTAATATAGTTTCTTTTAACTGAGATGTCTGAATGGTTTATATTGTGCTACTGTTATCATTATTTTGTGAAGTAATACTGGAACCTTTAGAATTTTGGTTACTTTGAATTGGTGTTTGTTTGTTTCCTTTTTGGAAATTTATTCTGTTTTATGAAGACAATATTGGGCTACTAGTCCCACTATGCTGACAGTGAGTGTGAACGGCTTCTGTTGCTTTGATGTACAAGGAGGAATCCATGTGTGGGTTTGTGATTCTTCTCCATCTTCAACTGGAAAATAAAATCTATTTTCATATTTTTTTTTGTGAATTTTTTTTTCCAGAGCTTGGATGTGTGATGCTTTTGCATCATGTCTTTGGGTAAAGTTGTTTGTGAGAATATAGAACATAATACATCTTGTTATCTTGTGAGAGGATAGAACATAATACATCTTGCTATCTTGTGAGGGGATGGAACATAATACTTTCCTCTCTCCTACAGCAATTTCTTGGTAACTCAGCCGATGTACTTGAGATAAGAACTAATATTGTTTTCTGATTCTTATAACGGATTCATGATCTCAGGTCAGATTGCAGGAACAGCTCCTGCAATTCCAGGAATGTTTCCCAATATGTTTCCTATGGGGACAACTCAGGTATGATTTATTGCTATTAAGATATCCTTTATTTTGCCTGTTGGCCAGCACTGAATATTTTGTTATTTGTTTTCTTGTAGCCGTTTAGTGCTCTTCCTGTTATGCCGGTTCAAGCCATGACCCAACAGGTTGGCAAGATCACCCATGGGTTTTGTTTATTGTGCAGAACAAGTTTCAATTTAATAATTCTTATTTTTCATTTAACCATAACTTCTGTTGTGTATTTAGGCTACAAGACATGCTCGGCGGGTGTATGTTGGGGGCCTGTCTCCTACAGCAAATGAACAGGTGATAAGCAACACCTTTAGTCTTTCTAATTATCAACAAGTTTTGTACTCGCTTGCTCTATTACAACCTATAATAACATCTTTTAGCTGATTGTTAACTAGTTTTTCTACTCTCTTTCTTGTTCTTCCATAGTCTGTAGCAACATTTTTTAGCAAAGTTATGTCTGCAATTGGAGGAAACACTGCTGGCCCAGGTATGCTAATGTCTTGTTATTGAACTGGGTAACTCTTTGTGCAATGCCCTAATGGTTTATATCGTACTTGCTGGATTGTTTGAAGGGGATGCTGTTGTAAATGTGTATATAAATCATGAAAAAAAGTTTGCATTTGTGGAGATGAGGTCTGTTGAGGAGGCAAGTAATGCAATGGCCTTGGATGGTATTATCTTTGAGGTAATATATATGATTCATGATTTTATGATTGATTGAACTTTTTACTGTATACTATCAGTCTTATATGGTCATGTTTGATTTCAGTTTTTTTTTTTCCTTTGTGCAAACTTGTATTATCAGGGAGCGCCCGTTAAGGTCAGGAGGCCTAGTGACTATAACCCATCTCTTGCAGCAGCACTTGGTCCTAGCCAGCCCAATCCCAATCTTAACCTGGCTGCTGTTGGGTTAACTCCTGGTTCTTCTGGTGGGCTTGAGGGTCCTGACCGAATTTTTGTTGGTGGACTCCCTTATTACTTCACAGAACCCCAGGTTAGGGAGTTGTTGGAGTCTTTCGGGCCCTTGCGAGGTTTTGATTTGGTTAAGGACAGAGAAACAGGGAACTCTAAGGGTTATGCATTCTGTGTCTACCAAGACCTTACGGTTACTGACATAGCTTGTGCTGCACTTAATGGAATAAAGATGGGTGATAAAACTCTCACTGTAAGGCGCGCAAACCAGGGTGCCAACCAACCTAAACCTGAGCAGGAAACTGTTCTATTACATGCCCAGCAGCAGATTGCATTGCAGGTAAAACTTAAATTGCTTTGGCTTTTAAATGTCATTTCCACCTTTTCTGTTGTCATTTATACTGGTTTCTATATCCTCATACAGCGGCTAATGTTGCAACCTCTACCAACCAAAGTTGTATGTCTAAGTCAAGTAGTTTCAGCTGATGAGCTTAAAGATGATGATGAATATGAAGATATTCTGGATGACATGAGGACAGAGGGTGCAAAGTTTGGTAAGATTTATATTCTAATGCTTGATTTCTTGATGCTCGTTTCTTTTACAAGCTTTTTGCATATTGATCGGTTTTCTTTATTTTGTCTGTGTTATATGTTTGTTTTACAGCGTTTTGTAGTCCCACATTCCGCTATAAAGAATCAGGCCTAACATACACAGACAGAAGACTTCCCCTATTTATATTGGCTTGAGCTTTTTTTTTTTTGGTTTATGTAGCCTTGAAATTGTTTTTGTTTGCATATTTTCACATGCTATATGCAGGTACACTGGTGAATGTTGTCATCCCTCGTCCAAATCCAGATGGTAGTTCTGCACCAGGTGTAGGAAAGGTTTGTTGGTGTTCTTTTCCTCCTAAGTGATGCTCTTATTTAAAAAATGCAACACTTTGTTCTTTTCCTTCTCAAGTTGAGGTTCTGACTAAAAAACTTGGTTATTTGCAGGTGTTCTTGGAGTATGCAGATATTGAGGGTGCCACGAAAGCTCGAACAGGGATGAATGGAAGGAAATTCGGTGGCAATCAGGTTGTTGCCATCTTTTTCCCTGAAACTAAGTTTTCGCAGGGAGAATATGATGGCTAATTATTTGTCACCTGCTCCTTTCAGTTGATATAGTATTCAATGACGTTCTCGTCTTAGGCTTCTTTTAGCAGTATTAGGTTTGAGGAGATTTAGGTGGTTTAGCTTTAGTTTTACAGCTAATGAAAGTCTGGACTCTGCAGATATAACATGCATTAAACTTCTTATGTTGTACTATATTTATCTACTTAGGTATTGCAATGGCGGACTTACACTTGGGCTTTTAGATACACACTGCAATTGTTTCATCACGGTTTTGGGGGTCGACTGACTTTTTGGACTTTGATTTGTTTTTTTCCTTTGGGCAAAGCAGAAATTTGGTTAAAAAAGAAATTTGGTACGGTATATGAAATTTGAAAATATGGTACTTGCCCCTTGTCATGACATTAAGAAAGAAGTTAAAGAGGACTACTCTGTTTTAAATTACATTAAGATTTGTCTTTTTACTTTATGGAGCCTTCAAACTTTCACTATAATTGATTTTGATGTGAATTATAGGAATTCACGATTAATGTTGCTGGAGCTTGTAGTGATTAACTACAGTTTTAAAATCTTGGAGAATTAAGGGAAAAGATTAACTCGAAGAAGATTGTGAGCTATTGAGGGAAAAGAGATGCTATATATGTATATTTTTATCACATCGAGTATGAATACGAGCAATCCTATAAATGTCTCTCTCTCTCTCTCTCTCTTGTATGGAGAATTTATCTCACCATAACGACCATTTTGGATATAGGTTGATGAGGTTTCTTGGCTCATGTCATAAATGGAAATAAAATCTAAATGAAATTTATTACAACGAAAATATGCCTTTACATCTTACATTACAATTCAAGCCTCATATTCTTCTTGTGAGCTTGCCTTCATGTTAGTCTCTCTCTTAATTTGGGCTGATTGGGTCGGGTTCAGCAGAATTAAATTTGCATTAGTAACTATCACTCTCGAATGCCCTCCTTGGTGAGAATTGTGCAACCAAAACATAATTTTCCTTCTAAGATTTTGATAGTTTCATATTACAAGCTTCCTTTTTCTTCTCAGCTCCTGATTACATCAGCTATATTTTGAGTGTGCAGTCCCATCAGCTTGAATTTTGCTACGAGAGTTTTCATTGCTTTATCCTCTTGTCATACCTTCCGAATCATTTCCCATAATTCTGAATTTTCAACAATGATGACCAACTGTAAGAGCTCACTATGAGTGGCTCATGAGAGGAAATTATGTTGGTTTATGCCTTGCAACTAATTTTGGTTGTATTTTTAATTGTATAAAATTTGTTTTATTCAATAAAAGGCATTCTTTATCTTTGTGTATTTTAATTATTTAATTATTAATCATAAAGATAAAATCTCTGGAATAATTGTTATGCAATTAGAAATTATAATGTGA
>JANZLC010000002.1:14160926-14173985 GCA_026413385.1 Erythroxylum gracilipes | reverse complement strand
ACGTTGAAGGAAATCATTTAGACGAGCCACAAAATAACGAGATGAATGATGCGAGGGAACATATTGCAAATCTTCTTATATTACGATAAAATGCATAATTTCAACTTGAATATTTATTTTGGGATTATAATATTATTTAACTTTTTTACATGTTTTAATATTTATTTTCATATTAATTTTATTTCTTACAAGAAAATGAGACATCTCTTTAAATTATTTCCTACAAGATGGTTATCTAAAATTTCCTACAAGATGGTACTTTGCATATTGTTTAATATACTTTAAATATTATTTAGCATAAATAATTTTATTATAAATAAAATATAGTTAAAATTAATAAAAAGTGTTTTTTATTTTTATGTTGCCAAACAGTCTGCTGTATGAAACTCTTTTAAAAAATGTTTTTTAATTGACAGTTAAACAGTCAACTGGTTTTTTAAAAAAACTCTTCTAAAAAAACTCTATTGATAAAAGCTCAACCAAACGGGCACTAACTATCAATCCCAATCTTTAGATTTAGATGAATCGGATTAATGCATTAGGATATCTTAACAATTTAAGTGTTTATACAACTTATCTAGTTTGAATTTTAAAACTAAGGTAGATTACATTTAAAATCTTGAATTTTATTAAATTTTACAATATTAGCAATAAAATAATGTTATTATTCCTACAGTGAACGATATTGACGTAAAGGACCTTTAACCAACTTAACACCTATGTAACACATGATATATCATGTATGTCACCACTAAAGTAAGAAATAAATAAAATGCTATACTGTCACTGTGGTGACAACAATCAGTCACGAGGCGCTCTTTTACAACGCCAAACTTCTCAATCAACTCTTCCGCCATCATGATAAGAGTTGAAAAGTAGAAGTATAGCGAATGCCTCCAGTGGTTTCAAGGTATTCATCTATTTTTGCGTACACAAATGAGAGTTTCGAAAAGTTATTGCCGAGGCAACAAAATCCAGTAAGCATTTGGCTATACACACCATACATGACAGCCAAGTTGCAGAGTTAGTAGTGTTGTACTCAAAATTTTTTCTTATTATCATTGCCTTCCAAATTATTTTCACTCATATTTTTCTTTCTTTTCGCATTTGTTAAGCTATCTATCTTAACTACCAATAACAGTTTGTTATTGAGATTTAAAATAAGTTAGGTGAATATCAATAACTATGGCAAAAGCTCTTTTTTATTTATTTCTAATTTAATTTGATGTGTATTATTATATGTCAATTAGGTATTGAGCTACCAAAGGGTCATGCCTTCGTGAAAAACGATGTCAGCATCGTTAATCATAAAACTAACGAGGGACTAGTTTTATAATAAATTAAAAATTTGAACATTTATTACTAATTTTAGTTCTAGAAACAAAATTAGAAAAAAATTTAAGATTTTAAATATAATTTACCATTAACAATTCGACCATTTAGAACTAATAGGTGTGTTCAATGATGCATAGGAGGATATGTCTAAAGGCCAAATTCAACATGAATTCCATTAAACCAAGAGTCTCCAAGTTCAAGCTCACAATTTCTTATAAAACCAATCAATTCCAATAAGAATTAGGTCACCTTTTACCTACTAACTTATCTCACTAAAGTATTATTATTATTATTTTTGCTATCTAGATCTTATTCACTTGATTTGAGAGACCAAATGCAGAAAAAAATTTTAACATTTAGTTTTGCAAGTCTATAAGAAGAACAATTCAAGTTTAATAATAGATCTTCAAGTTTAAACCTAGGCTAAGAGAATTTGAATATCCATAAATTTATACTTATCAGCTGGCACCTATTATGGGACCATGATTTGTTGATCTTGACAAGCCTATGATTAGCGATCATGGACTCATATATCACAATCTTGATAATATATGTAACCAAAAGCCACTCACCCTCCTCTTCCTCCTTTATAATTTCCCTCAGACCTGCCCCCTCCCCCACCAAAAATGCCTTCGCACTTTAATTATACAAATCTCCCAACAATAATAAAAATGTTTAATATCAATTATTTTCCATAACTGCACCCTTCAGTCAAGGCCTACATCATTAAAAACCTATAAGGTTAGGTCTAAACCTCCTTATGATACTAAAAAATATTGACATCAGACAAGGCAAACCAAAATGGACCTCAAAGTCGAGAAAGGTTTATAAATTATAACATCATAGGCGCACCTATAATACATCATTGTAGACCTTGATTGCCATCACAAGAATAAAACTAAAAGTCACTGTAGACCTTGATTGCCATCACAAGAATACAACTAAAAGCCTTTATATGTCAACATTATCAGTTGTTTTACCAAAGCCATACTAGTTGAACTCCTATCATCAAAATTCAAACTATCATTATTAGAACATTGTAATAGCATAGAAGTTTTATGTGACTATGCCATACAATTTAAGAAAATAATGGATCTTAATAAGGCATTAGAAGTAGTAAAGTATTAACTATTAAGTTATCTTATCCACTTTGACAATCCCAATAAGATATTAGTTTCAAAAACTTCTTAAATGTTCAACAAATGGTTTCAGGTAGTTAAAAAATTGATTTGTGACTATACTTTGCTAGTAACCAATATAGACCTTACAAATTGGTAGTCTATTTAAGATAATATAATAATTAGGAGAAACCCTCTGAGAATACACCAAATGATTGAGTATAAAAGTTACCCAAATACCTAATCTTAATAACTTCTATGTAGCCATTGCTTTTGAGAAAGGTTTGAAACTATAACAACTTTTATGAAGATCTTTGTAGATGGATAAGACACATGCCTTAGAGAGAGTAAAAGAGCATACTAGAAGGTATATAAATTTAGAGGAAGTTGAGTTATTAGTAGATCATTCAAATAGGTCTTTGAAGTATAGATAACACCCTAAATATAGAGAGAAATATATATCACAATTAAAAAATATATAATTTCAAATTTGTTGAGGGCAGTCGGACCACATAATAACTACGAAAAAAGACTAAATCGAAAGGATGAATAGAAGTGAAATTGTCCTTTAAAAAACTCATATGAATCATATCCTATTCATTACAGATGGAGACCTAGCAAACCCTCCTCAACCTTTGCTAATAGGGGAACAATTGATTGAAAATTAACGTAGATTCCATAGCGACTATAGTCATGAAACAAAAGATTGCAGGAACATTAGTAGGACTATTAATAAGCTCCTACAAAGAGGACACTTGATTCAATTTCTTAAGGGAGAAAAGAACACTAACCTCAAAAGACATTGGTTACAAGGACAAAATAAGATAGAACCAAGGTGCGGGTCTAGAATACCAGATCAAAAAGAGGAAATGGAGGACCCACGAAGTCATCAATATGATTTTTGTAGAAGATAGAAATTGTAGTAGGTCTCGGTTGAAACTGATTGTTAGGGAGGTTAGATGAACATCTTGAAAGACACAAAACTTAAAAGAAACCAAATCAGAAAATAAACCATATACGAAAAAGATGAAGTGTCAAGCCATTGTAACCCTCATAAAAACTTTATTGATATTCTTCTTCATTAAGAATTTAAGAAAATAGGACTAAAGTCATGATAGCTTTGTCCAACATCTTTTCTAAAGGAAAAATAGATCAACCTATTATAATCAATGAGTATCATGAGTACACTATAAAAAAAGATCAAGTTTCTCATCATAAATAGTCTAACTGTGTCCAAACCCTTTTTAACATAACTTTTTTAATGCAATAAGAGTCATATTATCACCATACTGTACTTGCTATTCATGAAGTTCCTAATAGACAGAGGAATATAAGAAATCTCATTTGATCACTAAACATCGAGATGGTGTTATGTGCCTTCATTAAACAAGAATAATTCATCATAATAAATGAGTATTAAAAAAATGAACCACTGCATTGTAAAGAATCACAACAAGATTGAGACAATAAAAATTTAAGAAATTAAAATTATAGATGCAAAATATAATTGAGTGCTAAAAATTAGAATAGACATGAATGAATGGTTTACCAGGAATGTGGTTTATCCAGATTGGCTTAACAATATAGTAATAGTGAAAAAGTCTAATGGAAAATGGCATATATGTATTGACTTTAAAAACTTGAACAAATTTTACCTCAAGGATAGTTACCTACTTTTAAAGATAGATTTACTCGTAGATGCTATAATAGGTTACACATGATTGAATTTCATAGATGCATACTCAACTTATAACCAGATTTGAATCTGTTATGATGATAAGGAAAAAAATTATCATTCATTATGTATAATGAAATTATATTGTTATAAAATGATTCCATTCAAACTCAAGAATTCAAGAGAAATTTATCAACAAATTATTAATTTAATATTTTACAAGCATTTCAACTGAAATATGGAAGTTTATATTAATGACTTGTTTGTCAAGGCAAGGTAAGGAGGGGATCACTTAGAGGATTTGTAAGAATGCTTCAAATAGTGGAAATATGACATTAAGCTTTACCTTGGGAAGTAAATACAAATAAGGTTTTACAGAAAGGTTATAAGATTCATGGTGAGCTAGATGTGTGTTAAAGTAAATCCCTAAAAAGATCAAGGCCATTATTAACATGAATTCATTATAGACCTTAAAGGAGACACAAAGCTTGATAGATAAACTAACTTTTTTTTCTTATTTTCTTTCAAATTTCATATTAAGATATCTCCTATTCATTAAAAATTATCAGAAAAAGTAAGAGATTTTAATAGAGTGATGAGTGTGAACAAGCATTTAAAGATTTGAAGAGCTATTTGTAAAATCTACCTTTTCTTACAACCCTCTATAGTGACAAAATCTTGTACTTATACATCTCAGTTACATTAAAAGAAATCACCTTTTTGTTAGTTTGGGATAAAGAAAAATCAAAGACCCATTTATTATCTAAACAAAATCCTTCATGGATTATAAGCCAGATATATTAATATGGAGAAAATAGTCTTGTTTGTTGTTATATGAATAAGAAAAATATGGTTGTATTTTCAAGCTTATCCTATTATTGTTGTCTCAAGATTTTATTTAAGAAAATTTCTATACTAGATAGAAATATTAGGAAGGATGGTGAATTGGTTAGTAAAACTTAGCAAAAGCAAGCTAAGATTCTCACTTTAAACATCTGCCAAATGCTAGCTAGTATCATAGTCAAATTCACCATCTTCATTAACAAAGTATATATAAGAGAGCTTACTTTATAATCTTCAAACATTTGGATAATGAATGTTGATGGTATATCAAATGAAGACCAAAGTGAAGCTAGAATTTTAATTCAAAGTGTATTTAAAATTGACATTAGACATTAGGTATTAATATGTGAAATAAAAATGGTAACACATTTGTAAAATTGGTTACTAAAAATCAAGTTAGATTCATAGCTTATTGTTAATCAATTGAATGGGATCTCTGCCACCAAAGAAGAGATCATACAAGTGCTTTATCTTATGCCATACCATAACAAAAGACTTGCAAATTCAATTTGAAAACATCCCTTAGAGAACAAAACAATCTATCATATCAATTATCAAAGTATGGAGTGAAAGGAGTAAAAGTCAATGCTACATTTTTGGAATTCAAGTTCAAGCTCACATATAATGAAAAGTCCATGCACAAGTAGAGAAAATGGTAGATGATTAGTGAAACATTATAAAAATCAATATAAATAAAGGAGAATTACCTCCAAACTAGGCTGATATAGAAAAATCATTTGCAAACAAAAATTAAAGAAATTCATTAAAGTCATACAAATGTTAGTATTACAATAGGTCTAAAGGGAATACCCTTCTAAGACTACAAACTCCTATAAGAACAAGATATTGAAGAAAATGCTAAGAGTTATATCCTTAGAGAAGAGACCAAACTAGAATTGCAATTTTTAGCAATACCTACAAGAAAAATCAACTCCTTTATATAATTGACCACTTTTGAGATTAATCCATCTAGAGAAGTGGCTTTACTTTTAAATCTCATAGAATTCCTTTCCTTCCAGATGGTTTGCTAACAAGTCCCTAATGTAATTGTATATACTTACAGAGTTGCTCTTGGTAGTGTGCTATGATATGTGAGCTATTGGATAGTTTGTGTTACTTATTTCTCATTAATGTTCCATATGCACATCCCTTTCACCATATTCTAGATGCTAACTACAAAGCTACATTAAAAAAAACAAACAGTCCCGAGTTTCCTCCAATTCCAAGTATAAGGGAAAATTTTCTTATAGGCATATAACTTAATATGACTATTATGCTCAACATGTTTTTGATGGTTAGCCATAGAAGAAAAGAGGTTTTAGTAAGTTTACTCCATAGTATTTCATGCCAAGCTACTCCAAGATTTCTTCTTTTTATCAATTCCTTGGAATTCTTTCTAGTTAAATGGTTAACAAACTTTCCTTGTCAAAATATCTGTTTGGTTTAGAGGGATTAGTGAGTAATTATGGAGAGGTAGAGGAATGTCTTAGAAATCCAATACTTCAAAAATCAGGTCAATCGGAGGTCAGACGGAAAAATTATAAGCAAAAGAGTAGAGAGAGGTCGGGTCAGGGAGAAACATGACAATAGTCGACTGGTCGAAGACTATTAGTCGACTAATGAGAGTAAAAACATGACGATTAGTTGACTGGTCGAAGACTATTAGTCGACTAATCCTATAATAATCGACTGGAAACTCTTGGTCTTTCTTCTTCCGACATCCCAACTTCCACAATTCATAACGTTTGATTCAGAACTCCAAAATTTACAAATATGGTATCAATAGAAAGCTAAAAGGAAGCTCTACAACTTAAATGAAGGACTTAAAAACCAATTTGGTCTCTAAAGGAGTCAAAATCTACCTCAAAGTATCTGTCTAATAAATGTCATCCTAAATAGTAACATAACTTCTAAAAATCATATCTTTCAGCTCCATTGTCCAAAAATGCCATACTTTATATCAATGAAAAGATAAAAATATAAACTACCATCTTCATGAAGACTTTATGAGCAAATTCTACCTTTATAAGGGTCAAAATTCCACTTAAATTTGCTGTCCCGAAATTGCCATCCTAGACAGTACCCAAATTTCAAAAATTCACATCTTTCAACTCCCACATCCAAAAATGGCATATTATACATCGTTAGAAAGCTATGAAATTCCTCTATAACTTTCAAGCAGGCTACTTGATCCAATTTAACTTATATCAGTCCATAATTTGCCTCAAAGTCAACATATACAAAACCTACCCTTATGGACATTTACAAAAACAATGCAAAGTAACCTTTGGAACAAGTATCAACAAACACAATAAAACCTGAACATCTTTCATTAATATCAAAATATGAGTTCTTACAAAGCTTTAGTGGGTAATTCTAGCCCCAATATATTAAAGTCTCAGAAATTCAAATTACAAAGAAGCCATATGAATAGTGATTTTGCTCCAAAAATACAACTAAAGCTTTGTTTACAAAATATAGCCTCAAAATCAAAAAGGCAAACGGGAGCGATGCCTTGACTTCTTTTATCTAATCTCTTTCTCATTACTTGGAGATGGGAATGAGAGGGAGTAGGGGGTGAGCTTAACGCTCGTGGGTAACAAGTTATAACCAAGAAATAAGCAAAAACCATTGAAGTATTTATTTCCATTGTAAAGTTCAAATTGAAATCCATGTCACATATTGTCAAACTTCATAACTTATCAAGAAATTCATAACCATCATAAATCATGACTTCATTGAAATTTGTCACACATCATGAACACATAACACATCAGAATGGTTTGGGTTGGTCCAAAAACAGAACGTACTACAAATTTTCGTATAGTGGTCTTGTGTAGCTGTGAACTTAGGGGAGTCCTTGAAGGAGCTCCATGCCACTAGCGGGCAGGCGGGAGAAGCCTTTTGACAAGTGCACTTGACATACTTAAGGGACCTAACCAAACCCACATAACATGCATTTCACATCTTGAAAACAGATTGCCCAAAGGCACATTTCAAAAACTTGTTTATCACGTACACGACACATTTATAAGCCTTCCCATTAATATTTCACAATTCATCACCCAAAATCTCATACCAATCATATAACCATTACTCAAATCATCCAAAAGCCACAAAATACAATAATTTTGGAACAATTTGAAATCATTCCCATATCAGTCAAAATTCATTCAAAAAAATTCATATACGACAACTGACGACACATTTTCAAGCCATTTTAAAGAACAATAAACGCACATCTTTTTCGAAAAATCACTTTCATGTAGCAATTTCTCAATCAATCAAAAGCAGTAAAAGCGATATTTAATGAAGTAATTAAAATCATTTTACTCTCTTGATTCAAAAGAAAACAATTATCGCTCATTACTCAAATTATAAACATGAAACCCACACTTCTTATTTACAATTGTTCCATTAATGAATGAGTAATGTCCAAAATACCCTTCTTTATAAGCCTTGAAACCTTAATTCTTAGTGGCTGCCAATTTTGCCCCTCATGCAATCTTACCACCTTAATTCAATTTAATCCATGTCATATGGTCTTGCTTAAATTAACATGCTAACTTCCTATTAACATGCTAATTAATTCCACAAAAATAACATAAATAATCTATCAATGCCTCAAAATTCATTTAAGTCATGCTTAACTCCTTCCAAAAATCATAACCTTTTTCTAATCATGCAATTAAAGGAATTTGGTAACACTTCCTTCAAGAAAATGTTCCTTATTGTCTCAATTTTCCAATGACATCAAAATCATTCAATTTGGTTCCATAATCCAAAAGTTATACCCTAAAAAGTTCGGACTGTCCTTATACTAAAACATTATTTTGTACTCAACTTCCATCCGAAAATTGACATTCTTAGAGACTAAATCAAAACTCGATTTCGTTAGACAAATTGTAGCCTTATCTCTCTAGTTTAATCCAAATTAATAATCATCTCATTTGGATAACTAAAGCAAAAGTTATGACTAAAACACCGAAGCATACTCAATGAACATATACCTTTTCCAGCTTTTGACTTCCAACATAACACATATAACCCATTTGTACCTAGACCATCTTTTATATTTTATTTCAAATCCAAGAATTCTTCATTTCTTTACACTTAATTAATCACCAACAAATTTTCATTTAATAGAAAGGTTCGAGGTCCAACAATATGAGACAATTATGTTATGGAACTTGATATGCCATTGACAAAAGGCCTGTTTCAATCCATATATAGATTTCTTAAGCTTGCAAACTAGTTGAGAACCATGTTCCTCATTAAATCCCTTAGGTTGTTTCATATGTACCTCTTCTTCAAGATCCCTATTCAGAAATGCCGTTTTTATATTTATTTGATGTAGCTCTAAATCAAAATGTGATAGTAATTCCATAATGATTCTAAAAGAATCTTTTTTAGAAACTAGAGAAAAAGTTTTATGATAATCAGTACCCTCCTTTTGATTGAAACCCCTAGATACGAGTCTAGCCTTATATCATTCAATATTACCAGAGGAGTCTCGTTTCATTTTAAAAACCTATTTATAGCCTACTAATGAGATCTCTTTTGGTAACTTAATGAGGTCCCATACTTGATTTTTAGCTATTGATTCCAACTTTTCCTTCATGGAATTGTAGCATAAGTTGGAAATTCCTCCATTCATAGCTTGTGAAAACACATTAGAATCATCCTTAAGTCCAATGTCAAAATCAAACTCTTGTACGCATACAATATAATCGCTAGAAATTGCTGGTCTTTTAAGCCTTGAAGATCTCCTAAGTTTAAAAGATTCATATAAAATTTGGACAATAGGTTCTTTATGAGTTTATCTTTCATGGGATGCCTCTACATGAATTGGGTGTTCTTTTATAGTGTTTGACGAACAATCAATGCATTTTCTTTCATTGATGAAACAATTTCCTTCTTTTCCTCGAATTGTATATCACGAGAAATTTCACTCCCTCTAATATCAAACTCCTCAAGGAATTTGACATTTCTAGCTTCGACAATCTTTAGAGTGTACAAAGGATGATAAAACTTGTATCATTTTGAGTTAGCTGCATAGCCAATAAATAAGCCACTTTGTGTTCTTGAATCCAATTTCTTAATTTGAGGATTGTAAACCCGCGCCTCAATTGGAAAAACCCCAGACATGTATATATGCTAAACTTGGTTTCTAACCTTTACATAACTCAAAAGGAGTTTTAAGAACAACCTTATTTGGAACCCTGTTTAAGATATATACTACCATTTTTAAAGCCTCACTCCAACAGGATAATGGTAGATTAGAATTACTAATCATACTCCTTACCATATCCATTAGCATTCAATTCTTCCTTTTACCTACACCATTTTATTGTGGTGTACGTGGCATTGTGTACTGTGCCATAATTCCTTCTTATTATAGGAATGTCGCAAATGGACCAAGTATTTATCCTTGTTCAGTATATCGACCATAATATTCACCACCCCTGTTTGATCGCACAATATTTATTTTCCTTTATGTTTGTTTCTTTACTTCTGCTTTATAAGACTTGAAACCATCAAATGCTTTAGCCTTTTCATTTATTAAGTAGATTTATATATATCTAAAAAAGTCATCAATGAATGAGATAAAATATCTCGGACCATTCAGACAAGAAGTGGAAAATGGTCCATAAATGTCAATGTGTATGATTTTTAAAATTTGAGAACTTCTAGAACCATTATTGGTATTGTTAGGTTGCTTTCCTTTAATGCAATCCACACAAGTACCAAAATCAGTAAAGTTAAGGGTATGTACAACCCCATCATTTACCAATCTTTTAATTCTCTCAATAGAGATGTAACCTAATCTCTTATGCCACAATCTAGAAGAATGTTCATCAATAGTCATTCATTTAGTACCAACATTCTCGACATGCATAGATAAGAAGCTATTCTCAAAATTAGAATCCAAATCTATTTTATATAGATTTTCAACAAGATTTCCATAACCAACACTCACTTTATTCTTTAATAATCTAAAAACAGAGTCGTAAAAATAAAATCCATAGCCCAAAGCGACTAATCTGGAAATCTAAATTAAATTTATAAAAAAAGAAGGAACATAAAAAGCGTTTTCCAAATCCAAAACAAAACCAAATTTCAAAACAAGTCTATAAGTCCCAATAACCTTCATTACTGAATGCATCCCATATCCTGAATAGATGCCTTGTGTACTACCCTTCGGCTTCCTTAGATTGAAAAATCCCTGCATGTTATTAGCAATGTGAATTGAAGAGCCAGAATCAATCCATCAAGTGTTATTTGGTACTTGCACGAAATAAGATTCATAACACACAAAGGTGAAGAGGTTACCTTTCTTTTCAAGCCATTTCTAGTACTTTAGGCAAATTTTCTCTATATGCCCTTTCTTTTTGCAAAAGAAGCACTTGTTCAGTTTGCCTTATGCCTTCATTTGTTGTTTTCCCTTTTGCTTGGACAAAATAGAACTTGTGCCATTTTTGGCATTTCCTTTATCAGAAGTAGTCAAGTTTGAGCTTTCAAACTTCTCATGCTTCAACCTTTCTTCCTCTTGAACACATATGGTCAAAAGCTTATTAATAAACCATTTATCCTTATGTGTGTTAGAGGAAATTTTGAAAGGACCATATGCCATTGGAAAAGAAGTAAGAATAAAATGCACCAGAAATGATTCAGATATTTCAACCTCCGGAGATTTCAATTATGCAGTAATGTTTCTAATTTGCATAATATGCTCATGCACACTTTTCAGATCGTCAAATTTCATACCTGAGAGTTTTTGCAATAACTTGCCATGGCCTTGTCAGAAGTCACAAATTGCTCCTCAATAGCCCTCATGAAGTCCTTAACTTCAGTGTATTGACGAATAGAGCCTCTAATGCTTTTGCTTACGTGAGTCTTAAAGAGCGCCAAAATCAAACGGTTTGATCACTCCCAATTTTCATAACAAGCTTTCTCAATTGGAGAACTTTCCTCTGTAGGAACATGAGGGCTTCCTCATGAAGCGCCAAATCAAGATCCATGTACCCTAAGGTAAGAAGAACTCCATCTTTCCAATCGAAAAGTTCTCACCAGTTAAAATTGGAATTAAGTTACTAGAAATAGCAATAGGAATAATTGCACAACAAAATACACATATATTATTGCTATGTAATGTAAACTAAAATAAAATCAACCAATGTTAAATTTCAATATAGTAAATTTAACCTTCCTGTCAGTAAAGGTGCAACATTACTAGAATTTACTATAAATTAATAACAAGACTAGTGAATATAAATTCCAAAATATAAATTCTATATCTGTGGACCTAGGAAATAACAATAAATAAATTCATCATCTTGTTCCAATTAAGGCATAAAATAAAAACCTTCCTGTGGGTAAGAACAACTATTTTATCCAAACCATTGCAATTTAACTATACATAGTCACACGACTATTAATAACCCTTTATTTGATGTCAGATTTTTCAAAGGATTAAGATGTTGTGGCTATTCTTAATCACACACAGGTTTTTGAGGACATCAGATCAAAGAAGAAAGTGGAACAAAATTGAAACAACACTGTGAAATTAATGTGCATAAAATCTTTTCTATGTATTTTATATGTACAAACTATATATACGTCCATTAAAAAAAACTTCCAATTTGTATAAAACACATGTATATATCCTTGTTCAACTAAAACAAAAAACGTACAACAATCCATGTTTGTTTTTTTCTTCTTCTTTCTTCTTAATGAATAACATGAACGTCCATCAAAAGATTTTTATAAAACACATGCATATCTTGTTCATGCCAAAACAAAAACGCAAACCAAACCATGTTTTTTTTTCTTGATTGAAGGACATGTACGTCCACTAACCCTGTGTTTGGTTACTGTCCCCGTGAGTGGGGACAGTGGACAGGACATTAAAATCTTGTCATCTGGTAGTGTTTGGATGATGACCCCCCCTTTCTGTCAACTGCTTCCGGTTTACAGAGTCAGAAATATATTGTCCATTCCAAAACTGACAGACAATAGAGCTCTGTCTCTGACTCCGAACAACGAAACTCGCTGGGATCCGAAAATACCCCTCTCCTTCATCGTCAT
>JANZLC010000002.1:14125459-14139318 GCA_026413385.1 Erythroxylum gracilipes | reverse complement strand
AATTTCAAAGAGACAGAACATAAATCGGACTAAAGTTGCTTAATATGCTAACCCCTAATTTGGGGCGTTACAAATTGACTGTAGCATTTTCCCCTTGTCTTGGAATCAGTATTGCTTGGTAGATCATGATCCATAATTACAGTAGGTAAAAGTGTGAAATCCCTAAAATTCCTTTCTTCACTCTAACTCTCCCCTTGAAGAAAGAATTTTTTATTTTCAAAGAATGTAACATCCATTGATACTACAATTTTCCTAGTCTGTGGATTATAGCACTTGTATCCTTTTTGGGAAGGAGTATAACCAATAAAGACACATTTTTCAGCCTTAGGATCAAGTTTTGATCGAACCTTAGATATATACACAAAAATAGTATATCCAAAAACTTTTGGAGGTAGAGCATAAAATAACCGATTGTCTGTAAATGATTTGTGAAGCACATCAAGAGGAGAAACATAGTTTAAAACACTACTTGACATTCTGTTGATTAAGTAAGAAGTAGTTAACACTACCTCACCCCACAAGTATTTAGGAACATTCTTTCAAAACATCAAGGCACGGGAAATTTCAAGTAAATGTTTTTTTTTTCTCTTAACAATTCCATTTTGTTGAAGTATGTCAACAAAAGTTGTTTGATGAACAATGCCTCTATCTTTCAAAATAGTGCCAAGATTTGTTTTGAAATATTAAGTGCCATTATCAAAACGAAATGTGCTAATTTTTGAGTAAAACTATGTTTCAATCATCGTATAAAAAGCTTAAAATATTTGGGGAACTTCAGATTTTCTCTTAATAGGTACACCCAATAAAGTCTAATGTGATCATCTATAAAGGTCACAATCCACCTTTTACCAGAGATTGTTTTAACACACGAAGGCCCCCAATCTTCACTATAAATCAAATTAAAAGGTTTGGCAGGTTGATAAAAGTTTTAGAGGTATAAAAGTTTTTATGGCTTTTTGATAAAATGCAATGTTCACACTGAACTTTTAAGCAATCAACACCTTTAAACAAATGAGGCATCATTTTATTGAGATACAAAAAGTTAGGATGGCCTAATCTATTATGCCAAATCAAAATTAGTTCTTTAATAGAGGTAGAACAAATACTACTTAGGCATTGAGCTTCGTTATGCGTGGAGTCTTCCTCAACAAAGTAGTAGAGACATTTATAAGTTTAGCACTGCCAATTATCCTCCTCGTAGTCTGGTCCTAAAACACACAATGAGAATCAAGAAAAGTGACAGTACAATTAGATTCCTGAGTAAGTTTACTAACGGATAGATGATTGCACCTAAGTTTAGGCACATAAATAACTGATTTAAGGCAAATATTAGAGGACAAGTGAATCAAACCTTTTCCAGGTATAGGAGAAAAAGACCCATTTGCTGTGCAGATTTTTCCATGACCAGAACAGGGATTGTAAGTATGAAATAGTTGAGAATGACTAGTCATATGATCAAAAACTCCTGAATCAATGATCTAAGGAGTGGAATAGTATGAGAAAGAACACAATAGAGCTTAAGAAGAATTGAGATTACTACCTATTTGTGCAACAGAGGCATTAGGGCACTTGTGGATTCAGATTTAGGTTTAAGCAACTGTTGGATTTGATTAATCTGCTCTTGGCTAAATGGACACCTCATTAGCAACAGGAGTTTTATGGAATTTACCCCTATTAGACCCCTTCCAATTGGCAGGCTTCCTATGGAGTTTCCAGCATATTTCTTGGGTGTGTTTTACCTTGTTACAATAGTCACACCATACCCATGCTCTCTCTTCAAGTTTCTTGCCATGGCTACTAAAATTGTCTACTGCCAAGGCTTAAGTTTCAATACTAGGATTGGGAAGTCGTTTTCCAAGCATGACTTGACGTCTACTTTCTTCACGTCTCACCTCAGTAAAGACTTCTCCAACAGGAGGGAGTGGTTGTCTCCCAATGATCGTGCCTCTCACCTCATACTCAACATTTAAACCGATTAAGAATTTAAAGATCTTGTTATCCTTAACAGTTTTCCAATAATGATTAAAATCATCAGGAGATTTCCACTCATAAACATTAAACATATCTAGATCCTGCTATACATGCTTTAGGGAATTGAAGTACTTGGTAACATTATCCTCACCTTGATTGATTTGACCCAATTTCAGAGTCAACCCATATACTTGTGACTGATTTCCTAAATCAAAGTATATTTGATGGACATTGTCCTATAACTCCTTGACCATATAGTAGCACATATAATTGGAGCTGATATCTTCCTCCATTAAGTTCAACAACCATGTCATCACCATAGAGTTTTATACATTTCATATTGCATGTTCAGAATCATCTACAACAAGTTCTGTCTTGTCTCCAGGTAGCCAATCTTACCTCTTCCACGAATGTACATTCGTACGAATTAAGACCAAGGACATTCGTACGAATTGAGACTAACGAAGAAAATTTTCTCTATTCAATTGTATAGAAATAACCTGGATGGAGTGGGATTCAGAGGTAGGATTACAAGTAATAATAGGCTGAGTAGGGTTGTTGAAGGATTTTGCAATGTCAAACATAACTGTCTTAGAGGGATGGCTGCTAAGTTTTATTCTTGTTAAGGGTGCTCTGACACCATATAGAAAATAGAACCTGAACAGAAGAATAGGTATTACATGCCTTCCACTTTACATTTCTGCATAATATATAAACATTACAGATTTCTATTCTAAGAAATTACAACTGTACATGATAACGTCTGACTTGATTTAGATAATTACAGTTGTACATGATATGATCACGATGTGATCTAGCTAACTTAATTGGAATCAAATATTTACCAAGAATATCTCTCAACAGATTTTCTATGTAATATTGGACTAGTGATAACTTAACATCCTTTCTTCTAATTATACTTTCTTAAATGAATCGCATGCTCCATTTCTTATATAAGGAAGCACACCAGAGATTAAGCACATAAATTCGCTAGATGAGGATATCAGGAGAAGGCCTAAACCACACGGGCTCAACTTGAATAATTCTTCATTACACTTTTGCCTCAAATCCTGTGTTCTTATCTGAAGTGATGGCTTAACATTTCAATGTTAAAAGATTGCCGACATAGCTTACCTCAATTTGTCACGTAGTACTCAAATACTTGCAACAGAAATCAAACCAGGGTTACCTTTATTGTTCCTGTACTGTACGAAGTACTTGGAACAGAGGTTGAATCAAACATGGCTGAACAAACTCACAAGAGAAACTATAGTACAAAATGTGGGTTTAAGATTTTTTTCCATCGATCCATCACAGAGAGAGCACCAAATAGGATGAACCCTTCAATCATTTTGCTGTTTTTGAGTGCTTGATTAGCCAATCAATTACCACATCAATATTTATGGAGTCCTTACAGGAGATCATATAGCAGCAGACCTCTCTATCTGTGATTGATTCAAGACTCCTGCAACCATCAAACAAGAAAATGGTAACTTCTCCATTATATAACTGATTTGATACAATCCGCATACTACGAAATGGCTTGTAAAGTAAAATTCTCTGAAGTTTATCAAAACTTACAGCTGATCTACTAAAGCTTGCTTGGACAGAGCTTCAGATTTGTCAATCTTGTTCCCAAGAATAAGTAGAGGGATTCCATTTAAAGATGGCTTCTTCAGGAGGTCATGTAACTCACTTCGAGAAATAGGTATACTGTCTCTGTCAGCAGCATCAACTACATATCTGGTTTTGTGATGATCATAGAGGCAACCAAAATATGTCAGCTCTTTGACAGATTCCAAGAAGAATACAACATCAGAAAGGATCACCCCAAACTTGATTCAACAGAGAATAAGTTGGAATATTTCTGTCATTTTCAAATACTTACATTTGATTCTAAACTGAGTTCATTGCCCTATCTTCAGTTATTAAAGGGACAATAAAGTTCCTTATTTTTGTTTTGACTTTTCAGTAAGAAGAAAACTCCGAACATTATTTTTCATTTAACATCCAAGGATGTCCAATCATGCATGGTTGAAATGTTTGTACTTGAAAAGTCGTAGTGTGAATATATGGATGCAAAAAAGTGACATGCGATAATAGAGAAGGTTAGGATAATAGAGAAGTTACACAATTGCAGAGACCCCACGACAGTAACGTTCCCACATTGTACGAAACCTTCTTTGCCCTCCAAGATCCCAAAGTTTTATTGTCACGTTGCCTTTTGTAACTTTCCGCATATTAAATCCAACCTGCATCATGTTGTGAACTGTTCCTCATAAGATATCATTAAAATATCATCAACTCAAAATTAGAACAAGGAAATGATACCTACAGTAGGAATCATGTCTTCACTGTATCCTCCAGTCTGGTTGGCACAAAAGGAGAAGAGTCAGGATTGAATGGTGTAAAATTGTCAGAAATTTTGGGCAAGATTTGCACTCACGGCAATAGCATTGACAAGAGATGTCTTTCCGGCATTCTGAAGCCCTACAAGGGATAGCTCCATTTCTTGCTTAAAGAATAAGCTGATATATGCACAAAATGCAATTAGAAAAAGGTTAATAGACACAAAACCAGTGGACTCATTATCCTGATTGGCAATTGTACAGACATTATGACCAGCCTCTAGGATAAAAAACTAAAAAGCACTTATATTATTCAGAACACATCATTAGTAGAAAAACATAAATGAAAGCCTGGAATCTAATACTTTACACGACCAAAGGCTAACCAATTGCAGTACATCTCCAACATGTTATCTCTTGTTTCATAGGTGCCATATGATTCAACTAAGAGAAGTTTATGTCTAAATGGAAGAAACATGCAAGTTGTATTAACTACACAGAGTCTAAGAAGTAGATAGTGGATGTATCTATATCCATTCAGAAAGTTTTGCGAACATAGGACTCAGCAGTAGATGGTTAATTTTAAGAAAGCAAATAGAACATGAAAGGAAATTATCATTTTCATTTTGTGCATGATTTTTCATCAAAGGTGTGCAGAAAATTAACAATGCTCGAGTCACAAAGAACTAATTTGTGAAGGCCTGGTAATCTACATTGAACAACCTGTGTGGGTAAAGTAAAACCTTAATCTCACATAAAAATCACACATGACAAGTAGTGCAAGCATTTTAAATTTTGCCAATACTAAGGAGAAATTTGAACCGTAATATGAGAAACTATAATCTTTCTAATCCACAATCTCTGTCCAATTAACTTCATTCCAGCTGATCTCCTACTTAAATCTCAATTTCAGAGTAACAGATTGTTGCAAAAAGGAAAGAAAAAATTATACAAAGACAAATCATCCACTTCCCTGTTTTTCTTCCAATATTACAAGTAAAGTTTGGCTAACCAGAGTCCAACAAATGCAGTAAAAGCGGACGCATTTGGCAGGTTCTAAGGCAGACTTATGACAATTTCACTAAGTATGAGAAGCAATAATTCCATTCTCGAAAAGGCAATTCCCAATGAAAGCATGACCAGTACTGAGAACGCCTCCATTATTAATGATCACTCTTCCCCTTGACAAGCTATCTCCCCCTGTTGCTAAGTCCACTCTTGTTTTGATACAAAAGTTTAAAGCAATAAAGTTCAGAACTCCAA
The DNA here is from genome assembly GCA_026413385.1 of Erythroxylum gracilipes. Taxonomy (NCBI): domain Eukaryota; kingdom Viridiplantae; phylum Streptophyta; class Magnoliopsida; order Malpighiales; family Erythroxylaceae; genus Erythroxylum; species Erythroxylum gracilipes. The sequence continues at coordinate 14,133,736 of JANZLC010000002.1, read as the reverse complement.
ACGACAAGAATACCGACTTTGAATTTCAATAACGGTCTGCCAAAAGAAAATTGTGTTCAACGGCTGGGTTTCAAACGACTTTTTAAAATTCCTTTTGGATTCCAGAACTGGTGTTTTGTGAATTATTCACCACGAGCACGTAGGCTGTAGGCATATATGTTTAACTTGCAGTCAGATGTAAGTTTTATACCAAAAGTAAAAACAGAAAAAGAAAGGAAAACTTGGAAGGAAAACAAGAAAAAGGACGTACACAACCCACATGAAGAGCTTTCTTAGAACATAAAACTCAAAGGTGCAAGAACCGATTTCTCCATAATTTTATTTAGTAACGAAAAGGAAGAAGCTTAAAAAGAAACTGAACAACCAAAGTTTTCTCTGTTAAGACGCATGGGTCTGCAAAAGATTGGTAATCGAAACAAAATGAACAGAAGATATACAGTTTTTACACAGCCAAAGCTAATATGCTGTATCACCAAAATCAAATGAAAGAAAGAATCTTTTTTTTTCCCCATCACAAGGAGAAGTTGCACATCTCAAAATAAGCAGCAAAAAATTAACACATTCCATCGGTGAATCGATACCAAGCTCTTGTAATTGTTACCTTATAGACCAAGAGATGGGTTGTTTAAGGTCGTAATCATCCAAACAAGAAACCCAGGCAGAAACAGAAGCAAAGAAAATAGAGGAATTACCTCCGGAGCCAATTGAGAAGGGAATCCCAGAGACCCATTCGAAGAAGCCAATGTTTGTTGTTGTGAAAGTGAGTTAATATTGTAAGGAGATGCAACAAAATTGCGGAAAAGCAACTTGGTTTGGCATCGAAAGGAAACGTTTGCTTCACTGTGACTTGAGTTTGAAGGTGTGCTGCGGTGGCCGTCGTCGTCAGTCCTCGGGTACTTTTGTCGTAATCGTAACAATAATTAACATCATGACAGTAAAAATTAATGTCTGTCGTAAGTTGGGGTTGCCTTGGTCTTTATGGATTGGGCCTCATAAACCTTTCATATGGATTTCTTTGTAATATTTTCAAATTTTGATCAATTAACTTATAGGCCCATTTTCAGAATCTGACTTCAATTCAATCCGTGAATTACACATGGGCTCTTTACTTTGTTTATTTATTTATTTATATTGTTATAAATGTAATTTGTTTTGTTTATTTTTGTATTATTGGTCTATTAATATGTACATAATTTTGACTAATAATATTAATGCTAAAAATGAACCAGGGTTATAAAAAGAAGTCATTGAATGAGTCTAGGAGTGAATCAGGGTTTGATTGATTATTATGACTCAAAATGTTCCTGTAAGATTGACTGTCTACTAAAGACACCAACCTTGAACCTATGCATTTGAAACTGAATGTGAGAAAAAGGCTTTATAAAGAATCCATGAGTTAATTTGATGTGAGGACATGGGAGACTCGTAAGTGGCCATTGACAACTTGATCATGAATGAAGTGAAGGCTTATAGCAATATGTTTCACGTGAGAGTGAAAGACATGATTAGAATAGACAATAGCTCCAATATTTGCACAATAAATGACTGGTGAAGTGGGCAACATGATACTTAACTTTTAAAGAAGGGAAGTAAGCCAGTTAAGTTCTACAATTGTGGAGGCGATGGCATGATTTCAGTGAAAGAGTTCTAAATTAACTTTTGTTTCTTAGAGCTTTAAGAAATAAGAATGTCACTAATAAAGGTACAATTAGTCTTGCTCTCAGCCGTATTAGTGTTGATAAATGCATGGAAACTTAAGGGAAAGTCCTTGCAAATTAGTAATTAACCTATAGTCTATCATGCTGTAAGATATGCAAAATACACTTTACAGCAGACCAATGTGTCACCAAGGGTGCATGAATTGTGACAATTTGTTAAGTACAGATGCTGTGCTTGGATGAGTGAGAGAAAGACACCACAAGGTGCTAAGAATTTGACGATAAATGGTAGAATGCATATAAGTGGTTCATTATGAAAGTTTTGATTCTTTTGAAAATTAAAAAGAATTCATTAATAACCATGAAAGGCATCAAAAAGGGATAATATAGAGAGAGTCAAATAAAATAAGATATAACAACATAGTTGATTTTAGGAAAGATTAGAACTAGAGGTTCCACCCTTTTCTAATATGAGAGCTTAGTTGATCAGTAATGAATTACCAAAGTTTTCTTAATCCAGCAATGCAAATTATGAATAAGAGTGTACTTGTCAATTCTCCTCTGGTGATGAATTTTTGGATTTCTTTCCCTCCAGATAACATGAACTGCACAATTGAAATTAAGACTTAAGTAGATTCTATCATTTTCCACATAAATATATTTTGCTTTGGCCCATTCAAGAATCTTGTTCTAATTGGATTCAAAGCAATATTGGTTTAGGGTGTGTTGAATGTTAGCCCATATGGAGGCTGTGAATTCACATTTGAAGTATAAATGGGCTATACTTTCTTCTTTAATAATGCAGAATTCACAAAGAGGCTAATAGAGCCATGAATCCTGTCTTTTGTCTTTTGTCTACCTTTAGTTGCTAGCCCAATTGTGAATGAGGCTTTAGGCTTCAAGGATGCTTTTCATACTACATTGAGCCATGATATATCTAGGGTAGGAGGTTTAATAACTTAAATGTAGGAGGAATTTGAGAAAACCCTATTGGAACTTGAATTCCAAATATACTTGTCTATGCTAGAAGAATCAAGTTGATAGTTTGGTACATAGGTCTGGAGCCTTTCAAACCCTCCACCTTGAAATTGCCAGGAGTTGTTTTCAATGATGATATGAACTTCAGCATGTGATGAAATTCTTTTGGACAAGGAAGAAATATCATTTCTGAGGTGAAGATGGCTAGAGGAGGTTTAATTATCAAACCAGAACCAAGTATCATTTCCATTTCCCACATGGATATTGATGAAGGGGTATACCAGATGTCTTTTCCTTAAAATCTGAATGAAGAACCAAGAATGCTCTTTAATATTAGGATTGCCATCACTGGTGTTTCTTGATAACCACTGCTAAAAGTTTATATATGTGATAACCATTGTTAAAAAGATGATATAGGCATGATGAGTAAGTGGATTGTCCGTAATGACATACAGTTGAGACTTTAGTACAAGTTTGTGTGATATATAAAGGAGAAGTCATGGGCGACAAAGATAATCAAATGTCTTTAGAGTACTATGATTTAATGTTGGATTGACTAAACAAAGAGTGAATAGTTATGGTTGAATGATGATGACATAAGATTGATAAGATAAGTGATAGTTTGAAGTGCCAAAGACTAGTATGTAGATGAAATTGAATGCTTGGTCAAATAAGATAGGAACAATATTTAGCATTAATCATATTTTCATTTAGTGATTCCTATCTGTTTAGGTGTATGATGTGGAGATTTTTACTGTTAAATCTTAATTTGCATTGTAAAATTACTTAGACTTATCACTTCTCTATTCTCACAAGTATACACAATTTTGATAAGAATGTTAAAGTAGTGCCCTACTAGTGGTTTAATTTTTGGAAACATTGTAGCAACACTAGATTTATTTTTGAGATGGTAAAGTCATGTGTGTTTAATGATATAATGATAAAAATGATTGAATAAGGAAATAATGATTAAACCTTAAACATCCATAAATAAAATTTATAATGGATTTGAACATTTTAAGAAAGACATGCCAATGAAAGTTTATGGCCTTTATTATATGAACAAGAATTGCATTAAATTTAGATACTTGATTTAGTTAAGGGAAGATGATGAGTAGTAATTATCTGATGAAGTATTTTGGAAGAGAGATGGCCAAGATGAAAATGTTAGGAGGTTAAATTTGCTCTTTTCTCCTAAGTCAATAACCTATGAGGATTGAATTTTGGAATTGTCTGTTGGAAAATCGGGTCAGGATGATCCTGACTACAGCGGAATAATTGCGAAACTTTTTCGTATTTTGATTTCCCAAAAATCAAGATCATCTTAATTCTATAAAATGATTAACACATAATCATAATAATGCGTGAATCTAAATTCGCACCTATTCCGAAGCTTGATTATAATCTTGTCGTATCCCCCGAACTGTTTTCGAAATTAATTTGTCTCAATAATCGTAGCCGCACAAATGTCCGGCCTCTAATGGTGTCCACAAAATGAGTCGAGAGAACTCTGCAACTCTTACAGAGAGGATTAAACAAGAAGTGCTAGTTCCATAGAGCTGAAGCCTATTTATAATAATCTTTGGATGTTTTGGTAATTTAATTGAAATTAAATTCTAATTTCAATTGAACTTAATTAGAATTACAAATAATTCTAATTAAATATCAATTATGCCCATATAAGATTCAATATCTCATATTAATCTTTATTTATTAAATATCTCATATTTAATTATAATGTTTCTCAAACTTTACAATCAAGTCCAACTTTATTAAATTAACTTTGCTCTTTTCAACTCATTCTATATGTGAGATCTATTAGGTTCCCAAATATGTTGGAAATGATTATAAATTATAATTCTAATTTATAATTAGAATTAGATAAATTAAAACTCCTGTTAATTTATCTTTAATTCTCCAATTAAATAATTTATAATCATATATCAAGATTGGTGTCTATCAACGCATCATGACCACACAAATATTTAAGAATATCAAAGTAGCTTTTACTAACCTTTCTATGCATGATTTTTTTCGTATAATTCAATCATTTCATCATACAATATTTCGATTAGACATAGAGCATGAAATTAATGTCTACTCCATTTTGAGTCTAATCATATTAGTTCTCCGCTATCAGCTATCAATTTAATTAATGACATTTATAAACTGTTTACAAAGCGTCATTATGTCTTAGCCAAGCATTTCTTGAATCAATACTAATCGAAAACAACAGAACATTCTTCTTAATTACTTTAGGGTGATGAATCCTATCTTGATCATACAACTATCTCCATATAATTCATGCTACATCTAATAACTACCGTTTGATTGACCCATGATTAAATAGGTCATAAATAGTATCAAAACATAACATTCCTATACAAGATAACTTTGGTGAACTCAAGTTAAAGGATCACTTAAACAATCATCACAATAAGAATTCCATAGACATACAAGTAATGTTTCAAATAGATTTCTCATATCGGGTTTGTTCATGAACTTGTTATTTAACATGTACCCACATGTTTGTTTAAATATCTCCATACTTTAGTCTATGAGATTGGCTACTTCCTTCATAAGAAAAAACATAACGTGTGTTAGTCTTTTTATGTTCTATTAATGTCCAGTCTTAATAAAACAATGATTAGGAACAATTTAGGGATAATACATAAATGTAATATGAATCTCATAATTATAATCTCATTATAATTTCATTTGCAATGTACAATTATCCCATGGACCTTATCATATACATCTAAACATGTACAACATAAAGAATGCCTTTAAATAATTTGTCACTGAACTACAACCAAAGCGAGTGACTGTAGGGCATAAACCAACAATCTCCTACTTGCACTACACCAATCGTTTAAGTATCTCATGCCATATTACCATATGACGATTATTCTATTGCTGGAACAATGGCTTAATAAGATAATTCTACAAAATTTTCTATAGTGAGCAATTGCTTAAATCTTACAACTCCATCTTAATATCATCATAATTAAGAATAATTGCCTAAATACATCATTGGATCTTTGATAAGAAATTAGCTCCTTATGCATGCCTAATGTCTCTAATGTTCTACAGTACATTACTATCTTAAACATTGCAAGGAGCTATATCCAGTTCACTAAAGAACTTATTGATCCGCTTAATCATTTCCACTAAATGAAAAATGTATTATGACTTAATTAGTAACCAATTGCTACATTAAAACTTTTCCAATCTTAAAATGATATTGTTATAAATAAAATAAACCTTAATTAGGATTTACTTCTAAAGTTATATCCTTATCACCTTGAACTTAAATATCAACTCATATACACAATAATGGATATCTTTAATACTTTACAAGTATTAGATATATCTTAAATACTAAACATATTTAGTACATTATCTATGTACTTGGACTTAGAATAAGTTAATAACATCCAATCTATCTCTATAGATCTAATTCCCATAACTAAGTTGTTATTTTTTCATATCCAACAAGAGTTGTTCTTAGACAATTATATTTTCAACAATTGAAAGTTAGAAATGTTGTTCTCTGTGGGCAATATGTCTCCACATACTCTCATTGAACTTCTTGCAGATATGATAAATTCACAATCATCTTTAAAACAAACTCTTTGAATTTATCATGAAAGTGAATCCTTCAACATCTCGTACCTTTCAACTATACATCAAATGTATCAATAAAGACAATAGTTGCACTTAGATGTATTATCATGAAATTTGAACCTCTCAAATTTCATCTTACTCCCATTACTTATCTTGAGAACCATTGTCCTATAAGCATACATTGAAACAAACAATTTGTTCAATATTTGTTCAATAGGTCTGTAAGATTATATCCAACCTTTTGGGTATCTTATAATCATTTATTACCCATTTTAGTTCTAAACTTAATGTATTATATATACACTTCAACTAAGTATCACATCCTTGAATCATTAACTTTGAGTCTTTTAAAGACTTAACGTTTCATATCTAATATGAAATATGACTAATTAATTCAATTAGAACTATAGAAGGTAAGTTATAGTACTAGGCATAACTATAGAAGAAATAATATTGCATCCTACAATATCTCATATTGTATTTTTCTCCTTTATATAATAAATCCATACTCTTATAAATTTATTTGTAAAGGTATTCACTAAAGAACCTCATTCCCTATAGATAACCGAAAATTTAAAACTCACCATAATGATCTCATCAAAGTGCTTTAGCATTCTCAATGCTTAATTTCTACTTAGATTTAAATAGTTTGAACTTTTTAAAATTTTAAATCAACATTTCATTTAATACATATGACTATATCATATTAAGTTGTTAGTAATATAATCTAACTATTTTTACTTAATAATCTATTTCTAACCGTGCATTGAACATTACAATAACGTTGAATCTAAATTCATTATCAAATACTCATAAGCATAAATTCGAAATACATATGATCTCTATCATATCATACATGGGAAAGAAAAGTTATGCAATCATTTTCTTCTTATGACAAATATTATTATACTATAACTAAGTCTTTAATTGCAGTCTATAATTTTGCTTTTAGGCTAAATTAAGTGGAATATTTGCAACAAGGTACTATCCCTTTTAGCTTTGCTCCCTGCAACGCTTTTCATTTTGCTATCATGTTGTTGACATACATCTTAAATGTTGTCATCAAATTTTATGAGATATTAGATAACTCAAAATGTCAATACATTTTGTCATCTATATGATTTTGACATATTTTTAAAACTTGTTCACCGAATCTTTAACAGGAATTATAGCATAATATTATAATGGACATACAATTTTTTATCCAACTTTTAAGAACTCTTCTCAAACATATCCTGTGTCTAAGAAATTAGGTTCACTAAGTATCAACTATACTAAACAAGGTAAATTCTACTCAGAACACAATATAATTGTAAGAAAAAGCCAGTAATTAATTATATGTTATGACTACCAAATAAGATTAGGACTTTAATCATGCATTTGTTTACTCCTACTATTTTATTCGAAATAATAGCCCTCACTACTATTCGGAAAGATTACTCTAATCTTTCTTGTGGGCTAGGATCTCATTCAAATATAGTTGATCTTGAGTTTGCTCATCAAACCAACTAAACTTAAGTTAGGTAGATAACAACTTTATCAGTCACATCTCATATGACTCTTAGATCCATTAGGTGACAACTCTTGCCAAAACATATCTTATATATTGTTCCTAACTTTGCCTCTAAATTCATGTGATCATGAGTTTGCTCATCCAAATCACACAATTTTAGTTAAGTAGAATCCACTATTATAAGACTAAACATGTTCAGGTTAAAGTGACCTTGAGTTTGCTCAACAAGCCTACAATAAACAGAACTCTAGTTTATTCTTATAACAATGAAAGGCAACAATCACGTTCTTAACGTGTACTTAATATTTTAACGAGAGATTTAACTTCATTTGTCTCATCAAACACAAATTGCATTAAAATATTACATATATAAAACGTATAATTTATCATGCATCCAATATATATATCAACCATATAAATAAAATGTAACGCCCCAAATTAGGGGTTAGAATAGTAAAGGCAGTTAGTATGAATTACGTTTGTTATTGCTTATTGATTATG
>JANZLC010000002.1:14092353-14110675 GCA_026413385.1 Erythroxylum gracilipes | reverse complement strand
AAAGACTGGGACAATTCAACCGCAATGGCCAAAGGAGTCTGCGTTTTGTGTCGCTCGAATATGTATTTTGTTTCGCGTGTTTGGGCCTGTAAATATTCTTTAAATTTTTGGATTTGATCAGATATGTAATATATGTGTGTGGGTTTGAGTTATTACATAAATAAATATCAGTGTGATGTCTGAATTGATTGTACTGTCTTGGGTGGCATCCACATATCCTCCCAGGGGGTATTTGGGTGTTACAAATAATACCACTCAAAGAACTCTTTACTCGAAACTCTCACTAGCAACTTTTCTACAAAACTCTCATTTCTTACAAATGATTAAATGTACATTAAGTTCCTCAAATAAAGTACAATTGATGCTTTGATATAGGTTTATAAAAAACTTAAAGATCAAGTAAGCCAAAATTATCCACTTTCTCCACTAACCCACCAAATTAGTGGGGAGTTGTCACTTCTCCCATCTACTGTAGGCTACTAACTCATCTTTTTTCATATAGAATAAGTGTTTGGAAGATATTAATCCATTGCCATGTCATCTAACCCACTTTCCTACCACTTAAAGAAGTGCGCTCACTTTGTTAGGTAGTGCTCCTAATTTCTTTGGCCATTACTTTCATGTTCTTGCAATGTATCATCACATCATTGCATCTTAAAGTCAGATGCCTTGATAAGTCTTCAATCTAGCCATCCTAAGCCATCTTTGTGCATGGTTTATCCAAGCACATCCATGGTGTAATCTTGTTGTTATATGACCTAAGTTAGCATCAACATGAGTCATCATATAATAAATCTTGCATGTTTATGTACCTTTTGATCTCCTCGTCGAAGTTAAGCACCTTCATGCACCGTTATACTCGGCATAACTTAGTTGTGCCATCATTTTTCAGTTTCACATTCAAATCTCATCTTTGATTGAAGATTACTATTAATGTACACCATTGCAAGCTAACGCTCTCCTACTCTTGAACTTCCATCGATAATGCCTATTATAGCTTGCCTACTTTTGGGACTATGCCCTATTTCATTGTCAACATGTCACCTCTATGTCAAAATAAGTGTCAAGCATTAGCCAAGGATCACCAATACTTGCACGATTTTGTAACATAAATTTAAAGGTAATAAACTACTCTCACCAGAAAAACTCAACACTTTCATCAAAATCATCTATAGGTACTCCTCTATGAGTGATTCCTTGGAAGACTCCTTAGCCAAAGTTTGAAGATAAGAGTTAGTCTTCATATTCATAAGCACATCATCTACGTACTATTTTTCCTCTTCATCAAGTTTTTATTCTTTTGTTTAAATGCTCATTTGCAAGGTCCATTACACCAAACATAACATCATTTATGAGATAGAATTCTCCCATAGATTCCTTGCCTCCTTTTCATTGATCCTTCACGACCATTGATTTGCTCCTTACACATCTTCCATTTTAAGCATTGACAAGAAAAATATGATCCTTCACAAATGAAATAAGAAATATCTCATTTTTGTTGTTTCTTTGACTTGGGATAAAAGTTTCACATACCTCCTCCTTGCCTTTTTGTAAGCCATTTCATTTTCCATCATTCTTCTAACTTGATAAGTAATGATTCATTCATAATGTATTTACTTATTTATCTAAGTATATGTATTAATTTTGGTACTTAAGTTGTTTGTATTTTGTTTCTAGGTCTAACTTACTCACTTGAAGCAAAAAGGAATAAATTCAAACAAGCTTAGAGGAACTTTTTGTATGAATTTGGAGTTATTTTGATTGAGTTATGGAGTGCAGGGTGGTGCATATGATCATGCAGGAGAGTTTAGAGGCATGTTGAATATTTCAAACAAAAAACGCATGTGTTAGTTGGGAACATGCCTGTGTTAAGTAGCAAGGAGGCTAACGGTACATGGTTATGTTTGTGAACATATTAGTTATAAAAATTATCACACGTCTATTTGAAAAATGGGACCATCATCACGCCCTATATTAATGCTCGTGTGTCTCATTGTATTCGAATTTCAATATTAAAAAGATAAGATTGAGTAAAAAAAGGGAGGAAGCATAAAAAACAAGGGAAGAAACCCTAGAACGGTGAAAGAGGAGAAGAAAAAACCAAAGAAACCCCTTTGGAGCAGATTTTCATCAATCTTCAGTGAAGTTTTTGAGATTCTAAAGATAAGATTGGGTTGAACGGGTCTCAGGTCCCATTTTTTGAAAATTTCTAGCCTCAAATTGCCTGATCAAGATTCGACAAGTAATAACAAAATGATGTTGTTTTGTCAAAAATGATGTCGTTTTAACATTTTAATTTTTAAAAGATAATTTGTGTCAAATTAAGTTGGGCTTATACTTGGTCTAGTTCAGGCTTGAATCTACTATTTCGGGTCCGACCTGATTCATTGCCATCATTAGTTAAGTACAGTATGTTTGAAATAGAATTTTTAGTGAATTTAAGGGTTGAATTAAAAATTTTAGTAGTTAGATGATTTGATTAAAAAAAGATTAAGTTGGAAGACTTCCACATCTTCAGTAGTTTACAAATATAATGCCAGGTCTTTATGGCCTTCATCTAATTGGATAACTTTGACTATGATTAAAAGAAACACACAAAACACAGTTGGAGGAAAATTTTCGTACTAGGACTGTCTACGCAAATGTCCGTTTCCAGCCTTCCAAATACATGGAAAAATACTGGTAAATGTATTTTTCTGTTATCTAGACATGAACGAAGTTGGACTAATCTCATAAGCGACATTTGAACTTACACACATAAATTTGTGATAACCCAAAGAGATTTGTTTAACTAATAAAACAGAGAGTATATGTCAAGTAAAGTTATTGATTTTTCTAAAGAGCTCTTGAGAGTACAATATTGAATTAAGCAAGCTCTATGTCATAGACACCCAGTATAACTTACCATTGACATGGATGTGCAATTGCAATCTAGAAGTGTTGATATTTCAAAGTTTTTTTTTTCCCGAGGACAAAAAAGGCTTGTACAAATTAGACCATTTGTTTTTCTAAAAATTACACTTTCCGGCTGGAGTAGGGTAGAGTGGAATCTCAAATCTGAACACTTCAAATTCAAGGAAAGAAAGGGTTGATGAGGTGGCGCTTTCCGATCGAGACCCCCGCTCGTGTGCCACCGTGTTTTTGTACACGTGTGCATGCGCTCAAAGGAAGTGCATCGCTGACAATTAATATGCGGAGCCGATGTAAGGAAAAGCTCCCACGCACTATTAATACAGTTTAATTATTTAAAAGAAACAAACAAAGAAAAGTCTATATATATATTGGAGCAGGACAGGAGGTTGATTTATATATAAGTAGGTGAGGGCAGTACTCCATTTTTATCTGTTATGTGTGCAGGTGAAGACAGACTGAACATTGATCTCTCACATTAGCATTAGCTTTCTTCAGGCTTTGATCTGCAGTTAGTTAGTATAGTTGCTGGGGTTTTGTGGGAGATGGGAAGGCAACCATGCTGTGACAAAGTAGGATTAAAGAAGGGGCCATGGGCAGCTGAGGAAGATAAGAAACTTATCAACTTTATCCTCACCAATGGCCAATGCTGTTGGAGAGCCGTTCCTAAGCTTGCAGGTCTCTCTATCTAAAGCTTCTTACATATCTGCCAGTCGCCGCATTATTAGTTCCTACAACCTGTTCCTTACCCTGTTTTTCTTTCTCTTGTCATCATCTCATGATTATTCAACTAGAAAGAATCAGTTTGCTAATATGGACAAGAGAAGTGATTAATTTCTCATATCTCTGTAGTTTAACATCATTGCAGGATTGTTAAGGTGTGGAAAGAGTTGTAGGCTGAGATGGACAAACTATTTGAGGCCAGATTTGAAGAGAGGCCTACTGTCGGAATATGAAGAAAAACTGGTGATTGATCTTCATGCCCAACTGGGTAACAGGTTGGTTTTAGTTCTATTTCCTTGTATTTTCTGTTATTCGTTGCTTCATTTGTTTAACCTTATTCCTTAACGGTCTTTAAATTATTTTGCCCAAATCGGAGTTAAGATGCTCCTTTAAAACAGACTTTTTTCAGTATTTTGTGATAATTCAATAATACCGGGCCTACGAGCATTTCACTAATGTAGTTGATGACAAATGTCAGTCACAACCATCTGGTCCTCCCACCATTAGTGGCTCCAATGATTTCTGTGTTTGCAGGGGTCCTAAACAGCCTATGCCTATGATTATTCATTGTTGAAAGTCTAACTAACTTCTTATTGTTTCTTGACAGATGGTCCAAGATAGCTTCACATCTCCCAGGAAGAACTGATAATGAAATCAAGAACCATTGGAACACGCACATCAAGAAAAAGCTTAGAAAAATGGGCATTGATCCTCTCACTCATCAGCCACTCTCACCAACGACTGAGCAAGAGCAGCCACCACCTCCACAAGAACAAGAACAAGAACAAGAACAGAATCAGTCTTCTTCTTCAACGTCAGATCAATCGGACCAGAACAAGGAACTGGAAACATCTTTACAATCAACCATAACTGAGCTCAAGGATGATAACATGAGCATGACTAGTCCATTTGACCCCATGGATTTAATTAACGGATTTAGCATCGAAGATGTCCCAATAATTGAACCCCATGAAATATTGGTCCCTTCTTCGTCAACTCCTTCGTCTTCGTCATCTTCCAATTATGCCTCCAACAATGTCCTCGAAGTCATGGAGTTCCCAGATTTGGAGTGGCCTAACAATGGCATTGACTTGTGGGGTGATTACTACTTGAGTAGTTGGGATTCGCTAATCAATGACGCTGGAAGTGACATAAAGATGGCAGCTTCTATTGATCCTCCTTTCAGTCAGTGCCCAAGATTGGGTTTGGACAAAGATTCTTGGACATATGGGCTGCTTTGATTTGAAAATTTTTCTTTTATAAGTCGTTTCACAGAAAAAGAAAATAAGTTAAGAATCCGGGAAAAAAAAAATCCCTTCTTTGATTTACCACTTTACTCATACTTCACTGCTTTGAGCAAAACAAACAGTGGGTTGTAACCAAACTTTATGTAAAAAATGTTCAGACGTTATTTCATTCTCTTTTTCTTTCTTGCCTGCAACTGCAAATATATGATATCAGTCTGCATATGAATTACTACTCAACTTTCTAGACAGGACGTGTATTTAATTTCCTTCAATGCCAAACCGATTCCAGTTGAAGGCATATTTATTTATCAAATCATTTAAACTAATTGACATGATTGTTTGTATCAATTTGACCTGAATTGCATATATTGGTTCCAAATAACAGGTTACAGGAGTATAAACTAAACAGCTTTTCAGCTAAACAGCTTATAAAGCTACTCTTTTATGATCATAAGGTTATAAGTTCATACCATAAAAATAGATTCTTCGTAAAATTACAAAGGAACTTTGCACACTAGGTACATTAACTAGTTATTAAGCTGAACAAATCGAAAAAGCATAATTATGATATAATACATAACTACATGTCTCCTGATATATCCATCCACTTTATCAAAATTTATCGTACAAGTAGACCTCACTGTACGAAAAGAAAAACAAAGATTATAGGGGGGGGAGTGTTAAACCAGGAAGTAAACGGTAGGACTTGCAGGAATGGACGACGATTATAAGTGTTAAACCAGGAAGTAAACGGTAGGACTTGCAGGAATGGACGACGATTATAATATAATATAAATAAAAATTCCCAAAAAAAGAAGATTTAGGCTTTTCCAGTGTCTATCAAATGACTGCTTTTTTGTTTTGTTTTGTTAGACGTGACGCCCAACTCAAGAAGTTGCGATTATTTTTAATGTAGTCTTGTGTGTTGATTGGACCGGTGTCTGGTAGGCCTATCTTACGTGTGCCTTACGAAAATCTTACGTGTGAAAATAATAATGATCCGAGCTAATTAAATTGAAGCGCGGGATGCAAGAAACGAAAGAGGAGATTGTTAAAGCAAACAAAACAAATTGATTGAATAAGTGTCATTTTAGCTTATTAATTAGTATAAGATAGTTAATTAAACGTGAAGAGTAGTTAATTACATGGTAATATAAATTTTACATTCCTTTTACTTTGCTTGCCTAAGATTCTAAGGTTTTGTTTGTCGTATACGGGAAAACCGTAGGTTACTGGTAACAATGACGTCCATCCAACCGTATAAGTATACGACAGAAAGTACCTTAAAATAAAACGTCAATATCGTCCATATAAACTTCTTCTTTCTTTTTTTATTTTGTCCGTGCATTTTTTGGGTTTGTACATTGGCCTACATTATTTGCACCAAAAGAAAGTGCCTCTGTCATTGGAAATAAATGTGTAATTGCACGTTTAGATAAATACATATGTTCGTTTTTTTATATTTATTTTCTTAAAATTACGATATCAAATTCCGGCAACTTTTTTCTTAAAATTAGATCAATTTCTTTCTTTTCATTAATCTATTTCAATTTTATTCTGTGTCTAATATGATGTTTTTTTAATACTAAAAACTACATCGTATTAAGTGCAGAAATTACAAAACATGGTCGTATTAAGCATGGATCAATTTCTTTCTTTTTATTATTCTATTTCAATTTTATTCAGTGTCTAATATGATATTTTTTTATACTAAAAAATACAACGTATTAAGTGCAGAATTTACAAAACATGGTCCTATTAAGCGTGGAATAGAGTCAGAATAGGGTTATTAGAATAAAGAATCTGGTAATCATCAAGATTGCAATTTTGATAAATTTTAATTATTTAAAACACTACAAATATCACTCTTAGCAAAATAAACTATCTAAAAATAATTTAAAGAAATAGATATCACATATATTTTTAGATGCGTCAATTTTTGTATAGAAGTCAAATTGTCAATCTTTTAACATATTCGTAACAAAACAAATTCATGGATGTTAATGTATAATGAAATCTGACAGGTGGGCCATCCTAAACCTGAATTTCACATCAGCGACGACTCCTAGGTAAACTATCGGATTACACCATAATAGTTAAGTTGTTGTGGTAAGTCTTTGTTTACAAAAGTCTATGGATAACCTCGGTACATTTAAATTGACTGTTCATAAAAGTAATAATAATGCATTAAAAAAATAGGTTGATTTATATACGTCGGCTCATTATCAGTTGGTAATATGCATTAGGGAAAAACATTTCTTTAATTTAAACTTCCAACTATATATAATTCTCGGTTTTTGTTTATTTGTTCGAGGTGGTTTTAAGTTACGCCTTTAATACTCTATCAATCATCTTTTACTAGTTTATAATTTCTAGAAGCTAACGATTTTATATTTTTTATTTTCTAATAATTTTAATTTATAATTTCTTGTCATAACAACTACCCTTACTGCCTAAAAAAGTCAATATAATGGTACATACCTTAATTACTTTTGAATAATTCAAAGTTAAATTGGTCAAGTGACGTACCTAATTAAGCTGGCTTTCATATCATCTTACTATAACTTAAAAGAAGATGATAGTTATTATAAATCCATTTGAGAAAAAAAGGATCACATAAGACAAAGTTAAAAAGCAATAAATAAATGGAAATTACGAATAAGTTCATAATTTTCTAATAAAAAGTTTGTAAGTAATATCTTGATCATCACTAGCTAACTTGAGTAGTGACAATATAAAAATAAGAATTGAGAGTTTTGAAAACATAAAAAGCTTTGAAATTTCAAATAACTAATCCGTGTATTTGTATGACTCCAAATAGAAAAATAAATTTCAACCTAGAAAACGTGTTACTTCGTATCATTTATGACGGTCTGTCCAAGTTCTGACTCCCACATAAAAGCAGTATTAATTTATTTACGTATTTTAATAATGCAGTCAAGGTGTCTGACAATTTACAATTTACATGGCTTTCTCCGTAAAATAGATGTATGTAATGTATGCATTATACTTCTTTTTTTAAATGATCGAAATTAGCATATATTTTATCTGTATATATATAAATAGAGGGTGTTGACTTTGTAACAGTATAAAGAATATAAGACTAGAGAGGAGATTCTTAAACTAGACACACCATTGTCGATTTGTCGTATCAGCATTTGATGAACACTGGCAAAAAATCTGTAGAGTCGTTCAACTAGGAGAAAATGACTGGTACTAGAGCAAACGCGGTTTTAGGCCCCGTCACGTATTCATAGTAGGAAAGACTGACCAATTATTGTCTTGTCGATATCTAAGAACGGGACAGCCAGACCAAGACGCTGAAACATGGAAGTATAGAAGTATAAACGGAAGTTTGAACCGAGTAGAATCATCTGATATTTTTTTTATCCATGTGAAACCTTGAACTTGATCTGCCACTTCTTTTGAAAAAGATCTCATTACCATCGAAACTTTCAACTTCAGCTTTAACTCATTCACACTTTCGTGATGATTTTGGTCTTTGCTGTAGACAAACCCCCATGGATAGTAGGGCAAGTTGGTGTTTTTTAATGTAACTTCCACATTGTGGAAAATTACATCGTTGATATTAGTGTGTGCCTTTTCACTTCAACAATTAACGTCAAGTGAGCTAGATGATGGTGTCGTTTCAACCTAAACAGTTTTTAAGCATATATTTTTTTTAACTTTTTATATAGTCAAGTATTAGAAACCATATGGTCTAGTTTAATAAAGATTTAGTGGTGTGTATAGCTATGTTTTGATGATTTATAAGATTGCATCAGCAAATTAAAAGACACCAAAGAGGATGTTAGAGACGACAATTTAAAATATTTTTTTTGAGATGTGATGTGTATATATATTATTATTTACTGATATAGGCGTTAGTTAATCACTGTTTATTAATACATAACTTTGTTAACATATGGTTTAGTATCACTAACGGTTTGAAGATAAGTTGTTAGTCTAAATAATTACACTTGATTGCAAAATATGGATACTGTAGACACCAAAATGTTCCTTATTACTTAATTAACTATAACATACTTATCTCGTAACTAATTCTTATTTTTTGTAGATTAAAAACAGCCTCTTTATTAATTAAAAGTAAGGTTGCATATATTGAACTTTTTTAAATTCTGCATTATTTAGCAAGAGTTTTTAATTAATCATCAGTTTTGTTATACTAACTTAAATTATGGACCACTGCAATTCTTGCATAACTGAGATATCTTTTTTGTCAAAATCAAATTTGTTTTTGTTGAACTTGAGAAATTACTTGAAGGATACATAGTGGATATGCTCAAAAAATAAATAAATAATAATAGTCGTGGGAACACTTAAAGATTTCTATTCCGCGTGGTTGGATTAATGTTATGAAAACATGAAACTAGACTTCCAAAAGCCGGGGTCTGGTCAATCTCAACCCCTGTCCGGTAGGGCTGTCCCGTCATATATAGTTCCCAGATGGCAAAACACGCACAAACTACCAGTTCCATTTGTGACAAATGGCAGTATCTTCTAGCACTATTTTGATTGTCACACATAATAAATATGTAAGTAATATGCAATATTAAGTCAAGAATTGGAGAGTGTGATGATATGATCACGTATCATTAGTTTGCTTAACTGCATGCACAGTATATTCTCCAATCCTGCTTGTGTGTATTGATAATTTGTGCTATGTAGCACAAATATACCAAATAATAGATGTTATCATTATAATTATAATTGTTGGTTAAGAAAAAAAGATAATATTAAGAAATGAAAATTTATTATATTGTAATTAATTATAATATTTTAATTAATGAATGAATTATATTTTAATTAATTAGTATTAAAAATTTAAAAAAGAGTTACTATTAAGAAAAATATTTCATTCCTCTCTTAAATGAAGAGTACAAAGAATTCTCCAAAATTAATATATTAAACTACTGTCTCTATAATAATAATCAATAACCATCTTACTTACTTTTCATTCGTTATCTATTAATTCTATCTCAAATTTATCAACCAATCACTCCCTATCATATACCTGGACCGGCGAAGAAAGGGATGGTGGGCTCAACTAGTCTCCGGAGGCGAAGAAAGGGATGGTGGGCTCAACTAGTCTCCGGAATGAGTAAAAGTCTCGCGATAACCGCGTGGAAAGCAAGATAGAGCGAGTGCTGGCCAGCTTGGTTAAGTCCAGGTGTCGTCATGCCTGTTTTGAGTCTGAATGAATGTGTAAAGAAGTCAACGCACTTGCTTTTATTTAATTTTTAATTTTTTAAAATACAAAATATAAAGTGGGTACGGCCTCGCTGTTATTTTTGCTTGCACTCTCTTGTTTGCAAGTGAAAGATTGTATTAACTGTTGCATGGCATGTAGGTAGTGGATGGTCAAGGCACTTTCTTGGCAAGGTTCGTTGAGGTTGGTGATAGTGCAGAGTTGAGACCATCAAGATCTCCCTGTCCACGTTGCCAAAGCTCACGCTTTTAACTATTGTAGAACATAAACCGAATCATGTTCAAGTTTTCATGTTTCTCATACATATAGAAAAGCTAAAAAATTGGTAAGAAAATTTAAGATTTTAAAACTCATTCAATTCGCTTGAAATTTATTTTAAGATTTTTGTTATTGTATGAATAAGTGTTCATCTTTATCCAACGTTAATTCTGACATTATTAATACATTTTATCTAGAAATATTGTTTTAAAAATAAAGGTTAATGTTAAAGACCAACGTCAAAACTTTAGCGATATAATATAATTAACAAATTTATAGAGTCTAATCCAAAAATTAGTGTTAAAAGTCTCCTCATTCTTTATTTTGGGTCTTGAACCTTGATTGTTAGTGAATTCATTAAGCATAATCTTAAACGGTCATTTTGTAACTATTAGTCACTAAATATTTAAATTCTTTAATAAAAGATATGCTAAGTTTATATAAATTGACAATTATGTGGTTTTATTCAAATTTATTTTAATTAATTAATTGTGATTCTATTTATAGATAATAATTCCTTCAATTTGTATAGAAGTAATTGTTGGAATCCAACTGTGATCGAATCATGAGCGCAGCGAAATTTTTTTTTTACGGATCCCGATAATTGATTAAACTTGAATAAAACAAAATTCAATTTAGAAATCGTACCTTGCTCGCTTTTCGAAAAAAACTTTGAATCTTTTATCTGGTTGATCAATCACGAGTTGTCCACTTGTCCAGCCTCTTATGGTATCCACAGAGCAATTCCCAAACTGCTTTAAGAGGAAGAAGACAAAAAAGTGTTAGCTTCTAAAAAGCTCTTCCCTTTACATAGAAAACTCATAGCAATCTTTTATTAAAATTAAAACTCTTTAATTATAATTAGAATCAAATTCTAATTGTAATTAATTTAATTTTAATAAAATCAAATATCTCATATTTGATTCCTAAAGTATTTCAAACTTTATAATTAAGTCCAACTTAATTAAATTGATTTTTTTCGCAAATTTCTCTTTGATGTGTGACCCATTAGGTTCCTAATAAATTGACAATGATTATAAATTATAATTATAATTCACAATTATAATTAGATAAATTGACGTCTAGCAATATGTCATGATTACTCAAATATCAGGAGTGTCAAAGTGATTGACTTAACCTGTTCAGCTATAATGTATAATTTAATTCTTTCATCATTCAATATTCTAATTGGATAGAGTATAGATATAGTGTTTACTCTTATCATGCAATCATGTTCGCTTTTGCTAATTAGTAATTGATTTATAATTGAAATTTGAAAACTCCTTTTCAAATATCAATTCACTCTAGTCAGAGAATTTCATAAATCATTACTAATCAAAAACATCATAATATTCTCTCTAATTACTTTAGAGTGACGAATCCTATATTGACTTACTCAACTATTTACATATGGTTCATACTATATCCAATTACTACCGACTGAACTATCCTAGGACGATTTATAAGTAGTATCAAAACACAGTAATTCTCATACTAGATACCTTGGTAATCTTAAGTATGAGAATTAATTATACAACCATCATTATGAGATAATTCATAGACACATAAGTAATATTCCATTTAGAATTCTGATAATCGGGTGAGTTCAGTGACTTATTTCTAATAATAACTTACACATTAGTTTAAGTATCTCTATACTTTAATTTATGAGATCAATTACTTTCTTCATAAGAAAGAAACATAATATGTACTAGTTTTATCGTTTCAACAATATTTAATCTTGACGAAACTACAACTAGGAACATTTAGGAATAACACTTAAGTGTAAATTGAATATCATAATTATGATCTCATCATAATTTCAATTACACAGTAATTATTTCAAGAATTTTTTCTTTAGTATTAAAACATAAAATATTAATTAAATTAATATATGAAGATAAATACAACCTTTTCATTAATTCAAAATAATGTCATACATTAATTTGCATCCAAATGATGGTTGCAAAGGCATAAACTAACAAGGACGTGTTGGAGGTCGCGAAGATATTAAAGTCAAGAAGTGAAAAAGACGCAAGTTAAAGGAACTGTAATGCTCAACTCAATTGTTGTGCCACCGACTAGTTTTATACAAACTCTGAAATCCCCAGAGGTTAAAGTCCAGGCTAAGAACTAACTGGAAAGCAGAATTAATGCAAGTCCTACTCAGGATTTAACTAATATATAGGGAGGGCACTGGGCAGCTCCTACTCAGTTTATGCTACTGAATTAAACTGATGTAATATGCATGGTTAATTCTCCTAATTCTAGTAAATGACTGATGTTTGATATATAATCCACAAAAGCTTGGAGGATTGATTTGTCTCATGTTCTAGTCACATTATTAGATTTATGAATTAGTCTATCACATGGATATGCTTATCGACCCAAACCTTTAGGGGGGGTTGGTTTGTATGGAAAAATGGTAATAGGAATGATAATGAATATAGTGAGAAATGAGAATGGATATTATCATTATAATTATGATGGTTGGTTAAAAGGAAGGAATGATTACCATTACCATTGATAGTGGTTGGTTTGTAAAAAATAATGTAATTAATTAATTAATTACAATATATTAATTTATTAAATATTATAATTAATTAATTAGAATATTTTAATTAATGAATAAATTATATTTCAATTAATTGTATTGTTACTAATTAATTATTTTTAATTAATTATAATGTAATTAATTATAATATTTTAATTAAAATTTAATTAATTAATTATAATATTTTAATTAATTAATTAATAACAATATTTTAATTAATGAATAATTATATTTTAATTAATAATAATATTTTAATTGATAATAATGTAATTAATTAATTAATATTAATAATTTAATTAATTGTGTTTTAATTAATTACAATACTTTAATTAATGAATAATTTTATTTTAATTAGTTATATTTTAATAAATAATAATATTTTAATTAATTAATTAATTACAATATTTTAATTAATGAATGAATTATATTTTAACTAATTATAGTAATTAATTAATTATATTATTTTAATTAATTATATTTTAATTGATTAATTAGTTAATTACTATATGTTAATTAATAAATGAATTATATTTTAATTAATTACTATATTTTAATTAATGAATGAATTATATTTTAATTAATTCTATTGTAATTAATTATAATGTACTTAATTAATTAATATTATTATTTTAATTAATTATATTTTAATTAGTTAGTATTAAAAATATTTAAAAAAATTAGTTTCTACTAAGGAATGAGTTTCATTCCTCTACTAAATGGGGGGTATGGAGGATTCTCCCAAAATGGAATATCAAATCATTACCCCTATAATCATAATCAATAACCAACCACTCACTTTTTATTCCTTACCCATTAACCCCTTTCCAAACCCATCAACCAAGCACCCCCTTATTGATATATTTACAAAAGAGATAATTCCTTAACTTGGGAGGTTATGTTTGGAGACAACCAGCCCATGTATCCATACTTACATTAATTTGTACTAATAGTGTATGTTTATCATTATAATTATATAATGCTAGCAAATTCTTGCAAAGATTTTTTAATATACGTACCGTTGCTATGTCTTCTTCTGTCCATATCCATTGGGTTTTTGTACTGCATTTAAGTTGTAACTTTTTTCTTTCTTTAGCTAAATCTTTAAAAAATCCTTTATCAGAAAAATAGTTTAGTAATCCAAGGAATTTTATAACTTCAGTTCTGTTTTTTAAAGTGTCAAGAAAATGGTGTAATTTTTCAAGGATGTTAGATTGTAATTTTAAGAATCCATTATGAAATTCTACACCTAAATATTCGATATTTTGTTGTGTTAATTTAATTTTTTTAAACTTAAAATTAGTCCTTTATGTTGGCATCTAGTAAGAACCTCTTTTACCTTTTTAAAATCATCTTCTTTATCTTTATTTGAAAATATAATAATGTCATCAATATAGGCTAATGTGAATTCTTCTAATCCTTGTAAATTATTATCCATAAATCTTTGATAAATACCAGAGTCTTGTTTTAATCCAAAAGATAATACATTCCATCGGTAATCTTTTTGTGGTGGACATGTAAAGGTTGTTAATGATTTGGTATCTTCATACAGTATTAATTGCTAATAACCTGATTTTGCATCGAGTGTAGTGAACCAATAATGTCCCTTTAATCTACTTATAATATAGTCTTTTCTAGGTAATTTATATGCATCACCTATAGTAGCTTTATTTAATTCTTTATAGTTAATTATCACTCTTCTTTTTTCATGTTTTTGTTCGGAATGATTATTTGCATAGAAGGTTGGAGCTAAATGTTTACTAAGGCTTGGTGCTATTAATTGTTTTTGTAATAATTCGGAACATTCATTAATAAATTCTTGTACATCTTGTTGTATATATGGAATATTATTCTTAATATTAATTTCCTGTGTAGGGTTTTTAATTTTATTTCAACCAATTGATTATTAGTATTCTTTTTAGGATATAATGGATTTTCACTACAAACTTGTTCTATTAAGGTTTCTATTTCCATTTGTAAAGTAAGATTAAGATGATAAAATTGTAATTGATTTAATTTTTCTAGTATAATTTTTAAATTTTTATAATAAGTGGTATGGTGTATAGGAATTTTGAGAATGATAGATTTTTTATTTAAGGATTTTATTATTAGTGTTCGTAAAGTTATATAATGCAAATATTGACAAAAATGATTATATAATTTAAGAAAATTATTTCCTAAGATTAATGGTAATCTCGATTCTTGTTGATAAATTGAAGGTATAATAAAAGAGTAATTTTCAATAATGATATTACTATAATAACTTACATACCAATTAGATTTAATACTCTCATCTGCTATTCTTATTTGTAAAGGTTTGTTTAGTTTTTTTTTTTTCTAGTTTTGTAATAGTGTTTTAGATGCTATACAAATAGTAGCACTTGTATCTATATAAGCATTAACTTTTTTATTCTGAATAATCACTTGAATAAGTGTTGTATTCGGATTCAAATGTTGATTCTGCAGTTTTAAATTCATAACAATATAATGAAGAGATTATTGAATCTGTTTCATAGTCTAACTCAATAGGTTCTAAATTATATTTAAATGTTGAATTTAAAATATTAATTTTTTCTTTTTATTTATTTTGATTTCTTTTTAGGCATTTGTTTGCATAATGACCTTCTTCCTTACATAGCCAACATTTACATATTTTCTTACTCCGAGGATAATATTTTTTCTTTGGTTTAGTTTGTCTATAAGCGTTTTTTCTAAAAAAATTTCTATAAGGTTTAAATGGGTATTTCTTCTGTTTTGTGGGATATTTTCTCCATTTATATTTGTTATATTTTTATCTTCTCTTTGTTTTTGATAGGTAAAATAGTCACATCCATATTGCTGAGGCACTTCCGAATATTTAGAACAACATAGTTGAATATCTTTATATCTTAGTGATTTATGTAATTTTGCTTCTAAACATTTTTGTGATAATACTTATTTTACGATTGAAATAACACCTCCGAGATTATAAGCTACTAGATTATCATGTTGTTTTATTAAGAATAATTCTTCTACTGTTTTATTTATCAGATAAGTTAATTTTTGAATAAATATTTATATATACATTTCTTGTTCTGTTCGAGTTAATTTATAATAATATTTTTTAATTTATAAATTTATTCTTCCAAAAAACAGATATCACATATTTATATATTAATTAAATGCCATGGGACTTTTTTTCTTCATTTTCAATTTCTTGTTTATATGAAGTTATATCTGTTAAGTCAAGAAGATTTCACGTCTATTAATTTTGGTGACAATAAAATAATAATAATGTTAGAAATAAATGAACTGTTTTGATAAGTGTGTTAAGCGTGTAGCAAAAATACAGAAAAAGTGAAAAACACAGAAGATGTGAAAACACAGAAGAAGCGAAAAATACAGAAGAAGCAAAAACACAGAAGAAACGGAAAACACAGAAGAAGTGGAAAACACAGAAGAAGTGAAAAACACAGAAGAAGTGAAAAGCACAGAAGAAGTGGAAAACACAGAAGAAGTTAAAACACAGAAGAAGCAGAAAAAACAGAAGAAGTGAAAACACAGAAGAAGCGAAAAACACAGAAGAATCGGAAAACACAGACGATACAGAGATGAAGATACTCTAGTACGTTGGATAGTTAGTCAGTTGGAGTTAGTTACAGAACTCAACTGAATAACGGTTTCTACAAGAAACAAGAAGTAGTTATCAAGAAGCAGTTGAAGACTTAGGCTATAAATATTAGTCGTAATCGAAGATTGAATAACTTTTAACTTTTCAACTTTTAGCTTTCAAGTTATTACTTACAAAGAAAAATTCTGCATTCAAAGTGTGATATCTGAGAGCAAACTCTATTGTAACAAAAAGCTCACAATATCTTTCTAGTGAGAGAAAGAAAAGAATAAGAGCCTGAAGAGGCTAAGATAGCATAAAGAATATTTTGTGTGTAAGAGACCTGAAGAGGCTCTAAGAGAGGAAAAAGAATACTTGTAAAATTGAAGAAGTATAGTGAAATCTCAAACGGACTCTGAGGACTGGACGTAGCCCAAGGTTTGGGGTGAACCAGTATAAAATCGCAGTGTCTATCTTCTAACCTTTCATTTTAATTTCTCTTGCTCTTAAACAAGTATATAGAAGTTATTTGTGATTTAACTATGCATCTATTTTTGTATAACTATTTTTGGTATTCATTTAATAGTTGAAAAAGTTTCTTTTCAAGAAATATCAAAGGTTTGTATTCACGAAAAGAATACACAATTCAACTCCCCTTTTTGTGCATTTTATATATTGTACGTAAATTCTATATTAACAAGTGATTTACTTCAGTTGGTATCAGACCTCGATTTCCAAGAACCACCTTTACAAAGTGAGGACAAAGATCCATAGCTGAATCACATGTTTTTATAGCTGAAGGTGCCTCTATCACAAGACCTCCTGCATTCAATGGTGAGGATTATCATTATTGGAAGAACAGGATGCGGCTTTTCATAGAATCTACACATATATATCATCGAGAATGGACCATACATACCAATGGATGATGAAGGAAATACCATTCCTCGTACTAGATGGTCAGCCGATCACAAAGCTAGATTTCAATTAAATTCAAAGGCCAAGTTCTTTATGAGTTAATGGACTTAAAGCTCTTGGGAGAACCTACGATAATCAAAACCATGTCAGGAAGATTCTCAGAAGTCTGCCTAAAAGATGGAGACCCAAAGTCACTGCAGTATAAGAAGCCAAGGACTTGAGTAAATTAAAGCTTGATGAATTGCTTGGTTCTTTGAAGATACACGAAGTAGAGCTTGATGCAAAAGATAAACCTATAAGAGACAAATCTATAACATTAAAGGCTGGTCAAAAAAATCACAAGACTCAGAAAAATAGAAGTTCATTGTCAAAAGCATTAAAGATTGAAGAAATCAGGAATGATGATACCAGTGAATTTGAACAAGATTCAAGTGAAGTTGACAATGAATTATCTTTCATTTCAAGAAAGATCAGAAGAATGTGGAAAAAGAAAGCAAAAGGAAATAAAAGGTTTTCTTTTAAGAAAAATAGCAAAGACGAAGTCAAATACAAGAAGACCTCTATCATTTTGTTGGACCCCAAAATTCTTCTTGATGATTTAAGCATGATTTCAAATTATTTTAAGGTTTTGAATGATGAATTGTTTCAGTTGGAATTGGATTAAGCATGATTTAAATTTATTATGAGGTTTAATGGAATAATTTTGGGAGTTATTTATTTATGTCTATGTTAGTAGGATTGATTTCATGGGTTAATTTAAGTGTTAATGTTGCAAGAATGAAATAAGGGCATTTTGGGCAAGTCACTTAAGGGTATAAGGTTATAAGGCTTAAGTGAAGGGCAAAATGGACATTGCACATTTATGAAGAGTATAAAAAGAAGAAAAATAGATTGTT
>JANZLC010000002.1:14051637-14078844 GCA_026413385.1 Erythroxylum gracilipes | reverse complement strand
AAAAATGCTCCGCAGGGATAGTTCCAATTCAGAAAGGGGACAAATTTAGTCTAATGCAATGTCCACGAAACGATTTGGAACGTAAGGACATGGAGTCTATTCCGTATGCGTCAGTAGTTGGGAGCTTAATGTATGCTCAAACATGCACTCGGCCAGATATCAGTTTTGCTGTTGGAATGCTAGGATGATATCAAAGTAATCCTGGACTAGACCACTGGAAAGCTACAAAGAAAGTCCTTAGATACTTACAAGGCACCAAGGACTATATGCTCACATATAGAAAATCAACCCATTTCGAAATGATAAGTTACTCAGATTCAGACTATGCTGGTTGTGTAGACTCACGAAAATCTACATTCGGCTATATGTTCTTATTAGCTGGAGGAGCAGTTTCATGGAAAAGTGGAAAGTAGTCCGTCATTGCTACTTCTACTATGGAGGTTGAATTTATGGCATGGTTTGAGGTCACGATTCATGGATTGTGGTTGCAGAACTTTATCTTAGGTCTTAGTCTTATCGACAGTATTACCAGACCGCTAAGAATCTATTGTGATAATTCTGCAGCCGTATTCTTCTCTAAGAATGACAAATATTCAAAGGGTGCGAAATACATAGATTTGAAATATTTTTCTGTGAAAGAAGAAGTGCAAAAACATAAAGGGCCAATTGAGCATGTTGGTACCGATCTCATGATAGCGGATCCGTTAATAAAAAGCTTACCGCCCAAAACATTTATTGGACATATTGAACGGATGGGCCTTATAGATAAGTCCTTGATAGCATAGTACTCATACATATATATATACATATCACTGTCTTGCTCGAATTGTTATGACACTTGTTAATTCAATTACAGTCATATGTTTTTGCTCACTTACTGGTTATCCATATTATGTTGTATACAATAATTATTATTTGTGAGATAACAATTACCGAATTACCCACTTAATGTTTGTTGAGTTGAGTTGATTCTGTGATACATGGAAGGAGTCATGTTATATAACTCGTGACCGCCATGATCCCATCAGCTTAATTCAATTAAGGATGACTTGATCGATTCCATGTATTGTGGCACTTAAAGTTGTTGGATCACCAAGTCGTAACATAGGCCAGGTGGAAGATTGTTAGACTATTTTATGTCCCATGTAACTTATAATTTGAGTACCATGAAAAGCACCCAAGATAATGATTATTGGGTATTAAATTATTGGTCTCAAATAGGTCAAGGACCCTTTTCCTCTCTCTTCCACTTACCAAAGAACATGCCCGTTGGTGATGCTATATAAGTTGAAAAAACTTATTGAATTATAAGATTCTGAACTATTGAAGAATTTGCTAAAGGAAGAAGACGAGAGTAAATAAAACAGTTTCAAAGAAATCAACATCTTACGAATAACAATCATAGATACAGGTACGATGTAAATAATTGTCGATCCATCAATGACCTTACACCTAAACCCTGTTAAGTTTCTATTAGTTGCTTCAAATCGGATCATTAACCCATCCAATGTGGTATGTCAACTAGCTAGGCAACATGGACCAACTAAATAATAATGTATATTTTGTCATTTATAATTTTAATAAAATATTTTCACATTTTATAATATTTTTAATTATTAAAATATTTATTAATATTGTTATTAAAGAATACTTTTTTATCGTCTTTGATTATTCATCTTGTTCATTCACCAATTGCCTAGCCCATTGTTGCTCCTTCTCAGTTTGCTTTCTCATTGCTTTCTATTGTTTTCTCAATAAGCAATTTCTAGGTACTAGTTACCTTCTTTATTGCAAGATTTCAGTTAGTTTTGTTTGTCTTCTTTGACAACTTTTATTGACTACCTCATTCTTTCCTCAGTCATGCTCTTTCTTGTCTCAATGCTACATTGCTAAAAAACTTGCAAACAATCTAAAATATTGCTAGAAAACTCATAAATAACCTACAACATTGACCAAAAAACTTAAAAACAACCTTTTGTTTGCCAAAAATCCTAAAAATAAAAGTAACTTTTCAAAAAAATATTAAAACTAGCATTTTATTTATCTAGAAATTATGGATGCAATTTTCAATCCACCCAAAATCCTAGAAGCAACCTTTTGTTTATTCCTATATCCTTAAAAAAAAATATCCATTTGCTATCTAGAATCCACTATAAGAACTAAAATCTTACCTTATTTCAAGAACCACAACCCTTGATTAGTTTTGTTGGGGTCTTCTTATTGGCATTTTTTGTATGTTTAGGACTAATTTTTTTAGTTGATTAATAAATATTAATATTTTTAATAATTAAAACATTATAATAATGAGAAAATATTTGATAAAATTTTGAATTAAAAACGATCATATAAGCATTTCGCGAGTCCACATTTTCCACCTAACATGTTACATAAGATAGGTTAACATCTCAGTTATGATCAACTAACAAAAACCAAATAGAGTTAAGTTTTACGATGTAAATAGTATTATCATCTAATCGTTAAATTGCAAAGTGGTATCATAGATAACAAAATGAACTAACTTAGACTATTTTTTAAATATTAAGGAGAGATTTACCTCTGGCCTATTCAATATACTCCATCATAAGTGAATAACTAAAGAATCTCTTTATTTACTAGAAGTATTAATAATATGATATTGCATATAGAATCATTCCTTACAAAATAATTAAAACAAACTCAATTCACAATTAATGTCTCTCAATTTAAGTCTTATTAGATGTAGTTTTATTTGATTCACTTTTATACCCTACCTTGATTCTCTCCTCCTCCTTAATTTTCTTACCTAAAATAACATGTAACAAGATAGTATATATCAAATAGGAAAAGAATAAATGAATAAAAATATAACACTATTTGATTTTTATGTGCATAAATCTTACCATCCATTCCTATTTTACACAACATCAATGTCCAAGGTGTTTTTTTAGGTAAATTAACATGTCATATACATTTTGCATAAAGAAAACAACATAAAATGCATCGCATGAATGGTTTTATATCATATAATACCGTATACATACCCTAGGTAGACATAAGTTTACTCAACCTAGATAACGGATTTGTACACGCCTAGACCTAAAATCAAATCCTACTAACTAAATTAAACAACAATAATAAATTAGTTATTATACCTTCACTATTCTCACCTTACCTAAGATCATGTCAAACCCTAAACCTGAAACTCTGATACCACTTTATTGCTCTCTAAGTCCAACCCAATCTTATTAACCCTGGGTTAAGGCTAACTACCTTGCACAAACTCACAATACTCTATATATTTTAAATAATTAAAAAGAATCTCTTTATTAACTAAAAATATTAATCATTAGTCTCATAAATAAAATAAACCCTTATAAAAATAATTAAGGGTTAATCACAAAAATTCGAAACTTTTCACAAGTTTTTAATTATAGTTCAAACTTTAAAAGTAACAATTAAATGTTTGAACTTTCAAATTTTCTCAAATATAGCCTTATGTTAGTATCTACGTTAATGAAGTTAACGTGGTAAACCACTTTAGACATGTTTAATAACATGTAAGATGCCAGGTGTTACGAATTATAATTTTGTATATTATTATTAATAACTAAAACAATTAAAAAGATGAAATAAAAATCCTAACTCATATGCTTTTGGCCACCCATCGCAGAAGTAAACCATCTCTGGCCAACTTCTATTCACTCACCAGCTTGCTCACTACTCACTCACCACCTTGCTCACTGTTTGCAAACCCACTTGCCCATCATCTCCTTACTAACTAGCTCCTCTTTGCAAACTAATCTTGCCATTGTTTAAAAACTTTTTCTCCTTTTCACGCACAATGAAATGGTATATCTTCTCTCTCTTTTTTGATAAATTTTTTTGTTTCAACTTTGATTTACGGTTCGTGGTCACCCATCGCAGGAATAAGCCATCTTTTGCCAACTTTTGTTCACTCACCAACTTGCCAAATGTTTGCAAACCCACTTGATCACCATTTGCGAACCCAATTGCCCACAATCTCCTTACTAACTAGCTCCTCTTTACACACTGATCTGACCATCCTTTGATAACATTTTCCTCCTTTTCACACACAATTAAACTTGTTTCATCTTTGTTTCATTTCTTCGTTAGAACATTATATCTTCTCTTTATTTTCATTAATTTAGGATTTTTCTTCTTCATAGGATTAATAATATAGAATTAGAGGAATTTATATTACAAATAGTTGCTAATGTGGACTCTACAGCATATTATGCTCATTTTCCATATCAATTGGGCACTAAGAACTAATATGCTACTGTAGGAAGCTTTGATGAACATATAAGAATTTGGAGTATGCCACCAAAATGAACTGTAACTATACTTAAACTTATAGAGTTCATTATAGGATTGATGATTTTGTATTGCTAAAATGCAGTAGTCTCAATAAGTTGTTTATATTACTAGGTTTATTGCTATGCAAAACCCTTACAAAAGAAATTTGTGTTTCTGAATCGTATAGTAAATATTAGCACAAAAATTATAATAAATTATTTATATTACTAGGTGCATTATTGTGCTGAACCCTTAAATTTTTGTTTTGGAAAGCATTGTCTTATCTCATAAAGTAGTTTATGTTATAGCCATGTTGAAGTAGTTGAGTATAGTTATGTTATATCCATGTTGAAGTGTTATTTATTATTAGTCATCCAACTATTTCTCTTGGAAAGATCTTTTTTTTTTAATTATATTCTAATCAATTAAATTTCTCACTCTAAATGCTTTACATTAGGCATCCATCATTAATGGAGCTGAGGTTCCTCAGTTAAACAGTTAAGTTAGACATCATCCATTGATAGTGGGTAAAAAGTTCAAAGCATATTTTAATGGTTCAAAACATATCTTAAGTTAGGCATCCAACATTAATGAATGGTTATACAATTCTTATGCTTTTCACATAATTCATAATGTTTGGCTGAGTTGTCAAGATAAGATTTTCTAACACTCTTTGTCACCCATGTTATGATGTTAGGTAATATGATCAAGATTATCATGATATAAATTGATGTTTTTTCTATTTTAAGTTATCTTATTCATCTATTTAGTTTTTATTAATTACACTCACCACATATGGGTCATTTGGCTTCCGTTACTTCAAATTTGAATCTTTTCCAATTTATAATGTTTCATTAAAAACTAATGATATAATTATTTATTCTACAAATATTGGTCAATTTTGAATTTAATTATAGTGGGGTGTTAGAAAGACATAATAATAAATATGTTGGGGGTAAGATTAAAAGGAAAAAGGATATGGGTTTTGATGAACTTAGGATACTAATCCTTAAAGAAGTGTCTGAAGATAAAGGACACAGATTAATATCTATGCTTTACAAATATTCCAACGAGTCTATGAGAAGCTTGAAGGAGTTAAGCTTATAACATGATAAGGAAATATTGACAATGCTCAATTGTATGGAATAATTAAACTGCCACAACGTTAAAGTCGACTACAAAAATGGTTATGAGCATCTTGCAACAGATGGTGAGGAATCTGATTATGATATGGACAATGACTTTGATGCTAATATATAGTAGAATATAAGTATAAATGTTGAGGGGTTATTCAAAGTTGAAGTCAAACAAGGTGATGATTTTATTTTTATATAGATAAGTGAATTTGGAGATGATTCAATTGATGGATGAGTTATTTACAACTAATGATGAAGAATATGTTACTGTGAGAACAAATGAAAAGAGATGTGCCAAGACTATGCATAGTGGGTTTGAATGTGACAATGTTGTTAATAAGGTTGGAGGTACTAGAAAGAATTTCAATAAAGATGGTGATTATTTCAAAGATACACAAAGATAAGAAGCAAGTTCATATGGTTGGTGTAGTGAATAAGAAGAGAGTGATATTGAAGTTCAATCACCAGTTTTTAGTGATGATGAAGCATCTATTCTAAAAAAGAAATACATTGTCTTTAATGTAAAAGTGGATATGAAAGATTTTAAGTTTGGTATTGGTATGAAGTTTAAGGATGAGAAGCAGTTGAGAGAAGGAATAAGAAACTATCCAATTACTAACAAATATGATGTTTCAGTAATGAGATCTAGTGTGAGAATGGAGGCTAGCTGGATTGGAAATGAAAAAACATTTCCTATCAAAGAAAATAGAAAACAAGCATAATTGTAGGAAAATGCAAAGAAATAAGCAAGTTAGCAGGAAATGGATAGCAAATGAATTTTTACATAAGTTAAAAAAGAACCCAAACTAGTTAATCATAAAAATGATGGATGATCTTCAAAGAAAATATACATTGCAAGTGACTAAATCCAAATGTTATAGGGATAAATGGGAAGCTATTATCATGCTATGAGGGTCTATGGAATATTATTAGGCCAAGTTATGATTTTATGGGCAAAAATTACGACTAGTTGACAAAAATGGACAATTTATTATTCAAACTGAACTTGATGAACAGTCTAGATAGTCAATGTTTACAAGGTTTTATATGGGAATTAATGTTTTGAAGTATGATTTTATCGATGGATGTAGGAAAATAATTAGGCTAGATGGGTGTTTTTTTAATACATTCCCTAGAGGTGTTTTACTAACTACAGTTGGTCGTGATGGAAACAATAAGATGTTTCATATATCTTGGGCTCTGGTTGAGGAAGAAAATTACTCATCTTGGAATTCGTTTTTGAACATTCTTAATGAAGGTCTTTATGTGCTTTGATTCCTTCAACTTACATTACCTTATTTTTTTGTTATAAGGTTTAATGGACGCATAAAAGAATTTATTCCCAGAAGCTCTCCATGGAAAATGTACTCGACATGTCTATACAAATTAGTCTAGTGTACATAAAGGCTACATATATAGGAGTTTATTTTGGCAAGTAGTGAGTTATACAACCACAATGGAATTTAATGATGTAATGAAGTAGTTGAACAGTATTTCAAAGAAGGCCTATGGTGATTTCAAATTAAGAGACCTGATTTTGAGCACAAGATCAAAGTGTGAAATTGTTCACAATAGCATATTAGAGATATTCAATGGGTTCATTTGTTAAGCTCGTACAAAAAACTTGATCAATATGTTAAAAGATATATGATTTTTCTTAATGACTCAAATATATGAGAAAATGAATATGATGCTTAAATTCCTAGACGATATATGCCTAACAGTAAGGAAGAAAATATAAGTTGCACAATGGGAAGTAAGGCATTGTATAACCAAAACTAATGAGAATTTGAAATTTGAAGCCACATATTTTACAGACAAGTTCATCATTGATTTACAAGTACAAATTTGTCAATGTAAACTTTGACATTTATCATGAATTCCATATAAGCAGGCTTTAACTTGTACATTATATCAGAGGGAGGAAATTGATGCTTATGTTAGGTGATATTACATGCATAAATGTTATATGAAAAGTTATTAGTATATTATGGAACCCATTAGAGATACTAAAATTTGTCTAAAAACTAAAAATTTGTAGTCGATATTGCCACCGTTAATTAATCAAGAAGATGCATGAAAGACCTAAAAAGGTAAGAAAAAGCGATAAGAATGAAGAACCATAAAATTCGAACAAATTGAGCAAGGTTGGAATATCTATCTAATGCTATCATAATTATAAAATTGGCCATAAAATTAGATGATGTAAAAATAAGGATCAACCTTTGAGGCAACTTGAATTGTCAAAGTGATTATTCATTTTTGTCTGTTTTATTTAAATTATCTATTAAATTATAATTAATTCTTCACAATATATATATATATATATATCAACAAAAAAGAAGAAGGGCACCAAAAAATGAAGTCCTTTGGTAGTCGTCTAGTTCAAGGAGTCACACAATCAGTATCTATAGGCTCAAATACTACATCCTGTATCTTAAGAAGGAAGAAGAGGATAGTTAGTGAATAGTCACACTTAATTTCAAGTAATTCTTCTGCAAATTATTTTACATCATAATTGTTTGTGTTTGTACAAGCAACTAGAGAATATGGAATGACATTTGGAAAAGTTAGTGGAAATACTTATTTTTTGGTTTATCACTTAAATACATCTTTTGTTATTTATTTAAGTAATTATATTGTATGTGCTTATATTGTGCTTTTTGTTATTTATGCTTTATAGATGGATGGAAATCAATGTCAAGTTCTCAAACCTCCAAATAATAATGCAGCAATAACTCAAGCTTCCCAAAATACAACTAGTAATGCAACTCAAACTAGGAGGAGGATCAAACTGAGGGCTAAAAGATCTATTCCAAGAAAACCAGGAGGAGGATCAAATTAAACTTTTGGTTATGATTGAGAACTTGGATAACCAACTTCAAGTTTGATTTAGTATTTGGAATCAATGTTAATAATGCTTTTTTTTAGACAATTTGGACATGCTTTGTTTGATAACTTCAAGATTGATTTGATTGACTATTTGGACATGTACTAGTTATGCTTTGGTTGACAATTTGAGAAATGCTTTCATTTTCAATGGATTTCTTATTCTTTACTTCCCTTACATAAAATTTGAATATATAGTCTGTTGATTGTTCCTTTTACTTAGTCTCTAGTAGATTATCTTTTATATCTTATTTTGAGTCATTTGCAAGAAGTTAGTGAAAAAGATTTTATATCTTATTTTTAGTGGTTTGCAAGAAGAGCTTTTATATCTTATTTTCCATCAAATTGTCATAACAACTAAAGTTTTTATGTTTCTATGAAAAGAGAAATAACAATTGTTTCATAACTTTTAATTATTACAAACTAACTTCCAATTCATCTAACCCAACTCTCGCGAGCAACCAAGCATCTTACAGATATATGACAATGTCTCCATACTTGACCTAGGTACATCAGACTCTTAAGATATGTAATCACATAGGATTTACAAAATCAAGATTTGAACACTAATATTACAATTATGTGGAATTTACATTATTTAGATGAATTACTATATTTACTTACTTCTTACAAGCAATAATGCATCTTGCAGATAGGACTCTTAACACAACACACTGGAGATGTATGACATAATTTTTTACAATAAAAATCTTTAACTTTATTACCAATACTAAATACCTATAAGACACCTACGAATTGAATATTAATTAAATTTTTTATAATAAGGCATCGTTAAAAAACTATAATTGACATACTTACTTTTGTATTAATGCATTGATAAAAATGTTAAACCAATGTTAGGCTTAACATTTGATATCCTTAACTTCATCTTCTCATTGCAATTAGGGTAGTGAATATGGGAAATTTGAAATATACATATAAATCATAATATAAATTAAAATGAATACAATCAATATATCACATATAGCAATAAAAAATATTAAAATTATTTTACTGTTAAACATAATGTTTTCTTTGACAAAATTAAGAATATATCCTTTCAGCTTCTAATAAATTATAAAAACAATAGTAAATAGCATTCTTGAAACCATTAATGACATCTTTACACTTTTCTTATGTGTGCATAACCAACAAAAGCTACATATATTTTATTTCACCCATATTTGTCTACCCTATTACAATATCATTATATGAATATTTTAATTCAAGATATCTCATATGAATCATATATTATACCATATAAAAAACAACGACAGTAATAAGTAGATTGATCAGGAAAAAAAATAATCAAAGAGTGACTGACATGCCTCTGAAGAATGAATTCTTATCTCTCAATTGAAAGTGATACCATCTCAAGCATCCACATAATATATCCCAAATCAATCATTTAAGGAATAATATTTGTGACTTTTCATAGGTAACAAATATGTAATTCTTATAGTGACCTAATATATAGTACCACCTCGACTAAATTTTCTTATCACATCATCTTGATCTTGCAACACTGCTTCAATTTTAACAAGTTTAACAAGTCTCCTGAGCATAATATTTTACATGAATTGGATGTGATTCAAGTAGATAGATAGACAAGTAGACAAAGTAAACATAGCCAAATGGTGTTTCAAGCGCAATCATATAAAAAAAGCAATCTTATTCAGTTTGGTGACAATTAACTTGGAGAAATAAATAATCAGTTAAGTGATAATTTTCATTACTTTTTGGACATCAAAATCTCCATGTCATTATAACATTCTTATCAATGACAAAAGTTTGATCTCCAACATCACAATATCACCTTCAATGATATCTTTAAAATTACAAGTGTAATTAAAATTGTATCTTTCGAACACTTCTCATAATCCATTCACATTATTTCATAATTTCAAGTTGGCAGAACATCATATCAAGGTAACCAAAACCTGTTTCACAATAGAGGATAAAAATATCGCTTAAGATGATGGCAAGATTAACTTGCAGAGAGCAGCAACTGTCAATGACTGGGTTTATATACTGCGGGCAAATGGGCTCGCAAATGTGGGCAAGCTTGTGAGTCCACATATTGTAGGCAAATTAGTGAGTGAACAATGAGCAAGCTGGTAAGTAAGTAAACAGTGGCTTACTTTGTAATGGGTGGCCAGAAACAGATGGGTTAGGGTTAGGGTTAGGGTTAGGAATTTTTTTCTGGTTAGGAATTTTTTTCTTCTTTTTAATTGTTTTAATTAATTAATAATAATAAAATTCACAAAATAATGACTTATAAATTCCTAACACCTGGCATCCTACGTGTCATTAAACGCGTCCAACGTGGCTTGCAATGTCAGCTCTATTAACAGAGATACTAACGTTGGACTATATCTGAGAAAAATTGAAAGTTCAGGCATTTAATTGTTACTTTCTAAAGTTCAAGTTATAATTGAGAAATTGTAAAAGGTTTAGATTTTTTTGGTAATTAACTTAATAATTAAAAGAACATTAATTCGTAACTAAATTAATGTCTCTTATTTTAAGACTCCATAGATTTGATTTTATGTGCTTTGCATATAACTTGCCTAGATTCATGTTATTCCTCAATTTTAAGTCTTATTTTCCACAAAAATAATGACTATCATCATCAAAATGCATTCTTCAAAAGTTTTCGAGCAAACTTGTTAACTCGTATAAAATATTGTTCGATCAATATCATGAGTTTGAATAACATTAGTTGAGGAATTAAGTACATCGATTAAATGACAAATCAGAATTAGTCTTAAGTGTCTTTTTAGAAATTGTAGCAAATTATCTTAGTTTTTCTTAATCTCATGAAATACCTCTATTTGATATTCTTATTACAAAATTATACTAAAATATTGAATAATGTTCATTGGTAATAACAAACTCAACAAACATATTTTTATTAAAGTTTTTATTTTTAAAGTATTATCACTGTAATTAATCAATCATAAAATTCATAAATTTTTAATAACAAACTCCTATTTGATTAATAAGTATTAACAATCTCTCAAAAGTATTAAATTTTATCATATGAACAAAATAATATACGAACGTCCAATTTGGCGTGGGAGGCGACTGGGCGAGCAACTGTTACAACTTTCAAATCTAGATTTGGTGAGCAACTGGGCGAATGACGAGTTCTAGAGACTGGGTGACTGGGCGAAGAGAGAAGAGTTCCAAAGACTAGGCGAGCAACAACTTCTAGAGACTGGGTAAGCGAGTTATAGCTCGTTAAGAGAAGCAAGCGGACCAAAATCTAATGACGACATGTATGAATCTGGGGAGAGGGTGAAAGGAGAAATACAACTATCCTACCCATGAAAGCCAAACAATCCTGTCAACAAATGGGTTCTAACTAGGAGGAGGTATAAAACAAGTTGGCAAGAGAAGTTAAATGGGATTGAACAGTCAACAGTCGAAGTTGAAGATGGTACTAGAGTTCAGTGGGAGGTTTATGAGCAACCTATCTAAATTCCTCCAACCGAGAGGGACATAGGCCAAAATCAGGGTGATCCTAGTTCTGAGAGTCCGAAGTTGGCAGAGTATGCTAGTATTATTGATGTAATACAAAGTAAGACAATTGGAGATTCTGCAAAGAATGAGAAAGGCCAGTCTATTAAAAAAGTTCAAATCAAACATAAATCACTAAGGAACAAGGAGTAGGGAGGACGTAGTGGTTACTCAACAGAATGAGATTACCGACATAGTGCAAGAACAGACAACTATGGACAACTCTAGTGCAGACAATGTAGAGAGTTTAGATAGTGGAGTGGATCACTTCACCTCACATTATTTGGAGCAATGTCAAATGGATTGGGCCAACATGCTGACTCTATTAACAACTATTCGACAAAACGAGACTTCTAAAGCTAGGTTGGAGTATGAAGAACAGACAGCAGTCGTAAACTCTAGTGATAATTGTATGGCAAGTTAGGGGACTAAAGTTATCTTCTCTTAGAATGCAGAGCATCTTGGAGCAGCGCACGTCTTGGCTTTGAATTGTAATTCTTTTGCTTATATGACAATAGTTTCCCTAGGGAAAGTAGTTTAGATTTGGTAGCAAAGGACTGTGATTTCCTCTCAGCTATAGCCCAAATCTTTGACATTTTAAGATATTTTTGTGCGCAGTCCAAAAGTGCAAAAAGAAAATCAGCAAGGAAGAGAAAAAAATCCCAAAATACCAATAATAAAGGGTTAAAAAAGAAAACGTATTTTGGCATGCAACGTTCAGCCCACTCTTTCCATGGAGATGAAGTATAAGTGGTGTTTTGGGTGGTTCTTTTTGTTGTCTATCTTGCAGAAAATTATACAGCCTTACTTAAGGAGTTGATTGATCATTTTGTAAATATGATAATAAGCTTAATGCCTTGAATTCCTTGTAATGTAGATATAGTTCTAACTATAGTAAAAATTCCTTCTTATTTTTTTTAAAAGGACACTTTTGATGAAAAAATGTCAAAAAAATATATTAGTTATACCTCCCTAGTGTACTTGCCTAGATTTAGAATATAGTTGGTTGCATCAATTATAAGTAATTATATCATACAATTGCACTTACATTCCCGAGTTTTAATAGTGTATCAAATATGATACTTGCTATATCCAATACGTATTCACAAACACTTGCATTTTGATTACACTTATGTACGTATTTGTCTAAATTCTAATATTTAAATGGTTCTAAAAAAAGGGGTGAAAATCAATTTGTGGGATTTTGGTTTAGATTAGTCAAACTCATTTTCATCTCTAATATATCCACATATCTTTAACTAGCTTCCTATTTTATTTGGAGTGAATATACATATATATATATGTATAAAGAAGAAGCACGCATTCTCGTTTACGAAGTAATTGAACCAATTTTATGTTCGTCAGTTTTGACTTCGGATATCGAAACATTCAGTAAAAGGCCTACTTCTCTTCTCAAGACCCAATTAAGACAGTTTATAAAATAAACTTTGGAGATCCAATTGAAACACAATAATATGCCGAGTGCAAATGCTCAGCCTAACCATTAAGTTTATCTTATAGGGTTGAGCCCAATTATGTCCGTCAATTTTGACAATTGGATCCTTCATTATACAATCAAATTTAACACATAACCTGATGATCCAAAAAGATTCACGCATACAGGTTTCGCCATTGTACGTAGACAATCTGATCCGCCTCAGGTGCATATGACCTCGATTGTCTTTGTCTGAGAGACTGTAATTGATGTGGAACAAGTAAAAGACAGTTTGGCTACTCGGCTGAGGGGCATAGTTCAAGAAACAAAGAAAGCATAAAACGTAGACTGCAATTTAAAGTGCACATTTCTGAAAGACGATCGTATCATTGAACGCTCCTTTATTCACTAGATTGTAGAGCCAAGTATATAATATTAACATGCTACACTAAAATTTGAAAATTTTAGTAACATTTTTTAAGTCAAATTTGAAAATTTTTAGTGAACAGATGAAGCCACAGATAGAATGTATAGAGCTAATCACCGAAATCTTATGATTAACA
Source organism: Erythroxylum gracilipes (assembly GCA_026413385.1). NCBI lineage: Eukaryota > Viridiplantae > Streptophyta > Magnoliopsida > Malpighiales > Erythroxylaceae > Erythroxylum > Erythroxylum gracilipes. Next base: position 14,065,003 of record JANZLC010000002.1, on the reverse strand, counting down.
AGACATCTCAAGCTTTGAACAAGCGACATTCATCGTAACTACATTTTGGGAAACCAACATAAAACAAATCCAAAGAATGGAACATAAGGTTCGAGAAACTATGAAAGGGAAGAGTAAAAGCAAGGGATGGGACTGAAAAAGAAACGAAAACCAGGAAGAATGAAAACCACCCTAACATCACCGTGATTTATAGCCAGTAACGAGAGTTATCCACGCTTATCTTCCATCTTCTGATCTAAGTGAGTCAGCAAGTCCAGGAGGGCGTGGGGGTATGCTGGTCTGTGTGTTATTGTAGCTAGGAAGTAGAGAAGAAGTAGAAAATCCCAGGTCACTCCTATCATCATAAGCTTGCCACTTTTCTAGTGCCTTTGGCAATGACGTTTCTACATTCCACCAATTGTCTTCAGGACATGAGTGATCGTCAGTTGGTTTCCATTGCTCTACTAAGCATGAGAGTACATTAACTGCATGCCCCATGTCAGGCCTTTGATACGGTTCCCTTGCACAGCAGTGACCTGCCAACTCCGCTACTTTGTTGATACTTGTGATTGTTTCAGGGTTTAGGTCCATAATGGGATCTATGGCTTTGTGGAATGCATCCTTATTTAGGTACATTCTTCGGAACCATGTCACTAGATGCATGGATTCCTCAGACTGAGTCTCGTCCAGGGCTTTTCTACCCGTAATTAGTTCCATCAGTATCACTCCAAAGCTAAAGACATCTACTTTAGTTGTCACTCTACCGGTAACTGCAAAACAAATTCATCATGGAATATCTCACCATCAGAATGCATTTTTTGGAAGATAAAGAGAAGAATAAAAGAATGAAAAACCAATTATGCAATGCATGCCACTCATTCGACCCTTCCAATTCTGAAAATTCGGTGAAAATATTCACCTAACAACAAGCTTCCAACTGACATTTAGCGTGTGAAGAATGCTATTTGTAGAATAGTTTACACACATGATTGACTGGTCTTCGAGTAATGATACTAAAGACATTTCAATTGAAATAGCAAAATTTAAGAGAGAACTTTTGCCATTTTGATAATACAGAGGAATATGCTGCAGTGCATTTGTACTAGGTGCGAAGACATCTTACTGGCCGAATGCCCCTTCTTGATTGTGCCAGTATATATGTGAGATTGTTAGGTTTGTTTTATACACACAATACTTCGGTTAGATACTTGATTCTATTACCTAGCTATTAGTCTATTAACAATCTAGACCTTGATGTAAGAGCAATTAAATTAGAATTGGAAACGCTAACCTGCATATTCTGGTGCCAAGTATCCAAAAGTTCCAGCAACTCTAGTTTCAATTGAGCCTTTACCCTCTGGTGCAGGACGGACGAGACCAAAATCTGCAACCTTAGCCCTCATATCATCACCAAGGAGAATGTTAGAAGGTTTTAAGTCTCTGTGTATGAAAGTTTCACGTGCCAAACCGTGAAGGTATTCAACACCTCTTGCCACATCTAACGCTATTATCAACCTCTCTGTCCATCCCAGTGGTTTCAGTCCTTCTTGTGCCCAATTGAAGAGGTGTCTACTAAGGGTCCCTTGTGGCATGTACTCATACACAAGTAGTTTTTCATTTCCATCCAAACAATATCCAAGAAGGGCAACAAGATGTCGATGCCTAACCTTGGTCAAAACAGCTATTTCAGACTTGAACTCTCCTAGTCCTTTCCCACTTGGAAGCCCAAATAGCATCCTTTTCACGGCAATCTTGGTTCCATCTTGCAACTCACCTTTGTATACAACTCCAAAGCCTCCTTGTCCTAAGATATTCTCGTCATTGAAATTGTTAGTGACATTCTTCAAAAGCTGAATAGAGATGACCATATTCCCTGCTTCAACCATTTGAATGCTACCATGCTCACTGGTAGGAGTAGCTTGGGCCTCACTAATTCCACTAACACTGACACTTGAGCCAGCAACTGTGATCTTCACACTGTCATTATCAGATCCCGAGTGACGAGGTTGTATGACCACAGCATTTGGACTCTGAACCTTGCTCAACTTCTTTTGTTTAATGTTGTGTACACAGAAAACCAATAAGCCAATCAAGAGTATGATTAACACACCCCCAATTATAGAAAACACTATTGTAATAACTGAAGCAGAAGATTTCTTGCCACTAATAACCGTAAAGCCCGGACTCGGTGACTGTGAACCTGATGTAGTGTTATCGATATCTTTTCCAATATTTGGGTTACCATTTGTCACTACCAGCACATTACTCTTAAAAGGTGGTACTTTTCCATAGAGCAGATTGTTTGACAAGTCTAGTTCATTAAGGCCAGGCAGGGTGACAAGCTCCTCTGGAATATGACCTGTGAGATTATTATCAGCAAGCAACAATCTTTCCAGCGATTTAAGTGAAGCAAAATTGGGGGAAATTGTCCCACTAAGACGCATTTTTTCGAAGTTGACAACAGTGATGTTGCCATTGCGGCAAGTAATTCCAATCCAATTTGCACAGGGATCATTCCCCTTCCAGTTCTCAGCAAACTTTCGAGGGTAGTCCACGGTTTTCAGGATGGAAAGCAGAGTGTCAACCCTGGGATCACAGTCACCAGGATTTGGCAAACAAAAACTGTTCGAGTCAGCAATTAAGTCCACAGAAACTGAGTCCTTAAACTTGGGAACTGACCCTTGAAGAAAATTGTTAGTTAGATTCACTACTTCCAGTGACTGGAGATTCTCCAAAGACAAGGGAACTGGACCGGTAAACGAATTATCTCTCAAATTCAAACGCTGCAAATTCTTCAAAGCGGATAAGTCTGGTAAAGGACCAGAAAATTCATTAGAATGCAACCAAAGCTCGTTAAGTATGGTCATGTTCCGTATAACATCGATACCACCACTAAGTTTACTCGCACTTGTCTGCGCATTAAGCCACAAGGACTGGATTGATGACCCGGAGAAGCTGGCTGGCAAACTGCCTTCAAGTGCATTGAAGGCTAAATGCAGAACAGTTAGACTTGGAAAAACATCGGGGCCAAAAAATTCTGGTATTGACCCAGAAATGTTGGCAGCATTTGCGGAGAAGTTCTGCAAGCCAGGAGCATTTTTAATGCTTTCTGGGATTACCCATCTCGAAAATGGGTTATAATCTAATTCAACAGATTGAAGCGAAGATAAGCCAACGAAAAAATCACTAGGAATGGAAGTAAACTGATTTTGTGTCAGCATTAACACTAGTAGTGAGCTCAACCCGTTCAAACTAGGTAGAGGACCAGAAATGTTATTCCACTGAAGCTCCAATCGCTCTAGTTGAGTAAGGTTTTGAAGATCGGAAGGCAATGTACCTTGGAGATTTTGGTGACCAATTTGGATCCTGGTGACCCTTTTATCATCCGAGCAGCCTACGTGCTTCCATTGGCATGGATCGGGGTCAGACCATCCCAAAGTATCCGGAGAATTAAGACTTATCTTAAGAGCTTGCATAACTGCAGCATCTTCACTGGAGCTTCCTCCTTGAGAATTTGCAGAGAGCAGGTTTGAAGAAAACCAAACAACTAGCAAAAGCTTGCTGATGAAACGGGTTCGTTTCTTCATCCCCGTTGACGAAAACAAGGAAAGGGCAAGAAGTGGATTGTATGGTTTAACAGGCAAGACAATAAACATGTACAAGGGACAAAGAGATGGAAATGGTGTAAAGCAGCAACAGCAAGCAAGGGACGTGGTAGAGAGAACCCAGCTCAGCTCAGCTGTCGCGCATGAGCGTAGACCCTCACGTTTATGAGAATCACGTTTAGTTAGAGAAGCACATGGTCACGGTGGCCCGTGCACATGATTTGGTTTTGGACTACTCCCGTAGTTTACTTTCATTTAGTACTAAATGGAGAAAAAAAAATGTTGATAGTTAAACCTCTTGATTTAAAAATGGAACCGGCACATGATTATGAAAACTTTGAATTTTGAATTTTAGTTTAATTTATTTTAATATTTTTTATTAAAATTTATCTGTTTATTAAAAATCAGTTGTTTTTTTTAATTAATTAATTCTTAGAAACTAAAATAAACTAATTAATTTTTAGTTAATAGTCTCTCTTTTTATTTAAACTTTAAATTAAGAAAAATGTCTTTTAGTCTTGTTTTAAATTATTCAATTTTATTGAATCTTTAATTTATTTTATGACGGTCTAATACCGATTGAATCTTTTAAATCTTAAATTTTTTGTTTTATTAGTTTAACTTTCGATTTAATTTTTAAAATATTGGTTTAACCTATCAGCTTGCCTTTTTATTTACCATATTCAAAATCTGACGTATGATTTTTTTAATAGTTTTTATAATCATCATAATTCACATTGATTAAATTATCACTATGTACCATAAATTCTTTATTTTTTAATAAATCATAATAATTATTTCAAATAATGATTCACAGTTTTTTTATGAGTAAAATTATTGACAATTGTATTTTATATAATTTCTACAAACTTATATAACACATACAAAATAAATACATATTGATTACAATATACTTTTTACTGAATACTTTATTCGGAGTTATTATAAAATCTAGATAATGATAATTATAAAAGAAGATTACCAGAAGTTTGAGACCTTTCTCGTTTACCTAAAAAGATGACAACTTTTTCTCTTTTTCCTGTCTTCTTGAATTCATTATAAAGTATCTTTATCTCTTTCTTCTTCTTCTTTTTTTTTTTTTTTTGATAAAAGGGGAGGCAAACTGCAAATAGAGTCAACTACATAGAACACATTCCTGAACGGGTTATACCCGATCTATCTTGATCTAGTATCGTACTTAGCCCTTCTGGAGGTTTAGTGAATTTATGATATCCTAATGGGGGATTTACTACGAAATTGGCCAACTAGTCAGTGGCCCAATTGCCTTCCCGATGGGTGTGAACAATTCTGACGTCCCAAGATCGATTTAGCAACTTTTTGATATTGGAAACCAAGGTCCAGTTGCAATGGACTGAAGGATTGGCCTCTGTAATAAGCGTAATTACGCATATAATATCCACCTCCAAAATTCCTCTCCGCTCTCCTGAGTTCCAAGCCAACTCCAACCTCTTAAGAGCTCCCTAAAATTTCGACACTATAGGAGTGCAATGACCAATACAAAAGGCAAATCCATCATCCAGGTCCCACATGCATCTCTCAACAAACCAATTGTGAATGCTAGATTATTACACACCTTGAAGGCAACATTTGTATTGGGCTTACACCACCCCTCTATTGGGGCATGCCACCCAATTTGGACTTCATAGTAAGCCAACCGTGAGTTTGTCGAGTAATAACATTGACTATAGCAATATCGTGAACTCTGGCCATAATCATAACCACGCTTGGTTTTGGATGGACTGCCCAAAAAAGCCTCTGATTCTGCCATTTCCAGATAAACCAATATGTAACTCCAAAGATTAGGCTCCATTCATCTTCAGTATTGGAAGTATTATGCCTGGACAAGTTATTCAGCAACCATGACGTGGGTGTTGTTAAGAAGAAATCAGTCCACAAGTGGGGAGGAACAAGTTGAGTTCATAATATCTAAGCTGTTATGCAATCCTGTAGTACGTGGATCCATGATTCCTCTGTAAGACATTTTTGCCCTTAGGGGCAATTTTGTCAATGTCTTATGAAGTTTGACAACATTAATCGCAATTTTGGTTTTTAAATAAATTATCGGTTAAGTTACGCCATTTGATCTAGATAAAGATAATTAAGTGACCCAATAAATCATCTAGATTGATGGGTCGAAGTCGGGGTAGAAAATGGGTCCCGATTAGTATGGACCAGGTCCATATCGGCCTTGTGATGGAAAAGCCCGATATGGAAGCTATATAAGGTAAGGTCTCCTGCAGTTACTCATAAGAGGATTCTCGAGCATAAGGTTCCTGACCCGTTAAGGAAGCTCGGGATTTGAGAAAACTGTAGAAAGACCTTGCCCGTGAGTTAGTGAGTACTTTCCACTAAAGGCCCCGGGAGATTCAGAGACGTTTGGAGCTCGGAATCGACATCGGAATCAGAGATGGAACCAAAATCTAGGTATTCCGTATTACTTTCATTTTTGATCCTTTCACGAAACCCTAGGGTACGTAATAAGGAACCCACTACGTACTAATATGTAGTATCAGAGTGGTTGCATGATTGGATTGCTAGAAACGAAGGTTTTTCGATTTTTTGGTTTTTATCTCATTTGGTTTTCCGTTGATTTTGATTCGTTTTTCAGCTTTTTTGTGTGATTAATTGCGTAAAAGTAGTTTACATAAGGTTAGCTACGAAAAACGGGTCGAAAACGGGCCGAACGGGGCGAAAAATGAAGTTTTGGGACCCCAGAAATTGTTCCCAGCGTCGGAGCTAGCGGAGGACGTCGGGCGAGTGGAGTGCGTGCGCCGCACGCGCGCCGCGCACGTCCCTATCCGAGCCATCCACGTGGCCTCGTGGATACGCACCATGTGGCGGTGAGTGCTGTGCATGCACCCACAGTGGCCGGGGCGTCCAGCCGCGGGGGTGCCCTGCACCCGACGTCATTGCTGACGTCAGCCGTACGGACAGGGCTACAGTGACACCAAAAAAAAATAAAACCCCAAAAATTTCACATTTCTCGTAAGGTACCTCGGGGTATTTCGGGTCAGTTTTCGGGTTCGGAAAATTTATAAAGTAACCTTTTTCTATTTTTTCTGGATTTATTACATTAGTAATAAATTAAGGTTTAACTCCAGAAAAAGGAATTAAGGTATTCTGAATCCAATTTTGATTGAATTTTCATGCTTCGGACTACGTGTGAGGGAGATACATAAGGTCTCGTGTCTTGGGTCTCATTTTCAGTGTTCGAGATTTCACGATAATCCATCGAAAATAGTAATTAAGACATTCTGAAGCCATTTTGAGTGAATTTTCGTGCAACGAACTTGCCATAAGGGAGATACATGAGGTTGACGTGTCTCAAGAGGTCGGTTCAGTATCCGGTGATGCACGATAGTCACTCTATTGAGATTTTTCTTTTAGGAAGGTCTCAAATGAATTTTTCGGATAATATATTCAGCACGTGTGTGTGACAATGAGATTGTGCATTCGGGTTTTAGCATTTATTGAGGTTACATTGTCACATACGGTATGCCCATAAAAGATGTGAGAATGACATAAAGATGTATCCCTTGTGTTTATGGACTTTTTGGATGCTGATGAGAATGTAGTCACCAAAGTGACCTTTAAAGTCAGTATTTTGAATTGTTTTGCTTGCATGTTGAGGGATGTCTCTGATTTTATGTTTGGTTATTCTACCCAAAGGTGTTGGCCTTACATAAAATTTTGAGATGTACATAAGGCATTAGATGGAGGAAGACTGTTGCTCAACTGATTTATTCACCCAAAGGTGGTAGTGTCAGGGGAGTTGATGGTTTGTACTCCGATCGCTTTTGCATATATTATATATTCAACCCAAAGGTGTTTCATAATATGTGTGATCGGATTTTAAGGAAAGATACTATAAATGGCTTTAATATCGCTGTTGTCCTACATTAGTGCTGAATTAAAGATTATCATCTAGTAGTCACTTTTCTAGTAAACCAAATCAGTATCATTATTGAAACCCTTACTGTTTCAATATAAGGAATTATAAGAAGAATTGGACGGAGGATGTTCTGAAGTTTATGGCTGTAGTTCAAATGGCCATACGGACTGGTAAGCCATCACCACTTACATCCATGAGCTCTACAGCTCATAAAGCAGCCTATTAAGCTTAGGATTGGTCTAACAGATTCCATCTGATGACCATTAAGAAATCCGTACCTGACCATCTGCAAAGTGGACTTTCGGACGCAGACATAGCGAAGGAGTTTCTTGATAAAGTCTCTCAGAGATACACAGTCTCATCCAGTATTAAGACAAGTGCCTTGTTGAAAGTATTATTCTTCATAAAGTATGCAGAGGAAAGGGGGAGTAACGGAGCACTTATCAAGAATAGTTTATTTTCACAATAGGTGAAGATGTTGAGACTTCAACACTTTGATATTCCATTGTGTTGCTGAGGTGAAGAAACTCAAGTTGTTACTCCTACAGTCCTCGAAGCAGCTCAAGGGAAGACAAAGATGAAGCCCATTATTTCAAAGGTGGAAATTTAAATCTTCTCCATATGCTGACGCTGGTCAAACCAGTTCTGGTAAAAGTCTCTTGGACATAAAGAAATCAGAAATATGAGGTTTAGAGGGAAGACTGAGATCATCAGGTTATTCTTTAGTTTATCAATTATGAATTTACGATAGTCACATAAAAGTATAAGTGACTATTTAGTGGAACATCTGATCAAGGTGGTTCCACAATGCAATAGTTCATATCCAGGATAAAGCCAAATAAAGAGAATGAGGAACTGATGGTTCACAACAATAAAGAGACGGAAGTAATACCTATAAAGGGGGTGTATATGTTGAACTTTATAGTAAGGTTCATAGGGTTTACACGACATATTTTATATGTTATCTTTTGATCAATTAAGGACACTGAAGGTTAATGTTTTGCATTTAATGTTTTTGTTGGACAGTTGCTGTTTAATGCAAGACATAAAGGTACAACTTTCTTGTCATATGGTTTGTATAGGATGTGTCTTATCCCGAATTAGATATATACTTCTCCGTATCATGCTAAACAAGGTATGAAGGACCTAATGAATGAGAAGTCATACATGGTGTGACATAATAGTTTATGCCACATTTCCAGAACTAGGATTGGGAGATTGATCAAGGAAACCATTTCTCAATTCTAGATTAAGATGATCTGGAACATGTATTGACGATCACATGGGTAAGTTGACTAATAAGGACACTGGGGTCAACTGATACTTCTAACTTGTTGAGTCTAATACATAAAGATTTCAGTAGACCTCATACAATTGCATTGTGCAATTTTGAAAGTATTCTGACATTTCTTTGTGATTATTTCCATCAAAGTCATGTGTTCTTGCTTAAAGTCTGAAGGTTGAGAACCAGTAGGGAAAATTCATCAAGATAGTCAGATTTGACCATGGAGGAGAATATCATGGCAAACATGATGTTTCAGGACTTTAAAAGATCCATTTTCCAGATATATGAAGTTAGTTAGAATAGTGACTTAGTTCACTATGCCAAGTAGTTCTGAGCAAAACGGTGTATTGCCGAAAGGCATAATAGCACCCTAAAGGACTTAAAAAGGTCAATGCAGAGCAGGACTAATCTACCTATCCAGAAATTGAAGAACTCAGCCTTGTGCACAATCGTGTAAAGGGCTGCCCTACTAAGGTAGGATAATCTTTATAAAGAAATATTGCATGCTCGTTTTCTTCATTGCTATTTAATAAAATATCTCAACCACTTTAGAGCTACAAATTTTACTGTAGATAAGGAGGGACTAGATAGTGGAATCACAAACAACCAAGTTATTGGAATACCATGTCTATGATGATGGTGGGTCCTTTGACCTTTTGGGTAGCAGGGTGGATGATACAGTTGTCACGTATCCACTACTCATACAACTAGATCCGGTGGATGTAGATTTTTGTACCATACCTATACAGGAACAGGAACCCATACCTGCACACAGAGGGATTCCTGGGGGTACAAGATCTAATACAGTTAAGTAAATCCATTGAAGTGAGACGAACTGCTATCCCATCTGATAACATAGTCTGTCAGGTGTACTGGACTATGTTATTAGACATATTACAAATCCAGTTACTTTTACAGAAGTTGTTTCTGGACCCAATGCAGATGTGTGGTGGGATGCGATGAATGACAAAATGCAAGCCATGAAGCATAGTAAAGTCTAGGAGCTAGTTGATTTGCATCAGGAACTGCAAGCTCGTCAGTTATAAATAAAGTTGAGACCTAAAGGATTTTAGGATAAAGTTCAATAGTTTAAAGACTTTCTCAATTGCATAAGGGTTCACTCAAGGAACAAGGTTGACTTTGTGTGACCTTTTTTCTTGTATCCTCGTAGGATACATTTTGAGTGATAAAAGCAATTGTAGCTTATGATGATACAGAGTTACATCAGAAAGTTGTCATAACCATCTTCCTGAGTACAAACCTTTATGAAGTGGTCTATACGGTACAATCTGTAGGGTCCCAGGATCCAAACAATACTGACATGTTTGAGAGTTATGCAGATCAATATATGGTTTACAATAAACCTCCTGAAGGTGATACCTTACGTTTGATGAGGTTATGGCCTCTTCTGGCTTCTTGGGAAATAAAGTTAAAGGATGTCTGTACTATGAAGTTGAGGGGAGTAAAGTTATCTTCCTATTACTACATAAGGATGGTAAATTGCTCACATCGAGTCACTTGATCATGTTGTATGAGGATAAGCAACTTTTGATCAAGAGCCTTGACATAAAGACCTTAGTATAGCATCTTCTATCCTAGGTATTCGGATTCACCAAGACATATCTCAACACTCATCAAATCTCTCAAAGAATGCATACATTAAGTACGTGTTACAAAGGTTTAATACGATTAACAGTAAACCTGTCGTAACACCTGTCTCTCATAGTGAGAGATAATCTTTGGTACAATACCCAAAAATAAAGTGAAGAAAGAGAGATTATGAGGAATGTTCCGTATTCTAATGTGGCGGATAGCCTGATTTATGCTAGGCTATATACTAGATAGGACATTGCATTTACCGGTTAACTGTTTGGTCAATATCTGGTTAATCCAGTTATAGACTTTTAGAATGCAGTCTAGCGAGTATTGATACTTGAAGGAATCAAGGATTATATGTTGACATATAGTAAAGTCAACAGACCAAACCTCATAGGGAATTCAGATTTAAAGTTAGCTATGTGTTCGAATGATCGAAAGTTCACTTAAAGGTTACAGTTCAAGTTTGTAGATGGTACATAGTTGTAGAAGTATGTCAAAGAGACATGTGTAACTTCCTCAACTAGGCATGCAGAGTGCATGCTAAAAGGCTGCTTCGCAGACAGTTTAGCTCAGAAATTTGATTTCTAAGTTGTCTGTAGTCCATTCAGTGGCTAGACCCATTTGGTTTTAATGTAATATTCTTCTTACAGTGTTGTTTAATGACAACAAAGGATGTCACAGGGTCATAGCAGTTAAAGATCAATTATTTGATCATAAGGGTGTTGACACGAAAAAGTAACATAAGGTTTGGAGCATTTAAGGATTGAGGAATTGTGAGTCGATCCTTTAACTGAAGGACTTCACCCACTTGTGTTTATAACACAAGTATACAGTATGGGTGTTTTGATGTCGTTAGACACTTCCTGTTAAGGGATCGTTATGTTTGCTCCATGTACATTTGTACATTTGAAGTATTATGATAGTATGATGGTTACTGATAAAGATGATCATCGTTTATCCTCAGTATTAAGTGTCATCATACATTGTCATAGTACATACGAAAGTCTTAAGATTTGTGTCAATCTTAAGCATTTGAAGGTGATTGGGCATATATACAGATTGACCTTGTACCTATGTCATTTAGACGCATACAATTTAACATAGCTAGCTATAAAGTTTGACATGACATAGGGGATATAAGTTTTTAATCTCATAAAGGTTCTCTAATGCATTTAGTATTCAGTTGGAGAACATAAAGGTTTTCTCTAATATTGTTTAGCATTCGGTGAGAGAAAACAAGATTTCTCTAATGCGTTTTAGCATAAAGTTGGAGAAATTGATACCTACAAACGAAGATGATACAGTTTAGATCATAAAGGTATCATTATAGTTTGCCACACTCTATTTTCCCATTCATGTTAGTGGGGTATTAGGTATTTGTGATTGTATTGGATCTATGTCACACAGGACACATGCATCTGATGCTTTTCGGTACCGAAAGCCTTGCGGGACTGAATGATGGACTTTCGTTATCTTTGGATCAAATATTTTGTTTTCAAAACTTAGATGTCTAATACAATAGCATGGCTTAACCGGGTTTTAAAATTGTTTTTAAACTAGAGTCTACTGCAATTAATGCTTGTCCAAAGGGGAGATTGTTAGACATTTTTATCCTTAGGGACAATTTTGTCCATGTCTCATAAAGTTGGACAACATTAATTGCAATTTTCGTTTTTAAATTAATTATCGGTTAAGTTACGCCATTTGATCTAGATAAAGATAATAAGGTGACCCAATAAATGATCTGGATTAATGGGTCGAAGTTCGGGTGAAAAATAGGTCCCGATTAGTGTGGATCGGGTCCATATCGGCCTTGTGATAGGGAAGCCCAATATGGAAGCTATATAAAGGTTAAGGTCTCCTCCAGTTACTCAGAAGCGTTTCACGAGCATAAAGTTCTTTGACCAGTTAAGAGAGCTCGTGATTTGAGGAAATTGTAGAAAAGCCTAATCCGTGTTGCAGTGAGCACTTTCCACTAAAGGCCCCGGGAGATTCGGAGACGTTTAAAGCTCGTAATCGACATCGAAATCAGAGATAGAACCGAAATCCAGGTATTTCGCATTACCTTCGTTTTTAATCTTTTCACGTAAATCCGGGATACGTAATAAAGCTCCCACTACATACTAACAAGATAGGCATGTAGTGGTATTTCATGTATGGTTATATTGAAGCCATATGATAATTGGGTATAGTAACAAAAATGGAAAACGAAAAGCATTTTTCTCATCCATCACTGTTCTAAAATTTAATATAATCATTTCAGCGGCAGCCCCCCTTTATGGCACTAGTTGCTTCTATGTTCATATAAGGAGAATATTTGACTCCTCTAGGATGAAATAGGAAAAGCAAACAACATATCAAAAAGATACAAATATACAATGAAAACGAGAGAGAAATTGAACGGGCGAATGGGTTCAAATTTAGATTGCAGACAACTTGAGCAATTATAGCTATTAGGCTCCTATTCAACTGAACCTATCATAAATTAAACCAAACCAACTGTCTCCTCAGACTTTGTTTGTTCCATTTTTTATTTTTATTTTTGAATTTAGTTAAAAAAATTTATTGCTTATTTGAGTTTTTAATTTTGTTTTAGTTTTAATTTCTTGATAATTATGAAAATCATAACAAGTAGTTTTTATTTTCTGTTTCTATTTTTTCATAATTTGATTTACTATCATCTAAATATATTATTTAATTATTTAATATATTAATTATTAATAAGAACTATAGATAATTTAATTTAATATATTAAATTATTAATTTAAATTTTGTAATTAAAAAAATTAATTTAATAATTATTAATAAATATAATGAAATTTAAAATATCTCCAAAATATATAAATTTTAAATAAAAATTAATTTAATAATTAAATACAGTTAAAATAAATATTAATAAATAAGTAAAAGTAAAAATTTAAATTATTTATTTTTTATAAATTAGATAATATTATATAATAAATTAAATAAATTTATTTAATTAAA
>JANZLC010000002.1:14030418-14044677 GCA_026413385.1 Erythroxylum gracilipes | reverse complement strand
ATTTCAAATTAATTATCATTATTATTTATTGTTAAGATTTTTGAAAGCATGGTTGATGTAAACAGTAAACTAGTAAAATATACAGTACAACTGTATAATATATCAATATGGACTATTTTGAAAATTTTAAAAATTTTAGGGACTATTTTATAAATTTAAAAAATTTTCCGAAATGGTACCCGGTACCAACCGGTACTGGTACAGTTCTGTTCCAGAGCTCAATTCGGTACCGAGCCCAGTACGGTATTCATAACTTTAATGAAACCTGCTTTATGACATTTTGGAATGAAGAAAATGAATATATATGAAAGAGTATAAAAATGAGAAATGTGTTAAGTACAAACAAATTAAAACTGAAGTTTAAATAAATTACATCTTCCTGCAAGGAAACCACGATGAGTATAATTACAACAACAACAACACCCGTTAAAAGTTTCTCTGAAATGTAACTCTAGAGAGATCTAGTAGTAATTATAATTGTTAGAGGGTCATAAATATTTATTATTATTTCTACTTAATGTTTTGATATAATTATTATTTATTATATAAAATAGTAATATTTTAAACACTTTTTATTGTCCTTAATTTTATATTTGTGTGATAATTAAATGATCTTTTTCATAATAATTATGGTTATTATTTATATGTGAAATATTACAATATAATATTAATAAAAATAAATGGATTATTTTTATTATTATGATTTTTGGAGATAAAATTGATATAAAATTATAAATTACATAATGCATTTTATAATTTTAAAAAAATTCAGAGAATATTTTATAAATTTTAAAAATTACTCGAAATGGTACCCAATATTAACTGATACTAGTATAATATCAAACCAAATCTAATATCATTATATATTATGAGTAATGTACAAATATTCAAGTACAAACAAGTTAAAATTGAACTTTAAATAAAGTACTGTTACGATACTGATAACATTGGTCCTGACTACTTTGTGGATTCAAGTACAAACAAATTAAAAACTAAACTTTAAATAAAATTACATCTACCTATAGGGAAACTGTAGTGAGTAGATAGAAAAAGACAAAACCAATCTCTTTATTGTTTAAAAACTCATGCTAACTTTTCTTTGTTAAGTGAAACTCACATTAGCTTTAGGCCATGTTTATAATATAATGAAATGTAAATAGATGTTATATTAGAAAATTGTAGTTTAGGAGGGAAGGAATGGTTCACAATATAATATAGTGCAATGTTGTTTGGAATAAGGGTTCATAATGTAATATAGTGAAATATTGTTTATCATTTTACATTCCATCCTAAAACCTCTCAAATCGGAGGTAACTTATTTTTACTGTTTAGAATGGAATGAGATGTAATGTGAAACTCTCTCTTTCTATCCTATTCCATTATAAACCCTCATTCCAAATAATGAAATAATATTTCATTCCATTATATTCCATTAATAACCACCTAACCAATCATAGCCTTAAGGAAATCATAACTATCTTTCAATTTTCATATTGTAATCTAACACATCACACGTCGTATCCGCTAGCTTCCTCGAGCCTCCTGATAACTCAACGTTCTCCACAAGAAACCGTCAGTTTTCCCCTGTTGCGAACTGTCGCTACTGCGCTTTTTCACCTGACGTTTTAAGATTTCCAAGTTCTTTACTCTTTAATCTTTTTACAAACACGCCTTCCCTTTTAAAATCACACCTCCCGTATCTTTGGAACTTTTTCCCTGATATTGCTTCATTATTAGGTTATTAGCCCTTTGAGTATTATTAATAGTATTTTTATTTGTATTTCTTCCAACTCTGAAGCTGTCTATATTTCTATATATATATATATTTTTTAATCTATCCCTATTATTTGTCTCGTTATTGCTATTATTTTCTTATTTTATATTTATTTATTTATTTTTATTAGTCATTTATATTTTATTAAGCTTTTTTCTTCTATTTCCTACATCATTATTTTGCATGTTACATCTGCATGTGCGTCTACCGCAAACAGTCTCTCTATTATGTAGGGGTAAGGCTGTGTACTATTTGACCTCCCCAGACCCTGTTTCACTGCGAGATTTCAGCCTGGGTACGATGATGATGATGAATCCAGACTATTTCAACTCAAAAAGTTCATATGATGACTTATTCAATTCACTTTATCTAAAGTCACTGAAATTCACAAATATCCCTTACTTATATTTGAGATTAAAAAAAAACTTTAGTGTTTAAAAATATCAATATTATATTAAATCTTATTTTTATTTTATTTACATTAAATTATGTTAACCTAAACTTAATTTTGTCAACTGAGACCTTTTATTCAAAAAGCTTTCAAAATTTTTGGTTGATTGAAAAATGTTTTAATATCCACAAGGAGAATTTTTAATTGAAAAAATTGTCCTCTATGGATCTTAAATTTGCATAATGAAAATACTAAATAACAGTCTCTAATTCAATAAAGTGAAAATAAGTTTTAAAAATTGTATGAATAGGTTAGTTCTTTGTTTAGCAAATCTTATAAAAAGACAAAATTTGAAATATTAATCACTTAAGAATGTTCAAAATCAAATAACTTTATAATTATAATTTATAAATCGACAATCATAATGAAAATTTTATATGTAAGAATTTATCTCACCTTACTTAAATATTTACACTCTAAAAGTTATTTCAATATATAATCTACGTTATGAAATATAAGTAATTTTATAATTATATATTATATATTAATAATGACTTTGAAAATTTAATCGTAAGAGTTTATCTCACTATATTTTAATGTTAAACTCTAAGTACTTTTATTTTAATATAAAATATACTTTACGAGTTGCAACTCCTTTAACTCTTTTAAATATTAACTTTTAATTTTAAGTTTTATCGATTCCTATATGACAAATAAAAAGATAAATGAATAGTATATGACTAAAATTTACGTATTTTCAAAATTTAATGGATGGATTTTCTAAATTACAAAATGTTCATAACAATAATAAAATAGTATATGAAGAGAAACATAAAATCAATTTATGATGCTTCAATTAAGTAATTATCAGTCTACATCTAGTTCCTAAGTTCTACTTAAAAATTTATTATATCTTTGGATAAGTAAATATGACCCTTTTCTATATGCATATTCCTTCAAATAAAATGAAACATTTGCACATTTTCTTTTCTTACAATGAATAAAAAATGTTTACACATGTTCTTTATTATGGGTGAAGAAAAATCTTACAATTCAATTATTCTCTCAATCAACAAATAGTATTTTGATTACTCAAATATAATCCAAGAATCTCTTTCTTGATCATAACATGAATTAAGGCTCATAGTATGCTCACATACTTACGAATGTAATGAAACTCTCTAAAATACTTTTCAAGATTCCTTTTTGTGCTAAATATTTTTCTCAAAACTCATAAGTGATCTATTTATACTCAAAACTACTTCAAAAGGTTGTTAAAGGCACATAAAATAATTTCTAGCTTTTATAGGCTAGTCAATACTCTACCTTCAACTGGGGCACTGGTTAAGCTATCCTTTAGCGAAAAACTTGGCCCTAGGAATGACAATTTAAGTAAGACCTAACTTAACTTGACTTGAAGTCAACATATTAGAATCGATTTGATTGGACTTCAAGTTGAGTTCCAACTTGATAAGCCAACCCAAGCCTAGCATAAAAGGCTCAATGACTTGAGCTCCACCATTAAAACAATATTATTTTGGTATAATTGATCCAAACGATACCATTTTTATTTGTAAGTACAAAAAATTAAAGACTAAAACAACGTTATTTTGGTATGACCTTAACCTACTTAGAATGGGATCGAGCTACTTAGAGGGGGGTCGAGTCAGCCTGAGCCTAGCTTATTGCCATCCTTACCTAACCCCCATTTTGTTTAACAATGTGGAACATGTACAGTGTTAGGTTGGTGAACAATCCAACCAATATACAATGCCAAATAGTATTTTTCAAGTTCTTTCAAGATTTAATATACAACTTCTTTGGAAAAAATTAAATTCAAAACTAATTTAAAATCTTTCCAAACATTATTTTTAGATTAAAAGGCTTTCTTTAAGGTTCAAAACAATTTTTCTTTTGATTGTGCAAATACTTGAGCATAATTCAAACAATATGTAGTATTCATGCAATTTTGAGCCCCTGGAATGTTAAAATGATTGAGATATGGCTAAAGAAACATCATAAGGATTTATTACATATGGAACGACTCTATTGTTTCTTACTCTTAGTCCACTTAACTTGAATTGCCTTAAAGTTCTTTTGAATTATACTCGGTACTCTACTTTGCTTATTTTGATCATTTGATCACTCAATCCTTCTATTTAACTTGATCTTTCACCTTTTGCTTCAATCGTTAAAAAAGTACCTTATTAATATCTTTAAAGATGAAAAATATTAGAGTAATTTATTTTTCTATGACTAAAAATATAAATTAAAAAACCTCACTTAGTCTAACAATGTCTTCCTTTTCCACGATAATAAAATATTTGGTGATGTTGGAGTAAATAAAAGATGATGAATGCACTTCTTTTACATTAAAGCAGTATGTAATGTATGGTTACCTTAATTCATGCACCAATTATTTATATAGGTTAAGTTTCAATATCACCATTCTCTCTCCTTTTTCAATATTAAAGAGGATAATGTATAGCCAAAGTGCACGTATAAAGTGCTTATAAAAAAATGAATGGCTTATTAAGAGCTCATATGCCATATTAAAGATCAATCTATCTTTCAACCCATAAGTACATGCAACAATGTTTTCTCTCCCTAATTACGTATGCCAAGTCAATATGTTTAAATTTTATCAATATAAAAGTAAGTGAATACCTCCTTTTATATATCACCAACGGTTACCTAATTTTCTTCCTAAACTTAAGTTAATAATTGGTCTTTTAATACATTCTTTACTTGGTTAGTCTAAGGGTTCGTAATGATTTTATTTTGAAATATTATAGTTGTTACATATTTGAGATAAGTGAAAGTGACATCAATTATTGATATTTATTTTATATCCTTTGATATTGACCTTCAAAGTAAAGAAATATTTTCTAGATACCTACACAAATTTGAGTCTTTGGTGGTTAGCTCTTCTCATTCCACATTAGTGAGACATAAGAATAATATATGTGTATATATATAGGCCTCGTTTAGATGTATTGGTGATTACGAGCCCTCTTTTAAATATGTGGGGGTTTGGGGATCTTCTTGCATGATAGTAAGTCATAATAATTAAGTTTACAAAAGATATGTTCTTCTAATAGAAAAATTGTTTATGAGAATTATAAACATGTGTCATCTTCATTGATAAGACTGAGGCCTATGATGATACTAAGCTTAAGTCACACCTTTTTTCATAAATATAGGCATAAAAATGACAATAAGTTTTTGTCATATAATTTTGTTGTAGCTGAGGCCTATGAAAATTTTTCTTATTTTCCTTTAAAGTTATGCCCTATAAGTATAGTATATGAACAACACATTTGAATGCGTACGACTTCTTTTTTGCTTAAGAGTTAGATGATGATGCATGAACATTAAAGTTTGCATGTATAGTATTGACAATGAATGAAGCACTTTCATATTTGTAACAAGTTCTATGTCTATCCTTTGACCTCTTTTAGGTTCTCAACATGTTATTAGAAATTTTACTACCCTCAGTGAACGTAGACAAAGAATCTTCGAGATCATTAATCTCTTTCTTTAATGCCTCATTCTCATGCAACAAATCATTCACTTCATCATTATCAACAATCACATTCTTAGCATCTAACATATTATGCACTTCATATTTCAATTTTTCATTCTCATTCATGTATGTTTCTATAATTTCCTCCTTTTTAAGCTTATTATTTATGGATATACAACAAGTTCTTTATAAGACAAATCATTATCATTATCATTAATATTTTTAAACTAGAGGATACTGCACTATTTGTTAATAAAGCATATACTTACCACCTTAATTTCATATTCTTCACTCTCCTAATTGATTATATTGTCCAATTTGGCCTTTGATTCCTTCTTTATCTTGTGATCCTCTTTCTCATTCTCCTCACTTTTCTTGATTCAATAGTTAATCATTTATACTTTGAAGTATGTGATAAAAATCATAAGCTTTTTCATATATTTGGATACTATTTAATACATTCTATCAAATGAACTAAGAAGAATATGCATAGCCTAATTGTCTAAAGTATTAAATCTCTCATTATTGACGTCCCACTCATTTTTATGTATAGCGTCCCTTAATTTAAAATCTTTGACTTTAGAAAATAATCCATCCTATTTTTCCAACAGATGTAATCATTTTTGTTAAAGAATAGGACAATAATAATAATATCTTGTCCCTCTATGTAAAAAAAATGATGAAAATTATGCAATAATTATCTTAAGTCAAATTTCATTAGAAATTCTTATACAATGAATGATATTTATCATAAGATAAATTATCGATCCTTGAATGACATATGAAAGAGAGTTGAATTGTGTGTGAATGAATTTTATTCCCTTTTAGAACTTAATGAACTAATTGCATATACTAATATATATGGTTATGCAAAAAAAAGACAATCATAAAAAAACAATCATCATAATAATAAAAGAGTATAGGGCGAGGGACATAAAATTGATTTATAATAGTTTAACTAGAAAATCAGTGGCCTATGTCTACTCTCTGTGCTCTATTTGAGAATTTACGACTATCTTCTTCACTAGGTGAGAAGAATCTTTTGTACATATGCCTTCCTAAAGGTGAGAAATACTTTTAAAAAGAAAAATTTGCAAGTAAGCAACCCTTACATATTTTTCTTTCTTATCGTGAAGAGGAACGATTTTACACATTTTATTTGCTATGGATGAATATAAGCCTTAAAAGTTCAATTACCCTTTTAAGTGATATTTTTAATCACTCCAAATATAATTCAAGAATTTCGTTCTTAATCACTTAATGCATAATAGGTTAAACGATGCTCTACCTTCTACTAGCCGATGTCCCTTTGGTTAGGGTATCAACTAGTATGTTCCTTAATTGGACCCTTTATATCATTATAACAAGATTAAGTTCTATGTTTCAACTCTTAACTAAAATCTTAATTTAATTAAATAAAAAGTTCGTTTGATTAGTGAACAATGTATCAATATTTAGGTCAGCGAACAATTTAACCTCTGTACAGTGTCGAATATGTCATATTCAAGTTCTTTCAAAGTTGCTAAAATATATAAATTAAGGTTTTTCAAAAAAATTTAAATAGTATATGTGATGAAGTTTTTTACCCTCAACATTTAAACAGTTAATTATACACACAATATGCAATATTCATACAACTTTGAGTCTTTAGAATATTAAAAGGGACCAAGATTAGTTAACAAGAAAGATTACAATGATTTATTTTATTACACATATAATTATGCGTGAAAACAAGTCAATCCCATCAGCGATTGGCCCAACTCGATCGCTTGGGGTCTAGTTTTGATTAGCGTGTAGCTTAACCGAAGGGCATATAGAATATATAATATGGATTGATTGTTGCTACAGGAGGCATAAGCACCTGTCAACAAATGTCTCTGCTTTCTCCTGGCGTACGTTTTCACGTGGGACTTTTCTACACGATACATTTTGTTCATCCGTTATGGGCTTTCCTATAATTGTTATCTGCTACACCGAATTGGACCAGGTTTAATCAATTCAACCCACTTAAGGGAATCTGGTGACTGAAAGGGAAATAAAATGATAAATAAGTACCCGAGCTAATTGGAAATTTCCAACGTTCTCCGGTTGTTAGAATTTGGATATTGAAGCCAGGCTTCATCAATTAAATAGTAATGTTAAATAAAAGGATGAATGTAACCTTATTCGCCATTGCATCATTAAACTCATTGGTCCTAATGAAGTTTGGTGGGACCATGATGTAACTCGATATTTGGGGGTTCATGTATACCAGCAGTCTCTTTCTAAGTGGATCCTAAGTCCTAACCAATCTGCCCTTAACACACACGCCTTACTTTGCTCTTTCTAAGTGGATCCTGAGTCCTAACCAATCTGCCCTTAACACACACGCCTTACTTTGGTAATAATAATCAACAAAAACAATTAAACTAATTAAGCAGCCTGACATAGGCATTTAGGGTTGTCCTAAACAGTAACTATGATTATGACCATTAGCTTTTAATTAAATTGTAGTATACGTTATCTTCCTAATTTATTAGGATTTAATCTAATGGTGGCAGCGAGGGGGGTTAATTGAGAAATACTAGGAAACTGTCGGTAATTAACTACCGGTCACTAAAACAAAAGAGTGTCGTATTATTACCTTGTGTAATGTGTAGGAAAGTCATGGATAGGCACGAAAGAGATCTGACTGCTTCCTCTTATTCTCTTCTTTCTTGAGAGGTAGACTGCTCGGTTTGTTTTATATAACGGTGCCTCTTTTCTATCAGAGGCACATGAATTGGATATGCATGTCGACGTTGGATTGGCTAAACACGAACCCACGTCACATTTTATTAACCTAAGCTTTTGGAAGTAGTAATATTCGACAAACATATGTTTTGGGTCACTAATGGCCTAATTATAGGCATGGCGTGGCTATGCATGGGAGCTAGTATGTAGCTAGTAAACAATATGGAAATATCTGCTTACTTTAGGATTCCTCTGCCATTGTAGCAGGTATAGTTTAATGTAGTTTGATTCTCTCATGCCTCAAGTATAAACTAATTAGTGCCTTTCGATGAAACAATCAGTAAGTCTGTTTAATTTTTGTATGGAACAATTTAATTTTAACTTTTGATTCAATAAAACAAGTTCTATATATGATTAATGTGTTTACAACTCAATTTTACTCTTTACATTACAATTTAGATGCATCATATCTTTCCTTTATTCTTTTGTTTGTATCTTCTTTCTCATAATAATTAAATTTAAATTATTAAATATATGATAAGGGATTAGAGAATTGTAGGGCTCATTGTTAAAAGAAAAAGGAGTTGATTGAACCTTAGTTCTCAGTCAATCTAATATTTCTTAGTTGAAAGACTTATCTTTATCAATTAATACTCACTAACCATCTAATATATAAATATTTGGCTTAGATGTTAGTATAACTATTTTTAGTAAATGTATAATCCAAATGAAACATTACTTTAAAAATTAATATAGAAAGTTTCAATAAAGAACTGAAACTATCAAACAAGAAGTTAAACTAGATAGAAGTCTAAAGTTTGCAAACCCTAAAAGCTTCATGATGAAGTGTTTTAAGCTCCATTAGATCAATAAGAAAATAAAACAAAGCGTAAAGAGTATATTTATATTTAAATGACTAAAATTGGTTTGCAATTTAATTTCAAATTATAAAACCGAAAATTTGGATTCAAAATCTTTATTGAGTAAAGTATTTGCTTTAAACGGATGATGAGAAATGGAGGAGGTAGGCACATGTGGAGGTTTCTCTAACGTATTGTATTAATCTGTGTGATCTGTGATGTACTACAAATTCCGTTCCGTGATTTTTGCCTGTAATAATTAACGAATAAATACGTACAATATTCTTTGAATGAAAGCTTACTGTAAAGTTGTGATAAAATCAAAACACAAGATCACATATCCACGTCAATGCAACTTTATATCGACCACCACCCTTCAAAAAGAGTCTTTAGTTGACAATATACGTCCATTAGACCTTTATCTAAATCTCATAGCTAGCATTTTCAAAATTATTTGTACTCAAAAATTATCTAACATGTACAGTTATTATATCAATTTTAGAAAATAAATCCTACTTACAGTCAAAATTGCATATTCACATTTTCACTGGAGAAAAAAAGATGTATATTGGAGAATTCCTCTCCTCGTACACTGAACAAAATTCAATCTCACTAGTGTGCCTCCTTATCTTTTGCATAATTTAGCACTTTGTTCTATACACAGTATATTATGATAAGATCAAGTTTAAATTCAAGAAACTGACTGACTTGATTTGTGTTAAATTCTACCAACTTATGTCTCCAGAGTGCTTCTAGATTTTAGCTTCACAAGTGGTGCATGCTAGCTATGGCCGTTTGTAGACTAGGGCTAGGCTTCTGATACAAGATTCAAGTGCATGCCATAATGAAACTAATATCAATTCATCATCCCACTCTTAAAAGTAGCTCCCAGCACTGGAATTATAGAAAATACTATCGTGGACAGGAGGATGCTTCTCAAGAATAATAGAAAATACATTTATATGGTATCAACTTGCATAAAGGAAAGAATAATGGAGTTTTAAAATCCTTCAAAGGTGGATGTGACTTTTGATTTTTGATTTGTGGGGAAGATTGAATATGTAAATAAAAACATTTGCACAATAAATACTAAGCTGCCATGGAATTATTTGCATGTCTTTCCCTGTGTACACACGAATATAGGTGTGATGGATATATATGAAGGTTAATTAAGGGAAGTAGTTAGCAGATAAGCTTCTGGAGGACATGCACAGCGAAGTGATGAATCTTATGAACGAGAGTGTAAGAGCTGACCCCATGCAGTCTGGAGTCATCTCCAAAAGCTTTTTAGGAGTGGAGAGAAAGAGAGAATCTTTGGTGGGACTCATGAATAAAACATCTTTCCGGTTGTTTTGCTTTATGTCTTTTTGATCCTTGTTTCTATAGATATATTCTTATCTCAGTTCAGTTCAGTTCATATTTCTGTTGACAGTACTTTGAATGAGTGTGTGAGCAGTTGTCTGTCGTTAGAAGTTGCGCAAAACAAACCAAGTACACTCGCCAGTTTAGAACCTGAGATTTGAAAGTGTGTTTATGTCAATACATCATGTCCCTTTTTATTTGGTTATTTTGTTAAATCACTCATCACTCATCACTCATCACTCATCACTCATCACTCTTCACTTCCACTTTTCTTTTCTGTTTTTTTTTTTTAAAATTTTGCATCCCATTCCCACCGCTGTCTCCTCCACTCTTCCCTTACCATTGCTTTCTCATAATTTAACACTAATACCCACCAAATATCTCCCCTTTCTTTGTCTACCTTCCTCTCTGTCATCGTCTTTCTACAGTTACGTTGCAAAAACTAACAGAGCCACCATCCTGTTTTGTGTGTTGATAATCAAACATACCAAGAAGAGCACTACTGAGGCAGACCTCTCAAAGTTTCTAAGCAGCTCTCTCTCTTTTTGTCCGCGTATCCACAACCTAGTCTGGTACTGACCACTTGCCACTTGCTGCAGAGGAGGGTACGAGCCTATATACTAAAACTTTCTGCTTTCACTTCTTCCTTTGGTCATTTTTCTGTTTGTGATTTCTTAAAGAGCAACCGACTGATCAATGGAGCTTGGTGTTGTCATAGCAATTGTGTTTTCCCTTTTTGTCTCTCTGCATGTATGTTTGTGGATTTTACTATTTGGGTTTCTTTTGGGTTGCTTTGGTATGTGCTGAAGGTCAAACTTACTCCAATTGACGTATGAATATGATTGTTGTCACCTGAACTATGCGCTCGTTGATGTCTCCATATCACCTTCCATATTTGGCCTCGCTGATTTACATATCTTTTATGTATTTCATCACATGTTGGTCACACATGCTAGATTAAAAGCTTCAAAAATTGGCAGAAAGTTGCTCTTTCTGTAGTTCTCTGTTCTATCTAAGCCGCTTCCCTACTATTCTGTCTTTCCTTTTCAAAACTATGTATAAGTTGAGTTCTGAGTTAATCTTTGTTTTTTGGATCAAAGGATATTTTTTTTGGACTGAATTGAGTTGGTCAATTTTTACTGTAGTTTTTTTACTAAAAATTTGTATCAACTTCGAGTCTCAGCTTTTGGCCTTTAGGTACTTCTCGAAGGTATTATTTATGTATTTATTTATTTACCGTAGCATCCCAATCTTGCATAACTTTGAACGAGTGTAGGACTTGTCCCTTTTCCCCTTCTTTTCTAGATCCAGGACTAGGATGCCTATGCTTGTTGTGTGTAAATTATATGGCTCCCTTTCTTTAATATTGCTTTGCCAATAACTGTCTCCTGCATAAAAGATTCTTGGGAAATACTTTTCTTCTAGTTCTGCAGATATTTTGATAAGAACTCTCAAACACGAAACATGAAACTCTAGCTCTTCATTGGATAACCAATTTTCTAAGCCAAGTTGATGGCAATTAGTTTCTGTTAGCAAAGTTTTGAGAACTGATGAATGATGTCCTGTACCAAAACCCAAGACATTAGATGAAAAAGATAAGTTCTTACACTAAGTGCCATTATCCTGTCTAAATTTTAAACGCTCTAGTCGTTAATTGTCAATACACGTTAAGAAAGGAAATTATTATGCACATGAAAAACATCTTGTTTCATTCTGAACCCACTGCTGCCAGAACTCTGCCCCCTGTCGCCTCATATCTCCCTCTTTTATCACCAGCAAGGCCTATATTGAACTCATGCAGCGCTGAGGAGGAACACGGAGGCAAGTTTATGGTTTGAATGCCTTTTGTCTTTAGTTGAAATTTCAACATGTTAAAAGAATAGCTAAGCCTGAAACATTGTACTGTTAATGAGGTCCCTTAACTTGATCTGTCTTTATCTTCATAGTGGAATCGTGATTTTGGAAAATCCTTGATTATCAGCGATTCTGGAAAGAGTAAAACAGGCTTCTCAAATTCCATTGAGTAAATCTGCCCATTCCCTGTTTGAGACTCCTCCATTCCTTGGTTTCAGGTTTTGAAATTATCATGCTCTACAATGGAAATAAAACGTGAATCGCCCCATGTTTTTTAGTTAGCGCACCTTTTTTCTGTGTATCATTCTCTACACTGTATATTTCTTAGTATCTTTTGTTTATTTTGTCTTCTCTCAGAGGCATTGTTAGTTGAAGTAAAATCGATTATGAAGTACTAAACTTAACATGCAAAATTAACAGGTAAGGATCAAGTAGTTTCACAGATGGTGGTTTAGACTTATCTCAATCTTGGTATTTCTATGCAAGCTACTGAAGTGAATATGAAACTGAACATTGATCTCAAAGTTGAGGCTTCCTCGGAAAATGATTCAGAAGTGAGCAGTCAAGTTGCTTCAAACTTATCCATCCTAGAAGCACCAGTAGGTCACTCCAATGACAGTCTGATAAACTCTTCCCTTATGAAAGACGTCATAGTAACTCAGTCTGGTTCTCAACCAGTTTCTTTGGACTTAACACTTAGCTACTATAATGATGAGATAGGGGGAAGGGATTCTGTAGGCTTCTCAATGTCAAGCACAAGCGAAAGTAGCAATGAACCACCACTGCATACTACTGCAGCGGCAACACCGCGGGTATTTTCTTGCAATTATTGTCAGCGAAAGTTCTTCAGCTCACAGGCACTTGGTGGTCACCAAAATGCGCATAAAAGAGAGAGAACATTGGCAAAGCGAGCAATGAGAATGAGCATCTTTTCAGAGAGGTATGCTAGTCTTGCTTCTTTGCCTCTGCATGGATCTGCGTTTAGGTCCCTAGGAATCAAAGCACATTCTTCAGTGCACAACAGCTTCATGCCACCAGATAATAGAAGCGGTGCAAGGTTTGATCATGGTTCTCTGGGCCTGCCAGTCTTCGTGGAGGATGATGAGGCAGAACTTCTGTGGCCAGGTAGTTTCCGTCAGGTAGCTGATGCTGATGATAATGCTCCAAGTTTTGTACTCACAACCAGTTCAAACATAAATTTATCGGCTGACACTCCTCCAGTGGACTTGGACAATTCTGCACCAGATCTCACACTGAAGCTTTGAGTCTGTCAGAACTGTCTTCAAAGTCTATGCTCCAATATTCACCTTTGTATAGCAAGATGTGCGGGGGCAATCAAATAATGCATACCTTCTATTTTGATCTTTACTTCGATGTTGTAATTTTGTATGTTAAAGAGTAAAAGATCATTTTGGAGATTATGTGCTTGTATTGATCTAAATTAGTTCTTTGTTTTATTGTTATCATTCCAAACTGTTCACTTGGAATGAGGCTTGGGGACTTAATTTGTTATGGAAGCTCATTTCTCTTTTGCTTGTACTGAATGTTTTACAAGATCACAGAATGTTACTACTACTAGACCATATGACGACTGCACAATCTATTTGAGAGCTTAGTCATTCTTCAAGCCGTCAAAAGCCCTTCGATCACGTGACAGTGACAAAGTCGCAAACAATGAAGCGAGTGAAGCTCGTTGATGGTTGGTGTCGGTGTCTTAGAAGTCTTGTAAATCAAGAATCAAGAAATAGTTAGAAGAGAGTCAAATGTAAAGTCTGTTAAC
>JANZLC010000002.1:13970945-13982447 GCA_026413385.1 Erythroxylum gracilipes | reverse complement strand
CCTATCGTCGGTATCCGAATTCAAGATTGCCCTTCCTCCTTGTCCTGAGTGGGGTTTTCTTGAGTTCCTTCAATTAACATTTTACTTAGTGCTTTGTTAATGCTTGTGAGTTAACCCATGACCTTTTTATCCTACCTTAACCCAAACCCCATTACAACCCCAAATAAAAGTCCTTTTGATTCATATTGGGGTGTATTTTATGTGGTAGAGAATTGTTGAATATGCAAGCCTATGGCAGTGTGGTCTTTTAGAGGGAGTATTGAGTGAAACACTAAACCTAAACACTTGAGTGAGTCGAGTGAAAATGAGAGGGAATCCATTTGAATTTTATATGTGCCTTTTATCAATGGTGTTTGCCTTTGACCTTGTTTATGTGCATTGATGACAAAAAATGATATGTGTAGTAGCTCAAAGCTTGAGTTTACTGAAGTTTGAATGAATGCACACACTCAATTTTCTTTGAAAACTAATTTATGAAATTTTTTATTATGATTAAATTTCTTGAGGACAAGCAATTGTTCAAGGTGGGGGTATTTGATAGAAATACTAGTAGGCTTTTATTTGATGCATTAGTGTAGGGGAATTGTGTAGAGGGTAGATGTTTGCTAAATTACTATTTTTATATTATATTTAGATGTTAGGAGTTGTTGTCGAGAAAAGAAGTCAAAAGTGGCTAAATTAGAGAAGATGCCAGCATCAGCCAATAGAAAATACAATTAAAGAGTTAAAAAAACACAAGACTAATGGACAAATCACAGAGTAGAACAAAGTATGACACAACAGAGGGCAACGTAGAAAAGAGAGAAAACACACAGCCTCCACTAAACAAAAAATGCAAGGCGCAGCCTCCACTCACGGGATTGAAAAAAAGGTCAGCCTCCATTCACTATAAAGCAAGCAACCTCCACTAGACAAAAATGCAAGACGCAGTCTCCACTCCATCCCACTAACGGACACAACCTTTAACAACACAACCTCCACTCACCAACGCAAGAGAACAAAGCCTCCAACAACGCTGCCTCCCCCAGAACAAAGCACGTAGCCTCCACAAAAGAACACATCCTTCAGACAAAGAACTAGCTTCCACCAGAACCAAGAACGCGGACTCCACTCAAGCACGCAGCCTCCAACAATGCAACCTCCAGACGAAAAATCAATGTAGCCATGCAAAGGCGAGGGGAGAGCACGCTAATTTCTACAACAGTTTGGAGTTGTGTTCTTCATTTATATTTGATTCCTTCACAAGTTTGTCTAGGGTTTATGCTTTTGGATTGCTTGGCATGATGATTTGTGGCTAAAACCTTAATTTCTCTTAGGGATTTGATGTTTTGGTAATGCTTTAACATTGAACATTGCTGGAATTCATGACTGAATATTCATATACTTGTTGATTTTTCTTGGGTTTATTTGTTCTTACTTTGGATCATTGGAAGATTGCTTGGTATAAATTTGCCTTTGGAAAAAGGGGGTTTTGCTAGAAGATTGAAGGAATTTCAGCTAGGATTTTTTTGTGAGTTAGGAGACCCAAGAAACTTAGGAGGTGAAAATAGAAGGCTTGGGTTTAGAACTTAAGAAACTCTAGGAAGAACTTAAGTTAGGGACTACTGAGTAATGTCTAGAGTGGATAGATTAAGTCACCTTTCGGAGAAGGGGATTAATTACTCTTAAAATTCACATACAAGATTAGGATTTTTCATTTGTGGAGGATAGCTAATTCAATATTAAGGTTGACAAAAATATCATTCTCTAAGAGAAAGTCATTCCTTATTGAAGTTAATATTTTTAATTAGTCAATTGCTGCACTCTTTTCTTAATTAGTTGTTGCATAGATACGTCACATTCATAATTATTTTGGTTGCATTGAATTGGGTAGTTGCTTAGAAATTCATTTGAGTTTTTAATAATTCTTCATATTGCTTTTAATTTTTTAAAAAAATCACCCAACCCAATTCCAAACACTGTTAACTAGGGTAAATTTAAACTTTCCCACAATCTCTATGGACACGACTCGGTTCTTACCGATTTATTACTCATTTCGACAACCGTGCACTTACGGTTTATGAACAAGTTTTTAGCACCATTGTCGGGGAGTACTTCTATGAATATGACATATCTATGCAATAACTAATTAAGAAAAAAGTGCAGCAATTGACTAATTAAAAGTATTAACTTCAATGCGAAATGACTTTCTCTTATGGAATGATATTTTTGCTAACCTTAATATTAAATTAGCTATCCTCCATAAATGAAAAATCCTAACCTTGTATATGAATTTTAAGAGTAATTAATCCCCTTCTCTCAAAGGTGACTTAATCTATCCACTCTAAACATCACTCGGTAATCCCTTACTTAAGTTCTTCTTAGAGTTTCTTAAGTTCCAAACCCAAACCTTCTATTTTCACCTCTTAAGTTTCTTGGGTCTCCAAACTCACAAGAAAATCCTAGCCGAAATTCCTCCAATCTTCAAGAAAAACCCCTTTATTTCAAAGGTGAATTTATGCCAAGCAAACTTCCAATGATCCAAAGTAAGAACAAATAAACCCAAAGAAATTCAACAAATATATGAATATTCAGTGATGAATTCCCGCAATGTTCAATGTTAAAACATCACCAAAACATCAAATCCCTAAGACAAATTAAGGTGCTAACTACAAATCATCATGCCAAGCAATCCAAAAGCATAAACCCTAGACAAACTCATGAAGGAATCAAATATAAATGAAGAATAAAGCTCCAAACTACTATAAAAATCAGCGTGCTCTCCCCTCTCCTTTACGTGGCTGCATTGATTTTGCGTCTAGAGGTTGCGTTATTAGAGGCTGTGTGCATGAGCGGAGTCTAATTCTTTGTTTGAAGAATGCGTTCTTTTTGTGGAGGCTATATGCTTTGTTCTGGTGGAGGCTGCGTTGGTGAGTGGAGGTTGTGTTGTTGAAGGATGTGTCCAGGAGTGGGGTGGAGTGGAGGGTGCATCTTGCGTTTTTGTCTGGTAGAGGTTGCTTGCTTTGTAGTGAATAGACGCTGCCCTTTTTTGCAATCTAGTGAGTGGAGGCTGCGTCTTGCGTTTTTTTCTAGTGGAGGCTACTTGCTTTACAGTGAATGCAGGCTGTCCTCTGCTATGTTTTGCTTTGTTCTACTGTGCATTTTGTCCATTGGTCATGTTTTTTTTTTTACTCTTTTATTGTATTTTCTTTTAGTTGATGCTGATATCTTCTCTAATTTAGCCACTTTTGACTTCTTTTCTCCAAAACAACTCCTAACATCCACATATAATATAAAAATAGTAATTTAGCAAATATGTACCCCAAAGCACACTACACAATTCCCCTACATTAATGCATCAAGTAAAAGCCTATCAGTATTTCTATCACTTGCCTTCAATCATGATCGCGACCTATAAGTCACGATTGTGGCCTACTTAAAAATAACCATACACACTTTGTTTTTCTTCTGAGCTTTTAAGTATTTTTAAACAAAATAATAGTAATAAAGAAAAAATTAAAATAATACAAATTTTATATGGTTTAGCTTTGTTCATGTTCTTGGAAGAAGGAAAACAGAAAATTTCACTATAATAATTTTGGTAAAGTATGTGATATATTGAGTATGACTTAGTTCTCAAATTCACTAAGTCATATATGTTTAAAAACATCATTATGGCGAATTCATTAATTTAATTAGTTTTCTTTCCTTCTTTAGTTATAATTCACTTTTATGATTTTAAAATTTATTGATTTCAAACATAGGAACTAATGATTATTTATAACAAATAAATAAATATGTGATTAGTCACTATATGAATAGTAAAAATATAAAACTATTATACATTGGCACTAAATAAATAGTAAAAAATCATATAACAATTCCTAAATCTTCTCTTTAACTTAGATTGTAAATTTTAATATGGCTCCACCTTCTCTGAAAATTTCATAAATTTCCACCTTAACTTGAATTTTAAATTTTAATATGACTTCACCTGCACCAAATTAATATATCTTTAAAAAACATCTCAAATATTGTAAATACTAACCAAGTCTATAAAGTGCTTGAATTTTGAAATAGCAAGAGATTTAATCATAAGAAATAATATATATCTCTTAATTTATGTACATTAATATCACCATAAAAAATATCTCAAAAAAATAAAACCTATTGTTAATGTGCTTAATTCTCTTATGAAACAATTTAATTCTTAGCTAAATATGTAGCATATAAATTGTCATAATAAGTTGTAATAACCTTATAATTTAACTAAATTAAGTAAAGAAGTCTCTTAATTAAATAGATTATTTGAAAACTTTTACATTAATCATACACTTAACTTATGTAGTAGACAACACAAACGATGCTTACAAAGTTGCGCTTTTGACAATTTGTAATGTCATCTCTTTAACAATGTTATATTCATGTGCTAAGCATCACCATTATTTTAAAAGTTCATGCAACTGTATAAACTTCAGCAATACCTTGACTTCTATATAATTCATCATCTTTCAGAAAAGTAATTAATTTTCCAGTTTGATTTCCAATCAAAGTATTCCATTGTTTAAATATAACAAAGAGATCACTTTTATATTTGTGAAAGAAATCCTAAAGTAGTCATTAATGAAATTATGTACTAGGTTCCACCTCTTGTAGGAACTTGAGTTGGTCCTTAAAGATCCAAATGGATTTATTCAAGATTCCTTTAGTTTTGTGAGTGGTTGAATTGAAGTGCTCACAAGAATCTAATTTTAATATATGTTGCCCTCCTAGAAATCCTCTTATACTCAACAAGGTTATACCTTTGAAACTCTTATGTCTTAGACTTATAAGTCAAAACTTGGTGGCATCAAAATCTCTAAAGAAGATGTAGTTACTAAAATAATGCTTGTAATAGTAATTCTATCACGAACATATAAAGTATCAATATTGTTTGCTTTCATTAAGACCACAATACCCCTTTTACGACTTTTAGAACTCCACTTTCCACTAGTGTAACTATAACAATTGGCATCGAGGGTATTTAAGGAAATTAATTTTGTTTCAAAATTTGGAATGTGTTAGACGTCTGTCAGATTTTTCAACACACCGTCATGCATCTTGATTAGGAATGTTCACATGTCACCAACATGAAAAAACTAATTATTTTCCATTAAGGAAATTCCACTTAGGACAACCTGATAAATGAGGAACCATTTCTTATTCAAAGACATGTTAAAAGAACAAGTAATATCTAAAATTCACTTGTGATATGTTTTTTTTCTGTCACTAAAATAATATCTATTATAAGCTTGTAGGAGATAACATATTCACCTTTATTTTTAAAAATAATATATTCAAAAGTTTGTAACATTTTAAGACTTTTTCAATTCAGTGCTTAAGCTTTCAAAATTTTCAATTGAGCGACCAACCTTTTAAAACCTTAACAATTCAATTCAAAATTTTATTTTTAATGATTTTTTTTTGTTAATCAAAACAAAAAGTATCAATTAGAATTCTAATTCTATAAGGTTTAACATCCAGAAAACTGCCAAATAAAATGCATCCCAAGCTGAAATATCACAAGTACCACCTTGTCTCGAACCATCACAAGGAAAACTATAACCAAAACCTGGCATTTTTGTTAAATGTCACATGGATGTCCATCTATTAGTCACATTAGTAAAAATGAATATTGGTTAGTGTAGACACCTAATTTTGTTTCATCTATTTTTAATAAAATTAAGAAAATTATATATTTTAACAAATTTATGTTATTTTGGTCCAATTTTATTTTACAACTTTTTCATTAGGTTTAATTTTAGATGTTACTAAATTTAAATTTTAAATTTTTATTTTTTAGTATTTTGAGAAAAATTGAAACATTAATTAATTCACTTATCATGTTTCATTTATTTATTTTAAGTCATTAGTTTTAATTTATTTTGGTTATAATTAAATTTGATTATATTAGTTATTTATTTTAGTTTTTTTAAAAGTATGATTTTTCTTAAAATTAATTCTATGTTTAAATTTTGGGGGTTGAATTTGAAAACAAAAAGACGGAAGTAATGGTCTAAGTGGTATACAACAATAAATTGAGAAGTATTTTGCAAACGTTAAATAACAAAAGGAGTCAATTCATAGAAAAGGAAAAAAATAGCCAAAAGAGGTAGTGATACATCAGGTTCAGATCTCCTATTCCCATTACTCTATTCCTACCCTGTTCTATAATCATCCATCCATACATTTTTTATAGGTCCCATTTATTAGATGGATGGATGCTTATGGAACATGATAGAAACAGGCTAATGAGAATAGGTGATCTGTTCCCTAATATGTCATAACTTGGAAAGAAATTCCCATACATAAAATAGAAAAGGCATAAATGCAAAAAATGGAGGAATATGGAGCTAGACAACCATGAAAAGGAAATAAAAAATAAGGATATCTAGATGGAGAAAACCATGTGAAAGAATGTAACAGAGGAAGGGAGAGATAAAAGAAAAAGAAAGGAAGAGCACCACCTCTATAGGATCTTTCTTTGACATTTCTTTTGTTAGTTTTTGATTTCCAACATGCCTTTAGACTTTTGAATAAATAATCTCTTTCCTTCACCAAGTATAGTCATTGTTGCCAATTTTCCCTTTAAAACTCCCTAGTTATAGAAAACTAAAACATTCATCTTCTTTTTCTCTTTGTTACAATCCTAGATAACATCAACATTAATAAAGAGTGCAACAAGAATTCTAGTTGGTGAGAAAGAGTGAATAGGGAGAAATTCAAAAACAACAAAAAATGTAAGAAAAATCATGGTGCTATATGTATAAAAAGAGAAAGGAGAAATTTTCGATTCTCCTTCATATATGGAGCCTTTCTTCTTCATTGTAAAAGGAAACCATTTGATCTTATAATATCTTTAAACATTGGTAGTTATATTTCTTGGTTCATCTATATCAACCATAACCCAAAGTGAGGATGATTGAATTAACAAATATGTTTATGAAGTTTCCATATCTTATTTTATGTTACTATTTCATCTTCAAGAACTGATGCATAAGGGTCTCTACCTTTCTCCTGACATAAGGCATTATATTTTCTACAAGTGTGATAAAATTATTAAAGATAATGATTTTGAACCTTAATTCCCTTATGTTGTGAGTGATTAATAATTCTATCCTAAAGATTTACCTATCTTTTGTATTCATATGATTATTGACATATCTAAAGTTAAAAGAAATAAAAAAGCCACAAAATAAGTTGAAATTAGAATGATAGAACTGACAACAACATTTATGAAGATTAGGCATGGGCATGTTAAACAAATCTTAACTTCTAATTTCCAAATATGCAATTAAGATATGTTAGAATTTGTTTAAACCTTATTTTGATTAAATTTGGATGACAATCTTTAAAGTTATGATCTCTTAAAGCTAAAGAATCACAATAAGAATATACCCATAATAACAAAACATGAGGGTAAAGTGGCTATAAATAAGACCAAAATGAAGGAGGAAAGGTATATAACTTTTTTGTCTTTACGTTCTAGCTTTTCACAAAAATCTCCTATATTTTTTTCATAAGGCATTATTGTTAGTTTCTCTTTAATAAATATTAACAGTAGGCATAGAATTATTGGCTAACTTTCTTTAAAACTTTGTAAATTGAGAGATAATTGAGTCTTACTATGAAGTATTTTATCTATTCATATATTAAATTGTTCTTTTGTGTTTTTATTTTTCTTATTATTTTGATCAATTTCTAATGCATGTAATTAGTTTATTAATCGAAATAATCAACTGATAGATTAAATATTTAATACATAAAAGTTCAATATCTTTAATCTTTATAAGAATTGGGAGTTTTTAATTTACTACATTAGAAAATATTAACTTTTAGGTAAAGTATTCAACTAGATTAAATGCAACCATGGATGTTTTATTATCTTACTTTAATGTCTTTCTTTTCTTAAAGCTATTGTTTAATTAAATTTTAGATCATTTCTAAAGTTGTTAAACAATAAGAGTTAATTTAATTATGTGTTTTTTTAAAACTAAATATGAGGAAAGACATGTATTTAATACCAAATTGAATATGTGATTGATAAATTTTCTTTATATCAATGATCTATTATAGTTTCAATGGTGGAAGCAATCGTAAACTAATGTTTGCTTCACTGAGAATTCACTTCTTTTATTATTTGCGTAATTTAATTTATTTTCTTTATTACAAAATTTGTATCATCACAACTTTTATTTCATTAAATATTTCTTACATAATTGTTAATGAACTAGAATTCCTATTGAGAATGATCCCTACTTTACTATACAACGTTTGTTTTTATTGCAATTATTTAAGATTTAATTTGGGTGTAGACGACAATGGCATTAGAGTAATATAAGGCTTATTATAATACATCTTAAAGGAAAGGTTGCTTTGTTTCATCTTCAGGTTGTTAGTAGTCTCAACAAATTTGCCTGCAATCACACAGTTGGAAACTTTGTTTACACTAAATTCATTATTATATGAATTAGAAGGGAATTTGAAATACCATAAGGCATAATGAAGTTTTCCATCTGAGCTCATCTTAAGGAATTGAGAGGCTACTTTGATGTCTTTCTAAGTATGTCCCTCTCTCTTTCATTATTTTGAGTGGTTATTCATATTTATTGTCTTTGATTCATTCTGGTTTGCATTTATTTTTTTTTTAAAATGCAAAAAGCAAATGTCAACAAAAGTGGTACATAGAAGATTAACTTACAAAAGTGGCATTTGAACATTATCAAAATAAGTGAAAAAGGTCAAAAGAAGTAGGCATATAAAAAATTAATATAAAAAAAGGTATTTGAAAATCATCAAAATGGGTGAAAAAAGATCAATGAAATAAGAAACACTCTAAAGTCTTACATATTAGTTTCTTACACCTTTCGTATACGAATTTTTTATCATATAAATTGTATGTTATAGTTCTTTGGATCTAACTTAATTGGGATTACATTAATAAGATATTATTTAGTTATATTAATTAAAATTATATTTTTTAACTATATTTTGGTGACTAAATAGGAAAATTAATTTTTTTGCTTTAGGAGATGGTAACTAGATATTGCATCAAATTGGAGCATTGTTGGTCAAAATCACAAATTTTGGAAAAATAGACAGATTATTGCAGAGGATAAGGCAAGATCAGACTTAGTTATATATTCACTCCCAGAGTTAGAATTTAATTATGAAACTTATCTTCATCCCTATTATAGAGGGATTTGGATTAGTTTTAGTTATGGATTGTTGCAAGACAGAAGTAAACGAGGTTTTGAGTGGGAAAAGAATACAAAAACACATCTACTGCCTTCTTCTTTTCTTCTATTTTTGATGTTGGAACTAAGTCATGTTTGGCTAAGTCCAAATATTCTAATTCAAAGGGATTCAAAACTCTAGTTGTAATCTTGTGAGGTTTTGATATAAACATATATTCATGTTTTATATTGTTATATTTCACGAATAATTAATATTGATTGATTTGATAAATTTATTTAGTATTGATTATTCTATAGTTATCAATGAATTCAATGATTCGTAGTTGTCATAAAGGATTGGTACAAGTAGTAAATAGGTTATTTATGAATTTGTATATTTAACTTAAGAAAAGCAAGAAAACTAAGTTCAATAGTTATAGTTATCTCAAATATTTAATTTAGGGTCTAGTATTGTTCACTAAGCTTATTGCTATCATTTAATTGATATGGAATGCTATTATATTCAATCAATTAATGGTAAGTTTTGGATTGAATGCTAGGTTTGAAATAATTAATTTAGGAAAATTTGAGACTTATTTTAGATATCCTAATATGTTTCGAACCAACTGCTTGAATTGTGAAAATAATTTTAGACCAATGATCAATGTTACAATTAAATGAGATCTTTCCCTTGAATCAAAGTTAAATACTCTTACTTTATTTATGTTATTTGGGAACTATTTTAGTTTCTTAATTTCTTTACGTTATTTTATAGTTTACTATTAATCTCTTATCTTGTATGACTCGTTCTTCTTAGATAGGTGAATTGCAATATAACCTAGAAATTGAGAAGACAATGCGAAAGAGACTAAGAAAGGAAGCGATCATTCACCTCCATAAGTGAAAGTAGAAATAGATCTAACAATTGGTGAAGGTTCTTGTTGGGCCCCGTTTCTGAAGCCCAACTATCGAACCAGAGTTAAAAAGCGTGAGCGGGTTTCCTTGTAGGTTTATCTCAATGAACCCTCCCTTCCTTGTGATCAATCAATTTAAAATTCAATACCAAAGGCTATAAATTCCTATAGGGATGTAGATAAATGTGCTAGGAATCCAATGTTTTAATAATCGTCTTAATTGGAGGTCGGACGAGAAAATAATAGTCAAACGAATCCAACATGTTCATGACTCTACTCATATCATATATGCCTTAGCGTAATTGCTATATTTCTCACTACAGATGTCGGATTGAATTCGTTTTGGGACGGTTTAAAGGAAAACTTCTACATCTGCAACTTTCATGAAGATCTTGAAGTGAGATTCGGCCTCTAAAAAGATCAAAAAAATGGAATAGAAGATATAAGATGCATAGTGCACAAAACTAAGATGATACAAAACTAAGACGAAGCGTCTTAGGTACAGAACTAAGATGAAGCAGAAGTCAAACTAAGACGAAGCGAAGGTCAAACTAAGACGATACAGAACTAAGACAAAGCATCTTAAGTACAAAACTAAGATGATACAACGTTGGAAATATAAAAAAAGATTTACTACCCCTTTCTAAAAGACAACCTTGTCTAATCCAACCCAGATTATTCTAGATTTTTCTTTCCCAGCAGTTAGAACACGAATTCTAAACCTATAAGAGACCTGAACTATGCAATGTAATATAAATCTTGGAGAAGTCGTAAGCAAGGGTAATCATATTTCATTAATAAAACCAAACACAATTTGCACTTAGCTTTAATTACACAACAACATGCTCATCAGAAGCTTAATACCAATACAGATGGATGCTCAATGCTTGATATGCTTATAAAGTTGGCCAAATGTCACTAACTTAATACAAAAGATGCCTAGCTAGCTTGGAGAATCCAATTGCCTTGTAAGGATCACTGATCTTCTCGACCTGCACCTAAGGAGAAAGTGGTGGGGTAAGCTACACAGCTTAGTGACTTTTGAATTCTAAATTGAGCATTCTTAATTTTTGTTTAACACTCTTAGCACATAAGGTGCCATTTGAATTCTTGAGTGATACGAATTATTATAGGCAAATTCGATTAAAGGCAAATGATCATCCCATGAGGCTTTAAAATCCATAACACAAGCTCTCAACATTGCCTCCAATGTTCGGATTGTTCTCTCTGATTGTCCATTAGTCTATGAATGGAAAGCTGTGCTAAAATGCAACTTTGTTCCTAAAGGTTCCTGTAAAATTTCCCATAACCTGGAGGTGAACCTGGGATCTCTATCTGAGACTATCGAACTTGGAATCCCATGAAGTCTGATTATCTCATCTATGTATTTCTTG
>JANZLC010000002.1:13935931-13963937 GCA_026413385.1 Erythroxylum gracilipes | reverse complement strand
AAAAGGAAGAGTACCGTTCGGGTTCTTGACCGACCTCCCTGCTAATCAGATACAAGCAAGGAGAAAGGGAAGGAGGAAGAAAAGGAACAGCGTGTTGTCCAGTCGGATAAGGGCAAGAGGAAAGAACGAGCTGTGTGCGCCGATAAGTGGGAGCCAGCGATCAGCCTGGATAAGACTGCGTCGCTTGGGAACTTCGAGGTGGCGCTTCACATTGCTGAGAATGTCATTCCTCCTACGAATAAAAAATTTATAGATTCGTTGGACAACCCAGAGCTGTCGGTTCGTCTTTTCCGTAGTTGTGCAAGGAGTCTGGCATTCGCCTTTGTGATTCACCGCCGTGTCGAGCATCTGGACTCGAACGCCCAAATCCTAGACCGGGAAGCTACCGATCTTGTTGAGCAGCGCAACATTTTGAAAACTGAACTTTCAGAGATGAGGGAAGAAAGAGATGTTGCGCAGGCCTAGCTTTTGTCTTTGGAGGAGGAGAAGAAACTTTGGGAGGAAGACATGAACGTTTTGAAAGCTCAACTCTCTTCGGAGGAGGAGGAGAAAAGCAGGATGGCCAGAGAGTGTGAGGTCATGAAGGAACAAGTCCTCAGGGCCAACGCTGCGGCCAAATTGGATCAAGAGCTTCGTGTGAGGTCCATTCGTGATTGCCAGCGAGCTCAGATAGAGAAACTGAAGACCGAGAGGGAGTTGTTAGAGCTGTGAAGCTCTGTCAGAGAGGAGAGGATTAAAGCAATCAAACGATGGAAGGCGCAGCACTTGAATGACGGTGCATGGAATTCGCTGCCGATTTCGCGCTTTCCATCTTGAAGAATTGCCATAGCGTCTGTGTCCCTGACGGGTCAGAGCGTCCTTCCTTTGAAGATTATGCCGAGCCGCTGATTCCCTCCGAGCTCGGCCTTTCCCTTGCAGAAATAAGGGAGATAGAGGAGGCAGAAAGAGAGGCATTATCAGATGAGATGCTAGATATGAGTTCGGATGAGGAAGAGTTACGAACTCGAGGAGATGCCCGTTCATCCCCGATCGCTCCGAGTAGTCCCGCCCCTGCTTCACCGACCTCCTTTCCTGCCGATCCAACCGCTTTTCCTCCTGATCTTGCCTCAGTTGTTATGCCGACCCCTGAAGCTGCTTTGTCAACCTCCAAGGCTACTTCTCCTGATCCGGTAGTCGGCTCTTCTCCTCCTACCAAAGGATGATTGTTGTTTTTCTCCTTTTTTAAGCCCATCTAGTCGGGCTTGTGACCAGGAAAATACAGATAATAAAAATCCTTGTTTTTATCCTTTATTGCGTTGTTATCCCTAAATGACGCTTTAAACTATTATTAGCTTTTGTATGGAAGATTACCTTCTCGCATCGCATGTGACGAATGGTTCCAAGATCTTGTTTGGAACCGGGCCGAGCGATGTTGAGGCTGAGCGATCCGAGATTCTGTTCCCTGTATTGCCTGGTTCCAAGATCTCGTTTGAAACCGGGCTGAGCGATGTCTCATACTTGAAGCCCACCTTTTGCCTTGTTGATTTTATAAACAAAAACTTAACCTGCCATCGATTCGGCATAAGTTTGTACAGATCGCGACGAGCGGAATGCTCGGTGGAAAGTCGATCGCGTTCAACTTGCCATTAAGTTTGTATAAGTTGTTTTTGTGAGCATCATAAAACAAATTTAGGGCGCTCGGCCTAAGTCGATCGCGGTCGATATGCTTGAAGTAATTCAATCAAACCATACTGGGGTCAATTGGTCCAAAATTTTGGCTCTTGGCGTCACGTAATTAGAAGGATCTCGTTTGGAACCTGGCCGAGCGAAATGTCGAGGTCCGAGTGTTGTTCGAAAGCCGAGCTATGTTGAAAACATTGTCGAAAGAGTAATATCGAGGCTCGAGCGTTGCTCGAGGGCCGAGCTATGTCGAAAACATTGTCGAAAGCGTAATGTCGAGGCTCGAGCATTGCTCGAGGGCTGAGCTATGTCGAAAACATTGTCAAAAGCGTAATGTCGAGGCCTGAGTGTTGCTCGAGGGCCGAGCTATGTCAAAAACATTGTCGAAAGCGTAATGTCGAGGCCCGAGCGTTGCTCAAGGGCCGAGTTATGTCGAAAACATTGTCGAAAGCCGAGCGATGTGTTGAAGCAAATAATCCATCTTTTGTTCTAGCGCATTTTGGTGAGGCTTTTTGCCAAAAAATTTGGAAACTCTTTATTAATGAAGATGAGGGCGTGGGCCATTAAAAAACCTGACTAACGAGGCCAGGAAAAAGGTACCCAAAGCACAGGTAATAATCAAGTACGCAACAAAGAAACAAATGGACTAAAATAAAACTTATTTGTTGATCTTTATGTCGCTCGACTTTCTTCCTCAACTCTTTCACCCAAAGAACACGTCAAAACTACTGCTCCCTCAAGGGTTCTCGTTTCTGCCAAGTAGCATTCCCTAGCGATTCTTTGTTGACCCCTGACCTTGCCAATGCCATGGGGGGTCGGGAACTTCATTGCTTGATAATAAGTTGAGACAATGGCTCTCAAGGCGTTTTGTGTGGCTCTTCCAATTATTGCATTGTACGCCCCTACAAACTTTACCACCAGAAATTCAACGTCCTTCTCCACCTGACATGATTTTCGTCCGAACTTTACCTTCAAGGAGACTCGGGCAAATGGATAAGTCGATGCTCTTGTTACTCCCTTAATGGGTCCCTCAATTGGCAATAGTCGGTACTCCGATATCTCCATCTGCTTAAACGCATCATAATAAAGTAAGTCGACCGAGCTGCCCGTGTCAATCATTACTCGCTTTACTTCACTACTCTCTATGTTCAGAGTGACCACTAGCGCATCATCATGAGGGCAGCTGACGCCGTCTAGATCAGATTCATCGAACGAAATCATTCCATCGTTCTGCTGCTTTTTCTTGGCCGACGAGTCTTCAATGACTTGCTTGGCGTATCTTTTTCTACCTTTAGCGGTCGACCCTCCTGCTGCACTACCCCCAAATATCGTGTTGATGACCCTAACCGTTTGGTCATCTTGTCGCTCAGTATCCCTGGACTGTGCCCTCGTGTCTCGTCAATCGTCAGTATCCCTGTTCTGCCACCCCGCACCGTTCCTGTCGTTCGGTCCCCAAGACCTTCGCCAATTCTCGGACCGATCAGCATTGTTTTCGTGCTTTAAGAATCTACGCAGCCTCCCCCTTTGGATAAGGAGCTCGATTTCTCTTTTTAAGTCCCAACAATGCTCCGTATCATGACCGACATCTCTATGGAAACGACAATAGAGCGAAGGATTCCTTGTGTCCCGAGGAGCTCTCATTGCATTGGGTTCTCTGAAGGGTTCGCCCTCAGCTCTCATGACCTCCAACACCTCTGCATATCGCCTGTTGAGGGGGGTGAAGGACTCGCGTCGTTGATCCTGTCGATCGATTGGCCTTCTCTAACTAGATCTATCCCTCTTCCGTTTGTTTGAATCTTCTGCTCTACCGCTCGGCTCTCGATTATCTGCTTTGCGCTTTGTATTTTTCAATACTTCTTCCAGCTGAATATATTTATCCGCTCGGTTTCTAATCTCCTGAATGGATCGGGGCTGGTAGAGGGCCAATGACTTCTTAAATTCCTCATCCCTCGTGTTACTCATAAGGGCAGATAATATGGATGAGCAGGTGAGATCGGGGACTTCTACGGCTTCATTATTAAACCGAGTGATGAACTCCCGTAAACTCTCGTTCCTTCCTTGTGTCAACTGCATCACCTCCAGAGCCATTTTCTGTGGCCGCTTACTGGTAGCAAACTGATTGAGGAATAACAGCTTGAAATCCTCGAAGCAAGTGATGCAACATGTAGGTAGACTATTGATCCTAAAAGATTAAACTATTGTTCAACAACTTCCCTACTTCATTCTTTAACAACTTCACACACATCCAATCTTGATTTCATCTCTAACTAACCCTAATTATGCTTCATCCAAGAAATAAGAAGGGTTTATGCTTATACTCACTTGATTTAACCTCAAAATCTCCAAATTCATCAAAACCCTCCAACCTTAGCTTTCTTCTTCCTTTTTTTCTTTTTTTTTTCTCTTCTTCTTCTTCCTCTCTCACGATTCTTCCCTCTCAAGTTTTAGACAATCCCTTATTCATCTTCTAACTTATACTCCTAATGGTCGTGAATTGTCCATTTTGCCCTTATACATTTTCTTACCTCTTCAATGTAACTTACTCCATTCTATACTCTAGCTTATTCTTAATTTCTTCATTTATTACTTCTTATTCCATCAATCTAAGCAATGGTCCTCCAATCAAAAAAATAAATCAATCAAACCTCAAATTTTTTTTGAAAGCATACTTATTCAATGAGAAAAGAAATCGGGGGCCAACAATATGGCTTGTCCTGTGTGTAACCATCAAATACATTCAATGAGGATACGAAGTAAAATATGTTATACGGGTCATCGTCATTATTTGGAACATGGGCATAGATGGCGAAGAAGTAAACTGTTTAATGGCACAGTAGAATTGGGTGAAGTTTCGATGCAGTTGTCCGATGATGATATTGTTTGCCACCTATCACATTTGGGTGACATTACACCTGGCAAACACCCAAGTAATAGAAAGCAAAAGAGAAATGATGTTGAACTGAACTGAACAAAAAAAAGCATATTTTTCAACTTGCCATATTGGAAGGAATTACTATTGAAGAACAATATTGATGTCATGCATATTGAGAAAAACATTTGTGCCTCTATTTTAGGGATTATCATAGGAATTGATGGAAAATCCAAAGATACAATTAAGGCTAGACTTAACTTAGAAGATGTGAATATTAGAAAGGACTTACATTTGAAAAGAAGAGATGATAGGTCATACGTTATTCCCCCTGCTTGTTACAACATGTCAAAAAGTGAGAAACAATCATTCTGTTAGTTCCTCCAATTGGTCAAATTTCCTGATGGATATGCATCAAATATAGGCCATTGTGTGAATGTTAAAAAGGTAAAAGTGTCAGCGTCGAAAAGTCATGATTGTCATGTACTTTTATAACGATTACTTCTTATTGGAATACGTAGGTGTTTGTTGAAGGATGTGTCCATTACTTTGAGTCAGTTGGGAGAGTTTTTTAAGCAATTATGTTACAAGACACTTAAAGTTGAAGAGCTTGATAAAATAGAAAAAGGCATAGCATTGCTTCTATGTAAGCTTGAACTATTATTCCCCCCATTGTTTTTTGATGTTATGGTTCATTTGGCAATTCACTTACCATATGAAGCAAAACTTTGTGGACTAGTTCAATTTTGATGGATGTTTATGATTGAAAGGTAATTCATATTAAATTCAATAAGTTTTTTCTATGTTATTTGTTTGTAACAATTCCTA
This sequence comes from Erythroxylum gracilipes, assembly GCA_026413385.1. Taxonomy (NCBI): domain Eukaryota; kingdom Viridiplantae; phylum Streptophyta; class Magnoliopsida; order Malpighiales; family Erythroxylaceae; genus Erythroxylum; species Erythroxylum gracilipes. Next base: position 13,958,581 of record JANZLC010000002.1, on the reverse strand, counting down.
AGTTCATAACTGATTATGATTAGGTTTTTATATTCTCTTAAGTGTAATGTACGTAATAAAGCTCGACCAGAAGGGTCTATTGTAGAGGCTTATATAGCAAATGAATGTTTGACTTTTTGTTCAATGTACTTAACTGATGTGGAGACAAGATTTAATAGACCATAATGTAACTTTGATTTTTATGACAACGATGGGTTGTCTATTTTCTCCCAAAAAGTTAGGCCGCTTAGTGTGGGTAAATATATGGAGTTAAATAAAGACAAATTTGAAAATTCCCATTAGTATGTTTTGAAAAATTTGTGAGAAAGTTGATACATACATGGAGTATGTATATTCCTTTTCATTCAAACAATCATATTACAATTTTCTTCATTCACTATGAGATCTTACTGTCGTTGTCTTTTTTAAATAGAAAACACAAAGAGACAATTCGAAGGTTTTTATATTCATGGTTTAGAAATCGAGTAAGTTTCATATTGATTACATATTATGATAATATGATAATATGTCTCATCCTTATATTTGTTTTCAATTTATCATACAGATGATATGGTTACATAACCGTAACGTGTAAGAAGTGACAACAACATTATATAGTTTGGCATATGGGCCTCATATTTGTGGGAAGAAATACACAGGTTGCATTGTTAATGGGGTGAGATTTCACATACAAGATCAAGATAGTCAAGTTAGAAGTCAAAATTGTGGGGTTATCGTTAAATGATGTCATGACGACAATTTCATTGACTTCAACAGTGTCATATGTGAAATAATAGAGTTGCACTACATCAAGGATAAGAAGGTTGTTCCACTTAAATGTAAATGGTTTGATCTAACTGACTTGAAAGTGAACGGGCATATTACTAGCATAAATGTTAATAAGACATGGTATGATAATGATCCTTTTATCCTTGTAAGTCAAGTCAAACAAGTTTTCTACGTCAACAATACTATATTGGGTAGCAATTAGAAGGTTATACAAAAGTTTCAACGAACAAATGTCTTTGATTTTTGTTAAAAGGATATTGGTCAATTGGATGAGGATGCAGATGAAGTCTATCAAGAAATTGGATTGGAGTTCAATAACGAAGGCATTCCAGTAGAAGATGTAGATATATCATCATTCTATAGAGAGATGTCGATCTTAACATAGTTAAAGTAGATGAAGTCCAAGCCCATCTTATTTTACAAACAGATGAAGACTATACTCAGGATGACTTAATGACATTGACAATACTTTGCTTGAATATATTAGTGATGAAGTATCCAATGATAATGTACTTAATGATGATCATTTTCAAAATCTTGATCATGATAACTGAATGTAAATAAATTTTTTATATTGTTTGAAATGTTATGTTCATAATTGCCTTATATTGTTGATGTTCTACTTATGTTAATTTACAATGACTATATGCATATTTTTAATGTTTCACTTATGTTTATGCAGAATGTTATGGCGAATGTTTAGTATTTGACTACTGATCTCCTTATATTCATGTGGAATATTAATGTTTGAGTTAAGATTATGTGTTATCTTCATATTTCATTTTAGTTGTTCAATATAAGAGCACCTAGTAGAAACAAGGGAAAGAGGGGGGGCAACGACCGAAGAACTTCCTCCCCCGTAACAACCAACTCAATCTGACCCCATCGTTCAACAACCAACAATTGCATCCTCGAGTGAAGACAGTCACCAACAACCTTTACCAACATCGTCTATTAGTGCTGAGGGATCTTCAGGTCTGTTATTGTTAACCAAACATATTTACATTAATGTTGAAATTACTCATTACAGTGTTTTTTTATTATGATTTTTTTATTTTCAGGTTTCAATACTGGCATTAGAAAATGAGATAGAGGTATCACAAAACGGGTGACTCTAAAAAATTGGAGTGTCATGTGTGATTATTGGGCCTCTGCGAAGGTTCAGGTTTGTTTTATTTCTCTTCATATTTCCTTTCATTAATTTTGCTTATACATTTCATGATTACTTCTCTTAATTTAGGAAAAGTGTGAAAAAGCAAAGGTGAACAGAACAAAAATGAAGAATCCTCATAACACCGGCTCTAAATTATTTGTTGTCATCCGATAAGAATCTGTAAGTGTAACGTTTTCAACATATTATTCTATTTCTTAATATAATAAATTCTATTATCTTCTAATTTTTAAATTCCTATAAAAAAGCCAAACTCAACTCCAAGGACAAGAGTGTGATAGGATCACACTGTACAAGTTAACACACTACAAGGAAGGTAAAGGTTGGACGTCTGAAGAGGCACAAAGTAATTATATATGTACAAAATAATTAATATTACAGTTTATTTTTTATATAATGCTAAGTAAAATTTTTTTAGTTAACTCGATTTTGTATTTTAAATTGTAGGAACAAGCTTAAAAAGATGATCAAACAATTACTTGAATCACATTATGTCAGTCGTAGTGACGATGAGGAGTCTTAGTTTGTTTATAAATTTTGTTCAAATTCTGTAATTAACCTATAATTTTTTAAATAAATTGCATTCCATTTTTAATGTTTATTTTATTTAAATTTATTATTATTTAAATAAGATGTCACCAACATTTATTATAAAATGTAACTAATTTATATTTCAAATTGTCTTAAAAATTGTAATAAATTAAATTAAAATTGTTTGCAACAATTATAATAAAATTTAAATTTAAAAATAAATGTTTGTCACTAAAAAGTATTAGCTTCAAAAAATGTTATTACCTACGTTTACAAGAACGTCTCTAAAAACATTTACCTACAACAAACAATTAATAGCTAAATCTATATTCTACTACAAAAACAAAATTGTCAGTAAAAATATTTACCTACGACTATGATTTAGTAGGTAAAAACCTTTATCTACAAAATATATACTTCGCAAAATCTTATGTACAACATTTTTGGCTCTCGTTGATTATATATTTAACGGACAAATATATTATATATCCAAAACCTTTTTGTGAAGATTTAAAAAAAAACACACCACGGATATTATTTTACTACCCAGATCCATTGACCATTAGGGCGACAATTATTTTGTAGCAAATTATGATTTTATATTTAGCGACTTTTGAATTTGTTGCCAATGACTTAATCTGTTGTAGCGAGTGTTGTTTGCCAGTCAATAATGTTGGAAGCTTACAATAGATGTTGTACTTCTTTTACAACTGATGAAGATAAAATGTTATTTCTGTGTACGTAACTCTTTTGTAAATAATATTAATTAAGGTTAAAGCGGTAAAAGTCATGAAAATCATACAAAAGCTCCGAGCCATTTTGATGTGAAAGAGAATGAGGATGCAACCGGAGCTGATGCAAAACTTTTTTAGCTCTGATCAACGCGTATCGTCCGTATTTATTTTATCCAAATACTTATTATTAAAGTGATCATCGACTCATAAGTCATAACCCGTCTACTAAGAATCATCAAAATTTGGCATCCAACATTCATTAACATAATAACTAAAATATTGGCATACCTTTTCAACTCACTAATGTTTTAGAACGATAAATATCCAAGAGGAGTGCTTAGTCAAAGCTAGCTTTCTTTCTGTGCTTGCAGTAGCTAATTAATGGAGCTTAATTCCAAGTTCTAAGGACAAGGGAAACATGAATGCATTGCAACCTAAATTATTTGGTGTACCTCATCCATGTTTTCGTATACACGTAGTCAAACACTTGCGTTAGAATTGAGAGAGACAAAACTCCTATAAGACCTAGATTAAGCAATAGCTTAAAGAGCACTCCTGCTTTGGAACTGACCCCGCTTCCTGCTCCTGCATTAATTTGCACCACCTCCAAAAACCCATAGAAAAGGAAGAAACAAAATGCGATTTTCTTCTTCCAAGTATCTTTGCATTAAACAAAACAGTCGGTGTACCACCACCACTTTTTACTTCTTCACATAACTGGTAACCCCAAGACCCTTTATTCTCATTTCTGCTTTGTTTTTTTCTTATTTATTTCAGAATTAGGACAACTTCATTTGGATGAATTTTTATGTTTAACGTGATTGTTACTCGACCAATAAAATAAATTTCACCAGAGATAACAACAAATAGCTATTGCTTGCATCCTAATTGTTACAAGTTGCAACGTCACTTTCTTCACCTTTCTATTGATTGTGCCAAAAAATAGTTAGGCCTATATCTTGCAAGGAAACACAAACTAACTTTTGAAATGAGGTTGGCTAGTTCATTAACGTGATAACTTCTCATTCCCCAAATTAACTTTTGGAATTTGGGGTTTATTCTTCCTTCATGAACTTCGTAATTTCCGTTTTAAATTGCTTTAATAAAATTATATTTATCATTAAATTCACTTTTTGTGTCCTCAAAACATTACTAGCCAAAATAATGCATTCGGAAACAGAGGAAGGACAGCATTTAGTGTATCCCAGATTAGCATTTAATGCACCGTCCAGACACTACCTCTGGGTGGGTGATTCCTTTGGTCACACTGGGAAGGTGACACGGTAAAATCCCTGTTAGAAAATGACACCAAAGAGTTTCCCTATGCAGAACATGTTTGTTATCTTCAGGGTCAGCATTTAAAGAAACGGGTTTAAATTATTTACGATTTGGCCTAGGTTTTTGGAAACTCTAGCATAGACAAAGTCAATGAGCTAGAAGAAGTGTTTTAGACGGTCATATCATATGGCTGGATGAGATAATAAAATCCAACGTGCCAGACAAGCTTGTTGAAAGATTGGAAAGGGAATATTTGGGAATATGAAGAACTAAAAATGGCGAAGGTCATGTACAAGTAAGTAGAAGAATTAGGGTTTATGATGAAATCAAACAAACAATAATAATGGAGTCTCTCGATCACCAAGGTCAATGGGTCTATCTTAATACCTATTATAATATTCCATATTCTCGGAGGCTAAGGAAACAATATTCTATACAGATGTACACAGTACTTTATAACACGGACAGAACTCAGAAGTGATATACAAATATATCATTTTTTTTTTTGTTTTCTATGTTAGTAAGTACTAAAGGGAGTTGAGTGAAAGAAATAAAGAAAGAAAGAAAGAGGGTGTTTAGCGCAGAAGGTGGGGGGAAAATGAATCAGAAGAAAAAAGTTATTCTGTCTCTAATATCCCGTCGTCTCCGGGGATGAAAAACCAAAGTGATCATATAAATCTTTTTCTGAACATTTTATGACCTGTTGCTTTGACTATAGCGAGTGAGTAAGTAAAGAAGGTCTTTGTTTCTCTACCTTATTAGCTAGTGTCATTTTCCAAGATATACTACCCCTAGATATCCTCTTTCTTTTCTTTTCAATTCACTTTCTGAATTTCTTATATCTTTTGTGTTCTTTACAATTTCCTTTTTGCTTGGGCATCACTTACTTGTTTCGCTCTTTCTCTTCATCTCTCTTTCCTCGACATGTTTGTTTGTTGAAGAAGATTTTATGTTCATTACTCCTATCCCTTTAAGCTATTAGCCATATTCTCTCCCTTTATTCTTGAAACAGAAATCAAGCTTGGCGTTCTTTCTAACCTTTTCAACTTTTCTTACACCAAAATCAAATCTATCTCTCACATTCATAGTTGCAAGCAAAAGAGAAAAAAAGATCCAACAAGACATGCGGGAGATGACTTCATTTGAACTTTTTCGTGTTCTCTAGTTTCCAGGGCAAAATTTGCCCCAGAAAAGCAACCATCAAGTAAAAGAAGCTCGGTAGTGAAAGATGCCCTTGGATGGGATTTTCGTGGAACCCTCTTCAAACCCAGCTCCTGATCTTTCATTACACATTAGTCCGCCTAATAGTTCCTCGCTATCTTCAACATGTGGTAGCATCAACGACAAAGCAGATGCATGCTACAATCTTCTGGGAAGACAAGACTCTTGCCGCAAATCCGATTGTGTAAGCTCTATCAGAACAGATTCTCAGGCTTATACAGAGCTCTCTTTAGCACATCCATCAGGGAAAGCCCTCAACGGAGACATACCAAACAAAAAGAAGTTCACAGGCCGTGGAAACGAAGAACCAGCACACATGGCTTACCGTCAACAAAATCACCTTCATCGTCGCCATTCTATCACTAACCTAAATCACATAAATCATGGGGTATCTCTGCTTGATGTATCGGATGGTTCAAAGGCAATAAAAGGGATTCCAGTCTACCAAAACCGTTCGTTTCCTTTTATACCTTTTGAACATTCTAGAGACAGAAAAGATCCCAAGATGTGCTTCTATCCCCCTTCATCATTGTGCTCTCCGAGTATCTCGCACTCTTCATCAGCTTATAGAATTGGTAGAGGTATAGATCCCATGTCTATACTAAACTCAGGGCCGAGTCAGTCTGTGCCTGGTTACGATAAGTTAGCACCAACAGCAAGGTTTAATGGATTTCCAATGGATGCTTTCAAATCGTACCAGTTGCACCACCACCAACACCAAAATCAGTATGGGGTTGGATCAGCTGAAGCTTCTCATGGATTTGTTAGATCAAGATTTTTGCCTAAGCATCAAACAAAGAGAAGTATGAGAGCACCAAGAATGCGATGGACAAGCAGCCTTCATGCTCGATTTGTTCATGCCGTTGAGCTTCTCGGTGGACATGAAAGTATAGACGAGTTCTTTACCTTTTTAATTCTTGCTACTACTCTTTCCTTTTTTTTTTCCCTTGTTTTGGTTCAATTCATCTACTTATAATTAGGTTATAACAGTAGCTAGATTTGTGTGTGTGTGTGTGTGTGTTTTTTTTTTCTTTCCTTGTCCTTCTTCGGAATGGTTTAGGAGCTACTCCAAAGTCAGTTCTGGAACTCATGGATGTCAAAGATCTCACATTAGCTCATGTGAAAAGCCATTTACAGGTAAAACACAACTGAGATTCTCTTCCTTTCTGATCTCTCTCTTCCCCTTCTTCTTTCTACCAAAACGTTGCACGGTATTATGGATGGGTCGTCAGATGGGTATAATATGAAGAGGCCAAAGTAGGCAGTGATAGATGGATGGATCAATTACAGAAATAGTAAATGGAAGAGAGATGAGTCTGAAACTTCTCAGACATCTCAGCTGTACAATTTTCTGCTTTATGAGAGAGAAAGAAGAGACAAAGACAAAAGTAGTCATCATTGCCCAATAATGCACACCACATTACCACGTTATCAAACATCAACCTCGTGATTAATGACTAACCCAATAGAATCTCAGGAGGGGGATATAGAGAGACAGAAAAAGTTCTAAGCATCTAAAAAATATATAAAAATTTTCCTCTTCTAATGTTTTATGTTTTTGAATGGTGACGAGTCTTGACTCTTTTGCCAATGTTCCCCGATGACTTTGCAGATGTATAGAACTGTTAAATCTACTGATAAGCCAGCAGCCTCCTCAGGTAATTCGTATTGCTCGCTCTTCATTTCAATCCTTGTGTTTAGCAGCACCTTCAGATTACACGTTTTCATATTAATTACTTTGTAAACTTTTCTTTATTAAACTAAAACGTTCTGTAGTTTATTTGAAGAACTAAATCGAATGTCCAAAGTCCTATCGCTACTAGAGATAAGCGCCGTAACAGTTCTCTCATATCATTATCTGAAGTACTAATATAGCATTCACACATGCATAGATTGGAGGTAACATTTTGCGTTATCATGCCATGCCATGCATGCTTATCAGGGATTTTTCTGTTTTAAAATTCCTCAAGGACAATCAGATGAATGTGGGGATGAAGATACATTGCCAGTAGAAAGCACAAATGACCATAACCTCCGTCGATCGACAGATACAGCAGGACCATTAGATGGGTCAACGCAACAGGATATCGACTACTCATCCAATGCTACTACTCTCTGGATTAACTCTTCCAGGTATATTTATGTATGTATGTATCACAATAAATGTCAGTACTCATCTTCCTTTTTCTCTCTCTTTCTTGGCCTCTCTAGATATACAAATATATCTTTGCATGTTAAAATATCAATACTGAGTTATTTATATTATATTGACATAAGGGAGATGAAATAAGTCACCCCTTCATCTCTATCATAAAATTGTATGTATTATTTTGGCATATAGCAAAGCTATCTTAGCTCATGAATACAATGCAAACCCCACGTCGCCCATTTCTTAAGAATAAAATAGATGTTGGAGACTGGCAGCTTTTACTTTTCTTCCAGTTTTTTTTTTTTTTGGTTTCTTAATTGCTTTCTTTCTTTTTCTTTAACAAGATCTTTCATTTGATGACATGAGAGATTTGTCCCTGGATGCGATATTACAAAAAGAAAAGAAACCATTACTTGGAATCAAACTATAATTAGGCTTAAAGAAAAGCAACCACAGTTGCACTTTTCCTTTTATCCAAAACCTTTTTAAGCCTACTCTCGCTGTTCTTTTTTGTATTATAATCCTCCTACTTTAGGTTATATTCAATCCACCATGATATTTTCCGAGTATTTTCTGTAGTCAATTTGCTTAAGCACTTGCTTCCTTGTAAGTATTTGATTCTTTCATTTCCTTTGTTTTTATCCTTTCACTCAACCATACTACTTTATTGCATAAGATCTCAATGAACTTGCCATCGGGATTTGAGATTTTCATTTAGTTTTTTTTTACTGACTTACTTCCCAAGGGAAAAAGTATGTGAAGCTGAACTCAATTAGGTTTCGTTTCAGTGCATGGTAGGAGGTTTTTACATATCTTATACCTAGCTACGTATTTCCTGCACCCTTCAGAAATCAATTAGTGGAGGATTGATCATTAAGTTTCGGGTTTATCGGTGGATACTAGCTCGCTAGTAGTTTGATCGTTTAGCTATGGTGTGTTATTGTGATCTATCTCTTGGAAATTTGTAGTTGTATCAGATTCAACGAACACCACTTAACACCATGGATAGATGTAAATCATTGTATGGCATAGTATATTCCACAATCAAGAACTAGTGCTAGGTTAGAAAAGTATTTCCTTCTTTCTGAAAGAGTTAAGAGACTTTCATTGGAAATTACATTCGCAGCTGAATTGCTTCTTATGTACAAATATAAACCTTTTCTACCCTAGTTGCAATTAGAACAATAAACTCTTCATATTCTATTGAGAGTGTTACCTCTTGCTCTAGTTTTGTTCCTCGCACCGATTACTGCTTGTAATGCCTAGCCAAAAAAATAAAGAAGTTAGTGAAACCAACAATGTGTTAATCACACCCAAGGACTAGAATGTTTACGCAGCCATGTACAAAAGGACCTCTCGATTGTCCCCACTCGATTGATATGAATCTTCTTCTCCCTGCTTTAAATTATGATTTTCTTCTCCTACCTCATGTTCAATTTCAAACGCAATCCTGATATCATCTTGGAAATCTATGCTGGGATATTCACAGTTTATCATTCAATGCTAAATCTGCCTGTTCTTCTTGTTAATTATCAAGGTTTTGTGTTGAAGTTGCTTTTTCATTTGAAATAATCCCTGTAGGTTCTACAGGATTAATCGATTTGAAAAATCACAGGAAAAATGTTGGCGATAATTGCTTAATTAAGGGTCTCATTTCATCTATGAGCTTTAGATGATTTGAATGTGCATCTAACTAGCTAAAGAAACTATGTATATTTTCTTAGTAGAGAGGTCTGGCCAGAATCAAAAGCCACTGACATGGACGGCAGTCAGCAAGCGATGTTCCAATTTCAATTTGGATCTAGACACCAAAGTGAGGTACCGACCTAATCCATCACCACAACCCGTTAATCAGTTTTTAAGTCTATTTATCATTAAGAATATGCTATGGATAACTTTTCTTACATTTAAACGAATCATGCACCTTCATAAAGTACAATAGGAACTTCTAATAGGGAAGAAATAATGAATCAGTTTTTAAAAATGACTGTAGGACTGCAATTCGACCGGGATGAAGAGCTGCAGGAATCCAAGCTTGGAGTTTACATTAGGTAGACCGGACTGGCAAGGCTGAGCCCTTCGTTAGTGATGCAATTCTTCCAGTTTCATCTGTTTCTTGCATTCGTTACTATTGCATATCAAGTTCTCCGACTATATATATATATCTTCTAACATCAGAGACAGATCATATATATAGTTGAGCTGTTCTTAAGTTGTGATTTAATTCAAGTCATGAAGATGAACAAGTGAAGAATAGAGAAAATAAGAGTGGAGGAGGACCTGATGTTTGGTAATGAACTGGTTTTTCTCGTATGTCCTCATCTGTTATTTTTGGTTTAAAATACAGAATCACATATAATTCCAAGAGAGAGAGATGTGGAAAGAATCTTTTGGTTCTATAGTCTATTCAAAAGTGAAATTCAGCGATCAATATCAGGAGACAATGGGGCTGGCCAATACCCAATAACCAGACAAGTCATTCTTCTATTTTTGATTGGTATCATTGTTTGTAATTTACTTGTAAAGCTCAAATTAGCTAATTAAACTGTCAATCATTTTGGTCTTGGAGAAAAGTTGTTTTTGCTTTACTTACTGTGAGATGTGACTAATTATTAAGGCAAATGGACGTGAGCGGCACAAAAGTTATACAGGAAGGCAGGAACTATGATTGTGGTCCTTTTCCAAATTCCAAGTTTTCTGATGCTTGCAAATTTAATGCATCTCACTTTTAAGACGCAGCCCTAGTTTAGTAACATTTTTCTATGCCTCGTTGAAAGCAAACTCACAGTCGCTTTCAATTTGCTTAAACAAAAGTCAGAAACATGTGACGGAAAATTCATCATTCAGAGGAAACATACTGATCAGTTGTTTCGTGCTTCTTTCCTTTAGTTGTTTCTTTGCTTTTATTGAATATGTTTGACCCATAATCAGAAAATAATGCGATCCTCATGTGCCAATCAGGTGGAAAAAGAGAACTTCTTATCTAACCACAGCGACATCCTGTCCCTGTTTCGTGAAAACTTCTTTTTCTCCAATACAATCTCTCATCATAAATTGAGCCAAATTCCATGTCTAACGTCGAGGATAATACTAGCAATTTAAAATAAACGAACCACCTTCCAAGTTTACTTGCTTATTAATCAAATTGGCATACTATAAGGATTTGAAATCAAAGCTTAATCTTTTTTGGAAATTGAAAAGGGATCAACTATAGACAAAACTATAACGTCATTACAATGAGAGCTAATTTAAGAAGATATATACAAGAACAAAAGAGGAATTAAAACGTTAGTAAAGCATTCTAGGAAGCTAAGTTAAAGATTTCATGTGAGTCACGTGTCACGGGAAAGTGAATGAAGAAGATTTTTAGCACTTAAGGCATCTCGAATCCAATTAATGATCCTGTCAGTTACTTGATATTTCCCCTCTTCTCTTCATGAGTAGTATACAACCGAGCTTACATTCTTTCCAAAAAGAATATATAACAGTAGTGAGGGCAACTTTCACAAAAGAAGCGTTAGTCCATCCTTTTTGAGAGTTTGTAATAGCCTAATTAAGAGCTTGATCCCAAGAATAATAATATCCATTAATAGATAGTATATGCAGAAGTCTACTCTAGACTGCTTTAGAATAATTGCAGAGAAAAAAAAGATAGTCCCGATCCTCGAGAACCATTTTACATAAGACACAAATTGTATTAGTATTTCCATGCCACCTGTCCCTAGTCCCAAGTCTGTTTTTAATCGCTAGCTATGTAATAAAAGAGGCCCGAGGATGTATGAAATTTTGCCATAAAAGCGAAAACTAAGATACCTCGAGTAGACCCCTAAGAAGTAGCTGATGACAAAATTTATTGGAGAATGTACCGCTCATATCAAGAGACCAGCTTATAGAATCATCATTCAAGACATTAACCTGTTGGGGTAGGAATTGTACCAAAGTGTTAAAACCTCGATATCTCACATACCATTAACCATTGTGAGACTTTTAAGTGAAGAGGAATGCAGTTCCTTAAGTGCTGGACTTGAGGATTCTGGATAAGAGGACTGGAGTCAGCCCGATTACCATACCAGGACCAAGTACGTGCACCATTGCCAACCTTGGGTTTGATACAAGGATGAACTAAGTCTCGCATTTTCATCATCTGGATTAGTATCCATAAGAACTCCCTTGCCTAAGGAGCTTGCCAAAAATTCAGATTTTTCAATTGAAACTCATGAATCCATTTAACCCATATAGTATTATGATCCGTGTATAAACGCCAAAGCCTCTTGCATGTTAAGATTTTTTGCACTGAATAAATAGAAACTATTCCCAGTCCCCCAAACTTTTTAGGAATCATTATCTCACTCCATTTAACCTTCACATTATGAGTATTTGCAGATCTACCAGTCCATAGGAAAGCTTTTATAAGTCTGTCCACCTTTTTAAGCACTTTCCTAGGCAAGCCTATATGAGCAGACTAATAGATATGAAAACTACTTAAGACAGAAATAATAAGTATAATTCGAGCAGTATAAGATAGAAACCTATTTTGCCATACATTCACTTGTGCCTTAATTCTTTCAAGTAGAGTGAGACAGTTGTTATACTTCAGCTTAAAGGCAATGATGGGAACACCCAAATAAGAAAAGGAGTAGTTTTCACAGTCAACCTAGCTAGATTATGAATTTCAGTAAGATTTTGCACATCAACAAAGAGATACATACAACTTTTTGCGGTATTAAGCTTCAACCCAGACCAATCAGCAAATATCTCCAATGCATGGATCATCATGGTAATCAATTAAGAATTGGAACCATATAATATCAAATGATCATCTGCATACAAGAGATGTGAGAGATTGAGACATTCAGATTTGTAGTGGAATTGGAAGTTCCTATTGCATGAGATCAACTTAATTGTTAGTAGAGAAGAGCCTTCCATCACAAGTAAACAAATAAGGCAACAATGGGTCTCCTTGGCGAATTCCTTTAGCTATCTTATTTCTACAAATATTTCCATGTGATAGCTGTATATTTAGTTGTTAATAAAATTAACAAATGATCTTCCATAAAAGTTATTATATTTTATTATTTATAAATCAATAAAAGGAATTAGAATGTTTTGTCAATTTATCAAAAGACTTATGGGTCATTATTTTTCTTAATTATACAATTCCTTTGGGGAAATCAATAATTGAGAAATAGTGAATGATCTTATCATCTTTATAATTTTTAAAGGAAATTGATTTATTAATGAAATATTTTTGTTAAGACATATGTTATGATATCTTATAATGTAATTAATTTTGGGCATTATTTGTAATTAAACTTAGTTGGACTTATGTGGGACTCTTTTAAGATAAGGTTGATTAATTTTAAAATTCTAATTAAGATGAGATTTAATGCATAGCCTATTTTGGAGATAATGGCTATCTAAGGTAGCAATATCTTTGTAGATTTGTTTTAACCATTGCAGCCATCTTTGGCTATGTTTCACTTGAGATGTCAGCTGAATGGTTATTGTTCTTGTGTGGAAAAATGACAGGTAACTCATGAATTGGCAGCTAGGATTTTTGGGCTATCTTGGATAAATTTTAGCAGCTGATTTTACAATAATGGTTATCCTATTTTGGAGCTGTGTATTCTTCAGTTTTATTTGAACGACAATTAGGGGTTGTCTTGGTGGTTAAATGTGTGCAATTTGGTAGCTGATATTTCTAGTTTTTGCATAATTCTGGTCGTGTTGTTCATTAATAATGGAGTGTTGATTTTGTCGCTGTCATTTTTGATTTGTGGTGTACGAAAACTACAGAAGGTTTCATTATCTTAATAGTTGTTGTTCTAGGTAAATTGTATGATTTTTGTTGGGCTGATTGAGTATTGATAGTTCATGTGTTTCTAGTAGCTGTCGATAGTGGTGGTGATGTACAAAAAACTCCAGCAGTCGTTGTAGATTTTGCAACTTTGATATTGGTAACTTTCAGTGAGGAAACATTTATTTGGTTACAAATTTCTTAGTGGACAACTTCTAATCTTTTGTGGAAGAAGTTGGAATTATTAGGGGAGTTATTCTTATTCGCTAAAGTGTATTTTTTATCCATTATGGTTTTAATGATTTGAGTTATTTATTTATTATCTTTATTGTTAAATATTATTAAGAAAAATCTTCTATTGAGGTTAGCACGAGTCGATCGTGTTATTAGGTGTGAATTACTTTTACAGGTTATGAGGACGAGAGATAGTATCAAGAGTTGAGTGAGTTGGCTCAATATAGCCTTGTATAAAAATATTGTCGTTAGTGAAAGTATTAAGCTAGGTGAAGGCCCTACAGATGTAGGCAATGTGTGCTAAACTGCGTTAAAAAATTTCTAGTGTTGATTTGTTATTTTGCGTTTAATCTTTTTATTTTCACTTGTGTTAGAAACAATGTGGCTGAAGTAGAATTTTTGCGAAACTACATCTTTTTGGATTTTCAACTGGTATCAAAGCAAGTCATCGAATCAAAACTTGGTACGTCAAATTGGTGTAGATCGTGTTTTGCAAATATGGCTACAAGAGAAGGAGCATCAATCACTAGGTCATCGTTATTAGAAGGTTCTAATTATCCTGCGTGAAAATCACGAATGAGAGTATTTATTCAAGCACAAGAAACAAAAGCGTGGAACTCAGTTTTACTTGGTTGAACACATCCAGTGATGATTGATGAAAAGGAAAAAGTAGTTCTTAAAAGATGCATCTGAGTGGAAAAGGGCTGAGGAAGAGAAAGCACTTGTAAATTCTCAAGCCATGCATGTCATCTTCAGTGTCGTTGATGAAGGTCATTTTTTAATGATATTAGCTTGTAAATCGACAAAAGAAGTGTGGGATACTTTGCAAACTATATATAAGGGATCAAAATCTGCCAGATGTTGGCTGTGAGAATTGAAGAGCTGAAGATGGATGAGAGTGAAACTATTGGAGACTTCCATGAGAGACTACGTGACGTAGCAAACCAAGCACATCAACTTAAGAAGAAGTATTCAAATATGAAACCTGTTAAGAAGACATTAAGATCATTACCTCCAAAATTCATACCAAAAATTGCAGACATTGAAGAAGCTTATTATATCAATGAATTGTCGTTAGATAAGGTAATTGGGATTCTCATCCAACTTTGAGATGAAATTGTTAAGGGATAAACAAGAGAAGAGAAAAAGATTGGCATTACAAGCTGAAATTGATAAGGTCGTGAATTGTATAGGAGATGAATCCGATGAAAATGAGGATATGGTGTTATTGATAAGAAATTTTAGCCACTGGTTAAAGAAAGTGAAGAAGGATAGACCCGAGTTTAGGCAAAATGGTGGGAGCTCATCAAATAGCAATTTCAAATAAGTTAAAACTCAAAAGAGTGACAGAAAATTGAAAAAAATTCAATGTCATGAGTGTCAAGGCTTTGGACATGTGTAGATAAAATGTCCTAACACTTAAGAAGATAAAAGGGAAGTCCTATACAAGAACGTGGAGTGAAAATGAATCCAAAAGTGAGTATGGTAGTGAAGAAGAAATTGTAAGTAGTGTTGTGTTAGTTGCTTATACAACAAAATTCCAGTTGTGTGTGTAACAACATCTAAAAAGGAATAAACTGATGATGAAATTTTAGACAAAACACAAATGGATTAGCTTAAAGTTTAATTTCAGATTCTGACAATGATGACAACGATTTAGATGACAAAAAGGAAGATATTTATGAAGCCTATGAATTAATGTATGCAAAAGGGGTGCAAATGTGCAAGAAGAATGAAATGTTAAAGAAGAAAAACTCATCTATAAAGAACATCATTCAAGATTTAGAGAAGTTGTCATTTACAATAAATGAGCTTGATGAAACAAAATTGAAGTTGGTTAGCACGAAAAAAGGAATAAGAATGTTATATAGAGATACGAAAAAAATTAGAACAATTGTTGGAAATTAGTAAGATTAAAGGAGACTTGAAAGGTGTTGGTTACAAAGGTAAGTGTTCTAAGGTGAATGATAATAAAATCGATGATGCTAGAATTGTCAAAGGATAAATCTTAAGGAAGAATTGGAGGTTCATACCTACATGTCAGCTTTGTGGGGTTATCGGGCATATAAGACCGAAATGCTATAAGTTATTACAAATGATATTTCAAAGGGCTCAAAACCTAAATCTATACACTCTTCATTAAATTTTCAGTAGCAGTCCACAATACCAAAGCACACTTGGGTTCGAAAGGGTCAATTGTAAGCTCTTGTAGTTTTTAAATCCGTGAAGGCTACTTCATATGATGGTTGGTATTTTGATAGTAGATGTTTGTGTCATATGATAGGAGAAAGGAGTTACTTGATCGACTATCAAAGTTGTGTAGATGGGTATATTACTTTTAGTAATAGAAAGAAGGCTTCGGTTATTAGAAGAGGGACACTCTGCGTGGATGGCCTGCCACAGTTTAAGAATGTTCTTCATGTTAATAGGTTAAAAGTAAACTTGATAAGTATCAACCAGCTTTATGATGATGGATTATTAGTTAAATTTACAGGTGATTAGTGCAGGATGTTAACTGAAAAACGAGAATGTCTTGCGAGTGGTAGACAATCGGTAGACAATTGTTATATGTTGTAGGTCACTACTTCTTGTAAATCAGCCTCATCTAATCACAATAGAAATCTAAAGCTTGGTCATTTTAAATATGAGCTTATCAACAAGTTAAGGAAGTTTGAAGCTGTGAGAGGTTTGCCCATAATGAACAAAGAGAATAAGACGGTATGTAGTGCATGTCAAATAGGTAAACAGACGAGAGGGCCAAATAAAAAGATTAAACATGTTACTTCCTCACGTATATTGGAATTAATTCACATGGACTTGGTCGGTCCAACACATCATGCTAGCATTGGTGGAATGAAATACTTTTTGATTTGTGTTGATTATTACTATAGATACACTTGGGTATCATTCTTGAAAGAAAAATCAAATACTTTTAAGGCTTTTAGAAGCCTATATGTGTAGGTAATGAACATGAAAAATATGACAGCATTGAGAATAGGATCAGATCAAAGAAAGGAATTTGAGAATGCAAGCTTTAATGATTTCTATGATAAACATGGTATCATACAAGAATTTTTAGCACCTAAAAATGGAGTTGCATAAAGGAAGAATCGAACCTTTCAAAAAAATGGTCAGATTTATATTGAATGGAAAAAAATGTCAATGTGGTTTTGGGTTGAAGAGGTGAATACGTCTTACTATATATGTAACAGAGTTCATCTTAGAAGTATATTGAGCAAAACATCTTATGAACTTTGGAAGGGAAAGAAACCAAATATAAACTACTTTCATGTTTTTGGCAGTAAGTGTTACATTCTTAGAGATCGGGAACAACTCGAAAAATTTGAAAGCAAGAGTGATGAAGGGATCTTTTTTGGATATTCAATCCATAGTGTAGCATACTGAGTGTTCAACCAAAGAATCAAGAAAGTGATAGAATCCATAAATGTTGTGATAGATGGTGTATCTTAATTAAATGATAAAGTGGAAGAAGAAAACATACAAAACCATTCTTACGAACCAGCTCAAACACGCAACGAGATAAGAATCAAAAACTACCCAAATTCGCAGTTAGTTGTTGTCATTGAAGAAACTATCCATGTAGAAGAATTGTTAGTTGCTTTGAATTATCAAACAACCAAGACACTCGATAAGAAAATAATTCCTCCAAATAATGAAAAATCAAGAGAAAATGATTTAAACAGGGATCCTCCTTCACGGATCAGAAGAAGTCATCCAATTGAGAACGTAATTGGAGAAGTCAGTGAGAGAAGAAAAAAAAGGGAATGAAAAAGAATAGATTATCGAGAACTAGTGGGACTTTTACGTTATACCTCTTCATTTAAGCCTAAAAATGTTAAAGAAGCCTTACAAGATGAGTTTTGAATAGTAGCTATGCTAGAAGAATTGACTCAATTTTCTCACAATGACGTCTGGAGATTAGTGCCAAGACCATATAATGTGAATGCAATTAGAACAAAATGGGTGTTAAAAGGCAATGTGACTAGAAATAAAGTCAGGTTAGTGGCTCAAGGTTATTCTCAAATTGAAAAATTGATTTCAATGAAACTTTTGCACTAGTGGCAAGACTTGAGTTAATCAGACTACTTTTTGGTATATCATATGTGAAGAACTTCAGACTATACCAAATGGATGTGAAGAGTGCATTCATGATTGAGTTTATATAAGAAGAGGTATATGTTGAGCAGTTGAAAGGTTTCATTGATTCAGTACATGTTAATCATTTTTTCAAGCTAAAGAAGCCTCTTTATAGTCTTAAGTAAGCGCCATGAGCTTGGTGTGAAAGACTTACTCAATATCTACTTAAGCAAGGCTATGAAAAAGGTAATTTGATAAGATCTTATTTCTTAAAAAATTCAGATCTAACTTAATGATTGCATAGATTTGTGTTTATGATATTGTGTTAGGTTTCACTCATCTGAAGATGGTGGATGAATTTGTGAAATTGATGACATATGAATTTGAGATGAGTATGGTAGGTGAACTAAAGTTCTTTTTGGGTTTACAAATTAAACAAGTGAAGGATGTCATCTTTGTATCGCAAACTAAATATGAAAAGAATTTAGAGAAGAAGTTTGGTCTTAAAAATGCAAGGCATGCTAGAACTCTTATAAGTGTATCTATGAAGTTGATTAAAGAGGATAATGGGAAAAGTGTCGATGTACACCTATATAGAAGCATTATTGGAAGCCTATTTACTTAACCATAAGTAGACTGGATATCAGTTATAGTGTTGGAGTTTGTGCTCGATATCAATCTGACCTGAAAGAGTCACATTTGACAGCGATAAAGCCAATTATTAGGTATGTGAGTGGTACTTCTAAGTTTGGTTTATGGTATTTATGTGATTCTACCTCTTATTTGGCTAGGTATAGTGATGTAGATTGGGTAAAAAAATTGCATGACCAAAAATGCACCTCAGGGGGCTATTTCTTTCTAGGTAATAATCAGATTTCATGGTACAATAAGAACCAAAATTCCATATGAATACATAGCTGCTGGTAATTGTTGTTCACAAATTTTATGGATGAAGCAAATGTTGGAGGATTATGGAATGAATCAAGATGTGTTGACAGATTTATATGATAACAAGAATGTTGTAGATATCTCAAAGAATCCAGTTTAGCATTCAAGAATGAAACATATCAACTTGAAGTATCATTTTATAAGAGAGCTTATGGAGACAAAAGTTGCAGGCCTTTGCTATCTAGAAACGGAGAAGTAATTGGCCGATATTTTTACGAAACCTCTTGATTCAATCATGTTTGAATTTCTTCGAGGGTCTTTGGGACTATGTGCTTTATGTTTTTGATATATTTAGTTAAAAGGGGGGTGGGGGGTCTAAAAGGGATTAAATCCCTAATTTGTCTTTCTTTCATTTCTGTTACCACCCACTAAAACCCATTCCTGTGTTTCTTTATTTTGTACTTTGGTTTGTATTTTGGCTCGGTCATCTTCCCCTATAGGATAGCTTAACCTCTCTCATCACTTGGGTGTTTCTCTCTCGGCTCTCTTTCTCTCCATTGACGCCACCCACTTCATCTTCCTTGGGTTTTTAGTTTATGGAGTTCAAATAGGCAAGACAAAAAATCAAGCTTCATCTTCTATTATGGACAAGTCACCATCGACATCCATTCCCTCAATTGCCAGCCCTACTTGACGTTCTAGTTGACTTCAACTTTATATTGGGAGAACAATTACTGGGGTTGGATTTTCCTCATAAGTGCCTATTGATATTCTCGACTTCTCCTTTGTTCGGGTCAAGCCATCGGGACACGAGGGTGCATTGCATGTGCTATTTTTACTAGTTGAGGATTCTAAACCCGTTTTTGAAAAGCTCCTATTGAGAATAATTGTTCCCAGTTCTACAATTGGGTCACCACCAACTATCCCTCTTGCTGCTCCTCAGAAATTGACCAAACAACTGGCTTAGAAATCAGTCCGATCATCTTGCAGAGTCTCTCCAGTCAAAATGTCAACTGATAATGATGTGTCCTATACATTTTATACTTCCAATGCAGCACAAAAATGGGACTCCATTGTTAACATCGGGTTAGTTCTTGATCATCCTATAAATCTACATAAATTTTAGAAATTTCGTTTGGATGTTCTGTTGACTGAAAGAACCTTATTGAATGCTGCATTGTGGCCGCAACACTTTGATTTTGCCTTGGTTAAAGAACTTTAACGTAATTTGGATAAAGATTTATTGACTAAATCTGCTTTGTGCCATCAATTGGTGTATGTGAGGGTAAATTGATTCAATTTGATCTTGATAGGTTAAATTTACTTTTGGGGTTTGATAATCTGCTTGGTGATCGTATTTATAAGATAATTAGACTGTGAAAAATGATATGATGAAAACTATGTTAACTGGAGGAGGATTAATAGTAGGGCCATCTACTTTGTCTTTGAGTGCATCTGTGTTGTTGCAAAAAAAATTTTGATCCATAAGTTGGTGTTGGCAAATTAGTAGCCTCGTACACATGTGGTTTTTGTTTATCCAGCACAGGCTAAGTTAGTTTATGCCATTAATACTGGGGAAAATTTTAATTTAGGAAGACTTATCATTGAAGCGATACTTACAATTGATCGTAAGCCTTATTCTTTGTTATAGTTTCTATGCTTGATTACCCAATTCTTATATGTCAATAGTGTTCCTCGATTGGCTTCGAGTGTTCTTGAGCCTATGAAATTAATGAATATTTCGCCGAGGATCTTGAATAGGAATAAGCAATCTCAGGTGGTAGATTTGCCCTATTCCTCACCTGGGCCTTTTGATGCTTTAGCCTCTTCATCTATCAATCCTCATGCTGCTCTATTTAATGAAATTGATCGAATTGAAGGTATTTTCAAGTGGGGATTGATGCACTTCGTCAATTAAAGCAGCAAGTTCTTCATTTCTCAGCTGATTCCTAATTGTACTTTCTGACATCTTTTATCCCAAGGGGGAGAAAAATATAGTTTAGGAAACACGTTTATATTTGGATGCTTTGTTGTTTTTGGTTTGTTAACTTTGGATATTTGATTATGTTTGGATCTCGTTGTTTGATTAAGGGGGAGTTCCTATGCGGTTTATGAATATGCGTCCAATTATTTTTCTTTAGGGGAAGTTTTAATATGTGACAAATAATGCCAAAAAATAGAAGATTGTTAAGATATATATTATGATATCTTATTACGTAATTTTGGGCATTATTTGAAATTGGACTTAGTTGGACTTATGTGGGACTCTTTCAAGATAAGGTTGATTACGTTTAAAATTCTAATCAAGATGGGATTTAATGTATAGAGTATTTTAGTGATAGTGAATATCTAAGGTAACAATATCTTGCAGATTTGTTTTAACCATTACAACTATCTTTGGCTATGCTTCTCGTGATGTGTGGGCTAAATGATTGTCGTTCTTGTGTGGAAAATTATAGGTAACTCGTGAATTGGCAGCTAGTATTTTAAAGCTATCTTAGATAATATTTTAGTAGCTGATTTTACTATGATGGTTATCTAATTTTAGAGTTGCGTATTATCCACTTTTTTAACAACAGTTGGGAGCTGTCTTGGTGATTGAGTGTAACATCCCATTACCCATGTTAAGGCTAGAATAGTAATTTATGAGAAAGTATTGAGAAGTTAGGAAAATGCATGTCATACATAAGTTAGATGTGACATACACATTTTTGCACATTCATATGATTGTACATGCATTCATTAACATTTTTCGGGTATAATTAAGTGCGCAAAACATAGAAGATGCGCAAAACACAGAAGAAGTGCAAAACGCAGAAGATGCGCAAAACACAGAAGAAGCACAATACGCAAAAGAAGCGAAAAACACATAAGATGCGCAAAACACAGAAAATTTGCAAAACACAGAAGATTTGCAAAACACAGAAGATGTGCAAGACACAGAAGATGTGCAAAACACAGAAGATTTGCAAAACACAGAAGAAGCGCAAAACACAGAAGATGTGCAAAACACAGAAGAAGTGAGGAAACACAGAAGAAGCGCAAAACATAGAATATGCATAAAACACAGAAGAATCGCAAAACACAGAAGATACGCAAAACACAGAAGATGCGCAAAACATAGAAGAAGCGCAAAACACAGAACAAACGTAAAACACAGAAGAAGTGGAGAAACACAGAAGAAGCGCAAAACACAGAAGATGTGTAAAACACAGAAGAAGCTCAAAACTCAGAAGATGCGCAAAACACAGAAGAAGCGCAAAACACAGAAGATGCACATAACATAGAAGAAGTGCAAAACACATATTATGCGCAAAACACAGAAGATGCGCAAAACACAGAAGAAGAGCAAAACACAGAAGATGCGTAAAACACAGAAAAAGTGGAGAAGCTAAAAATTTATTTGGAGACTATTAGTATTATTTCGAAATTTTTGGTGAATTTCAGGTACATTTGGACTAGGTCAATACCAAGTGGTAAGATAAATTTATACTTGAAAAATTAGGATGATTAAGCCTAAAATTGAGTAACATTTGGCATAGTTAAATTGGTGACAAATGGACTAGTAATTAAGTGACAAATAGATCAATCGTTATGTGATAAATGGCCTAGTAAGTTGATGACAAATGGCATAGTTGATTAATGGACAAGTGACCTAGTTAGTTGGAGACATTTGGCAACACCTATGCGTGATAAGTGTTGAACATGCCATAAGACATATGGCCATTCCATTGGATGACACCTAACACCTTAGGTGTAAGTTTCAATAGGAGCAACTCCA
>JANZLC010000002.1:13915486-13935831 GCA_026413385.1 Erythroxylum gracilipes | reverse complement strand
GTTGCTATTTTTTAGTTAATTATTGTTGTCTTTTAGGAACTATACTGTGTTGTGGGTCCTGACATTTTGCTTATTTTGCTTATCTTTTCCTTATTTCTCTTAAATTTCAGTTAAAGACTTTTGTATTTAAACAAACTCGATAGATGAAATAAAATATCTGTTCTCTGTCCATTCTCTTTTAATATATATTCTTTTTTATTTCCTTCAAAGTGGTATCAGAGCCTCTTCTTAAGGGACTTGTGAAACATTTTTTCTGATGGATTCAAAATGTCCTTTCACTGCACTTACACCACCTGTCTTTAATAGAGTGGGCTATCACGTTTGAGCAGCTAGGATGGAAGCACATCTAGAGGCAAATGATCTATGGGAACCTGTTGAAGAGGACTACGAAGTTCCTCCCTTGCCTGCAAATCCAACCATGGCGTACACCAAGAATCATAAGGAGAAGAAAATAAGAAAGTCTAAAGATAAAACTACGTTATTTATTTTAGTTTCACATGAAATCTTTGTCAGAATTATGACAATGAAATTAGTATTTGAGGTTTGGAATTTTCTGAAAAAAGTATTTGAAGGAGATGAAAGAATTAAGGGAATGTAGGTTCTCAATTTGCTCAAAGAATTTGAACTTTAACAGATGAAGGATTTAGATACTGTCAAAGAGTATTCTGACAAATTACTCAGCATTGCCAACAAAGTAAGATTACTTGGCTCTGAATTCCTAATTCTAAATTAGTTCATAAAATTCTTGTAGCAGTACCTAAAAGGTTTGAAGCAACCATTTCCTAGTTAGAAAACGCTAAGGATCTGTCAAATATTAGTCTGACAAAATTATTGAATGCCCTGTAGGCTTAAGAACAATGAAGGGTTATGAGGTCTGAAAGTTCTATTAATGGAGCCTTATCAGTCAATCTGTTAACAAACTAAGAAGGAAGTGGGAAAAAGAAGAAGAATAAGAAGGAAGCTTCGATGTCAGATTCTGCTAACATAAGAAGAGGAAGCAAAAATGAGTATCCTCCTTGTAAACATTGTGGAATTAAGGACCATCCACCCTTCAAATGTTAGAGAAGACTTGATGTTCAGTGTGAGAAATGTCAAAAAATGGGGCACCACTATAAAATCTGCAAGCAAAAGAAGGAGACTTAAATCAATTTGCAGCAGAAAAATGTTGCCCAAATTGCAGACTAGCAAGAGGAGGAGCAACTCTTTGTAGCAACTTGTTTTGAAACCATCAGCTTTAGTGACAATGGCTGCACAAGCTGTAACATCCCGCTACCCATATTAAGGCGAGAATAGTAAATTATGAGAAATTAGAAAAAATACATATCATGTTTTGCATATTTTTGCACATACATGAGAATTTTGATTATTGCACATGAATATGATTGTACATGCATTCATTGATATTTTCTGGGTATAATTGATTTATAAATGTGATTATATTGAGAATTGTGGTTTAAATGTGTTAAAAACTAATCTGGTGTTGCTACTTGTTGTTTCGAAAATTTTGGTGAATTTTAGGAAATTCCAAAAATTTGGGATACATTTGGACTAGGACAAACGCCAAGTGGTAGGATAAATTGATGCATGAAAAATTTGAATGATTTAGCGTAAAATTGAGTGACATTTGGCACAGTTAAATTGGTGACAAATAGACTAGTAATTAAGTGACAAATGGATCAATTATTGTGTGACAAGTGGACCAATATTTAGGAGACATATGGACTGATTAACTGGTGACATATGGCAGCATCTAGAGTGGATTAGTGGCAACATCTTGATTAGGCAAATGTAAGACATGCCTTAGGAAAAATATTATGCTGTAAAGTTGACACCTAGAATGTTGATGGAGAAAATTCTAGCAGCAATGTTTCTGTTGTTTCTCTCACCTTTCTCCACAAATTTGCTCCAACTTTCTCCTCTATAATTTGCTTGAACCCTAGCCAAATTGTTGGACCAAAACCAGCTTTTTACCTTACACAAAATAGCCAAGAAAACTAGCTGAAAGTTACCTTTATCTTGCTGTCCAAAATTAAATTGTTTTCATCATAAGTTTGTGATGAATTTTGCTTGCATGGAGACTTGATTTAATCCAAAGTTTAAGTTGAATTGAAAGCCTAACAAGTAAGTGACAATCTGATCTTTATGATATGTTTAGTAGTATGAGAATTATGCCTAAACTGGAATGACATAAATGAGATATTGGTGAAGATGTATGCTGGAATGTTATGACCTGGAGAATTTTCATTGAATAGACTTCGGTATTCTGATTATAACTTGAGCTGCAGATTTCTGAATGAGTTGATTCTTGATTCAGATTAAAATAGAGACATATTTCTACAACTTTCTTGAGAAGTTGAATGTTAATTCTATCCTTAAGAATTTCAAAATCTCGCTGGAAGTAGAGTTAGGAGTTCTGTTATATTGTAAAACAGTCTAAACTATTTTAGGTATAACTTTCAGTATACTGAATCAAATTGATGATTCTGGTGTTATTAGAAATTGGAAACATAGTGGAATAATTGTCTAGAAGAAGTGTTACTGAAATGCACCATTTTCCTTGTCATAATGATCATACAAAGTTATCCCGAAAGGGGGTGTTAGGATGAAAATGTTGAGGTGTGCTGGAATTTGATAACTAGAATGTTTTTACTAAACATGCTTCGGTATTTTGGCTAATGAAATTATTCTTGATTTAAATTGAACTAAAGACATTTGGCTACAAATGTTAAGAAGAAATTAAATTTGAATTCTATCCTTAAGGGTCTTAAAATTTCACTTGAAATTGAGTCTTGGCTTAGGCAGTAGCACTACCAGGGACAGAAATCATTTCTTGAGTGTATCAAAGAAATTGAATTGATTTAGGTTAAATCAAACAATGGTGTCTTCACCAAAGTTGTCTCTTAGCTTTCAATTGGTACTAAGTTTGTAATTTTTGGATATCTGAGTTGAAAGATATGAGTTGTACAATTAGAGGGTATGATCATGTACTAGCCAAAAGTTCAAATATACACAGTTTGTGGTATTGAGAGCATAACTCATAAAATACTTAATCAAATTGGATGATCTTAGAGTCATTAGAAACTTAAGACATTAGAGAACAACTTTCCAGATGTAATTGTTGCCTAATTTTGTCATTTACCCTATAAGATTAATTATGCAAAGTTTACCCGAAATCGTGTGGGTAGAAAATCTGAAGTGGTCAATTAAGTTATGAAATTGATTTCACATTGTTTTATTTTGGTTCAAATTATAAGTGCAAATGATTTTAATGAGGACTTTGATATATGATTGATTTGATGATGAGAATTACAATAAGATACCCAAAATTGTCATTGAACATGTATAGTGCATACTTTCTATACATTGATGTGCATAAAAGAATACTTATACATTTGTGCAAAAATGTGATAATTGTGAATGTGTTGTGTATGTTATAAAGGAGCACATTGACGCCAGTCGGACATTGCTAGATCATCTAAGCAATAGCTTATTGGAGCATACTGTGAGTCAACCTAAATGAATTTCCTAGGATTGATTTGATTTGATTTGCCAGTTATTAAATTGTTGCGATTTGTTTCTGAATTCTGGACTTAAAGTTCGAGGAGTATATATTTGGGACTGTATTGGAAGTGCTTTGATTTGTTTGATAATTCTGTATGCAATTTAGATTCTCAACGAATATTGAATGACAGACTTAGGTCCGAAGAATTTGAAATTCTAATTGTGTATTATGCTATGCGGATTCTTAACGAAAGTTGAATGCTGGACTTAGGTCCGATGATTATGAAATTCTGAATGTGCTTTATCAATGATTGTGATACATGGTAAATTATGAATTGATTTATTACATAAAATGCATGCTCAAATAAAGGCGTTGTGACTGGAGTAGCCAGTATCAAGTGCTTGCACGTAGAGCTTTGCTCCGTGATATATGATTCTACACATAGAGCTATGCTCCATGAATTTGTTCTGACTGAGCCCGATGGGCCAATATTTGTACATGTGATAGGCACTCGGTCACAACAATAACTAAGAATACGAGTCTCATGCATATAGCATTATAAGACTGAATTTCATTGAATGATTTGCAAAGATAAAATGAATGATAAATTGATATGGACTATTTGTTATACTTGGCTATGTGAATTGTGTGATTATATGATATACCATGTTGTGTGAATATCTGGAATGTATATATGATCTGAATGAATATATGTGAAATATGTGATATGTGTGTGTGATCCAATAAAATTATCAATGACGGTTCACTCATTGAGTTCGTAAAACTCATAAAAAATTACAACGTAATTTTTCATGTACGAGACAAGAGACCTAATTCTTTAGGCAGAACTAAAGGACCCTTTTGGATTAAGTTATGGCTTATAGGTCTGTCAGCTGACATCATAAGAGTTGTATTTTTGTATTTTGTAGTTTTTGCTAGAACCCATATGAAGTTTTGTAAATATTTGTCTAATGGAAACATTGTAAACTTTGTGAATGAATGCAATGAATGGTTTTAAAATTGCTTACTTTTAAATGATATTAGTTAATTCCATGTGTAAGTTGGATTTATTTTTGCTCTAACATACCATTATCATAGGTTATATACTTGATTGTCCTTGGATGTTCGGGTATATACTCTATGGTAGTGGAATGTTGCATTTTTGGTATTAGAGTATGGTTTTACATCTTTAGGGACAAATATGAGTTGAGATATGATAAATAGTGAGATATTCAAATAGTGATCACACTTTTGTTTGTTATAGGTCATCTTCTATAGGAGATCAAATTGGAGAGTCAGCTGGCATGGAGTTTGTAGGAGCCAATTTAGAGTCTCCTGTACTTGAGTTTGCTTAAATGCCTCCGAGAATTTCGGAAAGGTGAGAAAGAAGATATGATAAGCTGAGAAAGCAGAGGGTTGTAGACTTCTATAGAAGTACAGACCCAACTGAGGCAGAAGGGTGGTTAGAGAGATCTGAAAGAGTGTTCGACCAGATAGACTGTGAAGCAGATGAAAGATTTGATTATGCGGTCTCACTACTGCAAGGTCCCGCATACCAGTGGTGGAAGACTATTCCGGGCAACCCTACCAGACCTTGTAGTTTGACCTAGGAGGATTTTCTGAGGGTGTTCTGAGAGAACTATATGTCGAAGATTTATATGGACAGGAAAATGAAAGAATTTTTAGATCTGAAGCAAGGCAGGCTTATAGTGGCAGAGTAAGAGATAAAATTCAATGAGCTAATGGGATATGCAACAGCATTGATCCCAACTGAAGAAGAAAAATGTAGACAATTTGAGGATGGTTTGAATATGGAAATCAGAACGAGGCTTGCCATTTCTAATTTGGGCGGTTTTATAGAACTCTGAGCAGCCTCAATCAAAATTGAACAGTTATTGAAGGATGGTCAGGGAGAGCATAGACAGGAGGTTAGAGGAAAGAGGCAGGATGAATCTCAGGCTGATTCTAGCAAAAGCTTCAGAAAGTGCTATAATAGATCGTCTCGATTCCAGTCTAGATCGAGACAATCTGAATTCTGATCAAAAGGTGGATTTGCTCAGTCTGGGAGAGGTGGAGGACAAATGACCTCTAATCAGTCTCAACAACTGCTCGAGTGTGAGCACTGTGGTAAAAAGCATGGTGGTGAATGTTGGAGGATAATGGGAGCTTGTTACTGTTGTGGTTCAGTAGACCATATGATCAGAGATTGTCCTAAGATGTTAGAACCACAGTCTGGAGTTAGAGGAGGAACAGTGACTGAGGCATCGGTGCAACAGAGTAGAGCTGGCAGATCAACACACAGAGGCAGAGGTAGAGGCAGAACTCAGTCAGCAGAGCCTAGTGTCAGGACTGAGGTGTGGAGTAATCAGCCGCAATCTCAGGTCAGGGTCTATGCCATCACCATACAGGAGGCGCAGAACTCCCCAGATGTGGTAGCAGGTGTGTTAAATGTTTTTCATTTTGAAGCATATGCATTGGTAGATCCAGGATCTACATACTCATTCATCACACCGCATCTAGCATCTAGATTGCATTGTGAGAGAGATACTAAAATCTAGATTAGAGGTGAGTACTCCAGTGGGAAGTACAACAGTGGTTGGTGAGGTATGTAAAAGATGTATAGTTCAGGTTGATCAGGCAAAGTTAGAAGCTGATCTGATCATCTTCCAGTTAAAGGAAATTAATGTAATTCTTGGCATGAATTGGCTTATAGCTCATCGGGCTATAATGAATTGCTATACTAAGGAAGTGGTTCTTGAATCTCCCAATCAGCCGAGAGTAGTGTTTTGAGGAGTTAGTCAGGCAGTGCCAGCCTGACTAATTTCATCCATGAGTGCTTTGAGTTTGATCCGAGGTGGATGTGAGGCTTATCTAGCCCATGTGGTTGACACTCAAAATGAACAAACCATTCAAGATATTCCAGTTGTTAGAGATTTTCTGAATGTGTTTCCTACAAAATTACTGGGTTTACCCCCAAAAAGAGAGATGGAATTTACTATAGACATAGTTTTAGGTATCACTCCTATATCAATACCCCCCATATAGGATGGCACCTGTAAACTGAAGGAGTTGAAAGCCTAGTTACAAGAATTATTAGATAAGGGTTTCATCAGGCCTAGTGTGTCACCTTGGGGAGCTCCGGTATTGTTTGTAAAGAAGAAGGATAGAACTCTGAGATTATGTATTGATTACCGGCAGTTGAATTAGATCATGGTGAAGAATAAATACCTATTGTCGAGGATTGATGATTTATTTGATCAATTACAAGGAGCTCAGGTGTTCACAAAGTTAGACTTGAGATCGGGATATTACCAACTGAAAATAACTGAGGCTGATATTCCCAAGAGTGCATTTAGAATAAGATATGGGAACTTCGAGTTTTTGGTAATGCCGTTTGGTTTGACTAATGCTCCAGTAGCTTGTATGGCATTGATGAATAAAGTATTTCAACCTTATTTGGATCACTTTGTGATTGTCTTTATTGATGACATTTTGATGTATTTGAAGTGTAGAGAAGATCATGCTGCACATCTGAGATTGGTTCTCTAGATAATGAGGGAAAAACAGCTTTATGCTAAGTTCAGTAAGTATGAATTATGGCTTGATCAGGTGGTATTCTTGTGTCACATAATGTCTAGACAAGGAACTCAGGTGGATCCAACGAAAGTAGATGCAGTGATGAAGTGGGAGGCTCCAAGGGATGTGTCTGAGATCCGAAGTTTTCTTGGATTAGCTGGTTATTACATAAGGTTTATCAATAGGCTTTTACTGATCTCAACCCCTTTGATAAAACTTCTGAGAAAGAATGTGGCTTTCAGATGGAATGATGATTGTCAGAGGAGTTTTAAGAAGCTAAAACATCGATTAACTACAACACCAGTGTTAGCTATTCCATCAAGTTCTGGAGGTTATATTGTGTACAGTGATGCATCACATCAGGGATTAGGATGTATACTAATTTAGCATGATAAAATAATAGCATATGCATCGAGACAATTGAGGTCTCATGAATTTAATTACCCAGATCACGATTTGGAACTTGCCGGAGTGGTATTTGCCTTAAAAATTTAGAGACACTATCTATATGGAGAAACATTTCAGGTGTTCACTGATCACAAAAGTTTGAAATATCTGTTGAGCTAGAAAGAGTTAAATATGAGACAGAGGAGGTGGATAGAATTTCTAAAATATTATAATTGTACCATTGAGTATCATCCTAGCAAAGCTAACGTAGTGGATGATGCCTTAAGTCAGAAGTCTAATAACAATGTGGCTCAAGTACAGTTATCAAAGTTACCGAGCCTAGTTAAGTTGAGAGCATTGAATATTGAATTAAATTTTGAGCAAAATGATACATTGATAGCTACATTGAAGTTGAGACCTGTGTTGCTTGAAAGAATCAAAGAGGCTCAAAGTAGAGATCCAAACTTAATGAAGATAACTGAGAAGTAGAAAGTGTAGCTGGATTCTAAATTTGAAGTTAGAGATGATACATTGTAGTTAAAGCAAAGATTATGTGTGCCCGATGTTGATAATTTGATAAAAGAGATTTTGGAGGAAGCCCGTGCAGCAGCTTATGCTATGCATCCTGGTACCACCAAGATGTATAATACGCTGAAACAACATTTCTGATGGCCTGGTAGGAAGAAGCAAGTAACAGAGTTCGTTTCTAAGTGTATAGCTTGCCAATAGGTTAAGGCTGAGCATCAGCCTCCTATTGGAAAATTACATTCGTTACCTATTCCGGAGTGGAAATGAGAACAAATCACAATGGATTTTGTTATGGGGTTGCCTGGGACTCTAAGGCAACATGATGTTGTTTGGGTCATTATTGATAGACTGACCAAATCAGCTCATTTCTTACCAGTGAGGGAAACTTATTCACTAGATCAGTTAGACCGGCGATATTTAAATGAAGTTGTGAGATTGCTTGGGGTTCTAGTGTCCATTGTGTCGGACAGGGATCCTCGATTTACCTCAAGATTATGCGGTAGCCTACAAGTAGCTTTGGGTACAAAGCTAAATTTCAGTACTGCATTTCATCCTCAGACAGATAGTCAGAGTGAGAGAACTATTAAGACTGTTGAGGATATGCTCAGAGCTTGTATTCTGGAGTTTTAAGGAGCATGGGATCAATACGTAGCTTTGATTGAATTTGCTTACAATAATCAGTATCGCAGTAGTATCGGTATGGCTCCTTACGATTGTTTAAGATGATTGTTTTTAAAATTAATATATTAATATTTATATTTATAAGAATTATTAAATTTGAATTTTATAGAAAAATATTATTTTTTCTTTATGTGAGATATTTTATTATTTTATTCCTAACAAGAAATATTGTAATATAAGTGGTCAAGATATATTATGTTAGTCACTTTTTTCAAATTAAATTTTTTTATTAATAACCAAAAGGGGTACAATTGAAAGTGCCTCTCGTTACAATTGAAGAAAAGATAAGGAAGACTTAAACTATAATCAAAGAAATATTTTATGAAGAGTTAATAGGTATGACTAATTATTTTGATAACATAATTAACAAACTTAATATATAGCTAAATTTATCATTTCTATTTTGATCCATTACTTTAACATTCCTCTCGATTCAAAACAATAAACTTCAACAAACAGAAAGAAAAAGAGTTTCCGAGAGCGATATGAGAGCAAGCGATACAGGCAATAAATCTTCCAGAACTTTGGAGATTCACGGTGAGTAAGACACCCCTCCATGGCTTCACCACAATGCCTTTCCATACCCCGATCCCCTTTTTCCCCTCAATGTTCCCTTACACCGCAGCCCCACCCCACACCCACATTCAAAATCCCAAACAAACCCTATTCTAAAATCAGAACATCGACCTAAACCTCCCAACACCCTCGGACCCCAAACCCCTCCCCAAATCCCCATCTAAACTAGCTCAGCCCGAACCAAAATCCCTAGTAGCTGAAGAATTAGGTGCGTCGCACACGAAAGCAAAACCCGATGTTGTAAACCCAGCTCGGGAGGCAAATGGGTATACCAAATCGTGAAAATCTGTGGTTGCGAATGGGTCAGAGACTTCGACGGACACAGCTCTAACTTACTACCCACTGGAGACCAAGGAGAATTAAATTTTTGTTATACCCCCTCCAGAGCTAGCGAAGCAAGGAGCTGCCAACTTCAGGTTAACGTTGATTGGATTCTTTATAAGTAAGAGACCTGCTTTACAAGTTGTTCAACGAGCTCTGAATAAATCATGGTCTGAGTTTGGATTGAAGGAAATTCTGATCACTAGCTCCGATAACTTTCTGTTTAAGTTTGAATCTGAAGTAAGAGTCATGTCTGTGCTGGAAAAGGGCCCTTGGCACATCCAAGGTAAACCCTTATTTTTGAAGAAATGGAGTTTGAATAGGGGAGAGCAGGAGGTAGTGAGGAGGGCTCCAGTGTTGGAAAAATTCTTTAATATCCTTGTTAAGTACTGGACCACCGAAGGGTTGGGTCGAATTAGGAGTGGGTGTCCATGGATTCACTAACTGCTCGGATGGCACGGATTGTCTATGCTAGGATTTGTGCTAAGATGGAATTATAAAAAAGTTGGCCAATCTCATTCCAACTAGCTACGTATACTGAGGTTAGGGAGAGAACCTTTAAAGAAGTAAGAATAGAGTATAAATGGAGG
The DNA here is from genome assembly GCA_026413385.1 of Erythroxylum gracilipes. Lineage (NCBI taxonomy): Eukaryota > Viridiplantae > Streptophyta > Magnoliopsida > Malpighiales > Erythroxylaceae > Erythroxylum > Erythroxylum gracilipes. Next base: position 13,925,670 of record JANZLC010000002.1, on the reverse strand, counting down.
CCTGACCTGAGTACACAGAAAAAGAATGGGGATCGACAGGTGGAGTCTTTAAAACTGGAGAATACCATGAGTTAGGAAAAGGTAAAGAGGTGCAAACAATTAAACAAGAGCAGCAAGGAGTGGAGTTAACTTCCATAGTCAAATCCACCTAAAAGGAAAAGGAGTCCTCTGCACCTGAAGCACACTGCAAAGGCTTAGGACTAATGTTGATGGAACACATCATGGGATGAACCAATTGATGGAGCAATTCTCCAATGCTGCTGGTAGTCCCACCACACATTGTAAGGCAAAGTTAGACCAAGAAGTTCCAGCTGGAAACCTTGAGCATCCACAGGCTCCTGCCATCAGTGAAGTAGGTACAAAACCTTCCTCCCCTAACTCTGAATTGATTCCTAACAGTTCTAGTAATGTAGGGGGGCAAAGGGGGAATTTACTATGAGAAAAGGTAGGAAACCTAGGAGAAAGCAAAAGTAGGTGTAGCATCTAGCTTTAGAATAATGGATTTAGTCTTTTGGAATGTTAGGGGGCTTAATAACCCCAAAAAGCAGTTAGTTGTACATGCTTAGCTTAAGAGACTATCTATGGATTTTTTGTGTTTGCTACAATCTAGGATTAGGTCTCCCTTTTTATTTGAATAATGTTTGCTCCTTCCTATTTCCTAGGTGGCTTTTTTTAGCAATTTAGAATGTGCCTCTAATGCCCAAATAGTGTTAGCATGGAATCCGAATAGTTACCTTTGTCAAATCTTGAATTTGACTGATCAGTTAGTGCATGTAGAGTTGACTACTAGAAACAGTGCCCTTCCTTTCCTAGTGACTTGTGTATATGGGTCCAACAACCTAAATCACAGGAAGTCCCTTTGGACTGACCTATCTAATCTTAGACTCTCTATGTCCCCCATGTCTTGGATAATTGTGAGTGACTTTAATGCTATTTTATACCCACACGAGGCAGATCCTATTAGTCACTCCGCTCTCTAAAGTATGAGTGACTTTAGGCATTGGGTTGATGGTAATGCACTGTATGATCTCAACTCTAGTGGTCCTTGTTTCACTTGGAACAACAAACAAAGTGGAGATTGTTATATTGCTAGGAAGTTAGACAGGACTCCCATTAATTCGGCTTGGAGCTCAACTTTCCCTAGCTCTTATAGTGTCATCATTATCCGAACATTTCAGATCATTCTCCAATAGAGGTCAAATTTGGTTGCTCCATTCAGCGACGAACTTCTCCCTTTAGGTTCTCCAACTTCCTTTCCTCTCAGCCAAATTTTCTTCAATTAGTGGAGGAAGCTTGGTCCTCTCAAATATAGGGGTCTCTTACGTTTTGTGTCGTATCCAAACTAAAGACTGTTAAAAAGGCCCTCAAAGCTCTTAATTCAGGTTAGATTGGTGATGTTAATGATTGAGTCTAGAAGTGTCAAGAAATTCTTAATGTCATTCAAGATCAATTGAGATATTTTCCTAAGTCCAATGAGTTACTTGCTAAAGAATCAGATGCCATCAATGACCTTATTCGAGCCTTAGATGATCAAGACCATTTAAGACTTTTTTTAGCATGGAAAACTTCTCAAAGAGCTTAATTCCACCTTTATTACTCTAATTCCTAAAAAAGCTCATCCATCCACAGTGGTAGATTGTAGGCCTATCTCTTGTTGCAACATGTTGTACAAGGTGATAGCTAAGATCATTGCAAATAGGATTAGAGAAATTCTTCCTCACATATTTAGTCCTAACCAAAGTGCATTTATTAAGGATTGGAGAATTGGAGATAACATCTTGTTAGCCAAAGAAATTTTCAAAAAATACCACCTTTCTAATAATTAGAAGAGATGTGCTTTTAAAATTGACCTCCAAAATGCTTATGATTCCATTCATTGGGATTTCCTCACTAATTCTCTAGAAGCTATAAGCCTTCCTCCTAAGTTCATAGCTTGGATCTAAGAGTGCATTTCTTCCCTTTGTATTCCATTTTGATCAAGGGATCACCTTACAATTTCTTCAAAGGAAAATCTGGGTTGAGATAAGGAGATTCTTTATCTCTTTTCCTTTTTATTATTTTTATGGAATTTTTTCTAGGAGCTTGAATGATTGCATAGTTAGCAATCCTTCCTTCAAATATCGTTGGAGATGCAAAACTCTTAAACTCACTCATCTTTTGTTTGCTGATGACCTTCTGTTGTTTTGTCATGTTGACATCAGTTCAGCTCAAATATTGCTCAATTGTCTAAACTCCTTCTCTTGATTTTCAGGAATGGATATAAATCCTTCCAAAAGTCAGTTTTTTCTTTCTCATGACATGAATCACTTGACCAACCAAATGGAACAAATGTCTGGCCTTAGGAAAGGATCCCTTCCTATAAAGTATTTAAGAGTTCCCCTCATTATAGGTAGGTTATCGAGGAGAGAGTGTTTACCCTTATTGGACAAGATTGATGTGAGAGTTAATAAATGGACCCACAAAAACTTTTCCTATGTAGGTAGATTACAACTGGTGAGTTTTGTTCTTTCTTCTTTCCAAGTGTATTGGGCTTCTCACTTTATTCTCCCTTCATCTGTTTTCAAGGAAATAGAAGCTAAACTTAGGAATTTTCTATGGGCTGGGAGGGTGGATATTCACTCTCAATCCAAAGTTAAATGGAGTGACCTTACTAAACTGAAAAAGGAAGGGGGCTAAGGATTAAGCATTTGCCAACATGGAACCTTGTATTGTTAGGAAAGAGGATTTGGTACCTGTTTTATGATAGAAAGGCTAAGTGGGTTAAATGGGTGCACACGATCATTTTGACACGGAAAAATTTTTGGAGTGCACAACTTACCAATAATAGTTCTTGAAGTTGGAGGAAAATCCTAAGTGTGAGGGAGAAATTAAGGAATCAATTCAGATTTAGGATAGGTAATAGACAGTCCACACTCTTACGGCTAGATCCTTGGCATCCGAGGGAAATCCTAAGGAACTTCTTATCACCAAGAGAGATAAATGGGTTGGGCTTTCCAATGACAGCAACAGTTTCTGATATTATCAGAAATAATGTGTAGAGGTGACAAGATTTTCCTATAGAGCTCATTGCTGATTTTGAACCCATTCAGTACCAACCGAATAGTTCTCAGGACCATTTGGAATGGTTACCTAGCCCTTCAAAAACATACACCAATGGTTCAGCTTATAAACTCTTGAGACCCTCAACCCAACAAGTAGCTTGGTACAACCTGGTTTGGTTTAAAAATAATAGTCCAATGTGTTCATTCATTCTTTGGCTAGTAGTCCTCGAAAAACTTAAAACAAGAGATAAACTTGACTATCTATATACTCCTAACCATCATTCTCTTTGTTTCTCGGACATTAAATCCAATGAGCATCTGTTTTTTAATTACTCTTTCTGTAATTCTATATGGGAACATTGCCTCAACCACTTCCAAATCCCCATTCCCAACTCATTAAGCCTTCAATCTATCATAACTTGGTTTGAACAAACACCTCCACCAAATAGTCTTCTCCCTATCCTTTTATCCACGACTGTTTCAAGGATGTAGCTATGGAGGTAGAGAGCTTTCAAGCCTTGGTAATCTTCCAAGTTCTAGAGCTTCTTAGCCTAACCACATTGAGAGGTAATTAGGCTAATTATGCACTAACATTGTGATGCAGATTACTGTTCAGATGAGGTACCAGGCTCCTTACAAAACCTTTTCTTCACGGATAGACACATATTCAAGGGCATAACAAGCTATCCAAATGCACCTCAGGTAACATGGAGCTTTGATAGGCAATGGTTTGGCACAGAAAATCATTGCCTATGGAAGCTCTTGCTGGAATGACTGAGTTTAAGAAAACAAATTAACGGTTTTATGATGTTTTCTTGATCTTTTCCTAGAATGGACTGCGGATTGGTTCTTATATGTATATGTATATGCTGACATGTTGCGGCTTTTGTCATGCTTATATCTGATTGCACACACATGTTGGAAGGCTACTGCTTTAAAGTGTAATGTAGGACTTAGGAGATGAGTTTAATGGTAGGGCAGTAGGTTTCCCCTCCATATGTATTTTAAGTGTTAAAAGATTACCTACATTATCTCTTGTGTTGTACATAACTTTTATTCTTTATAAAGTTACTAAATTACCAAAAAAAACAATGAACTTCAAATTTTGTTGTACAATTAACATGTTTTTCAAGAGAAAACAGATTTGTTAAGACATCTACTACATATAAGTACTATAATATTTTAATTGAACTCAATGTCCAAGTACTAAGTTAGAGATGAAGTGTATTTGAATTTGATGTGCACTTTTCTTGTATGATATGCTTGATTTTCACTAATTAAAATTATAACTTTATTATTACAAAGAACTTCGATTGCACCATCTTATTCTTGGTCAAAGACAACAAGTAAGCATCTAAGCTATATAGTACGACAAGTTGCTAAAGTTGCAAAAATATATTCAACCTCATAAGATGGCAATGTTATAGTTGTTTATTTCTTAGAGATTTAAATTACAATATTAGATCTATGGTGAAATATGCTTCTAAAGGTGTTCTTTCTATCCTCCAATCAATCTCTTAATAGTTATCCAAAAAAAATTTACAACTAAGAAAAAAATTTATAACATAATAACTCTTATAATCAATTGTTTTAGTCATATAACACAAAATTCTCTTTATTGCTTGAAAGTGGAGCTTTGAAGGCTTGTGAATAAAATGAGAAACACTATTGACTGAAGATGTAATGTTAGGTAAACCTAGTATCAAACTTCTGAAGTACTTGGCATTTTATTTACTAATACCATCGTTAACTTGTAACTTCTCACTCAAGTTCATAGGCATGCTAGTTTAAAATTCAACATATTAAAAGATTTAATTAAATTGATAATATACTTCATTTGTGAACAAAAATATCATCTTTCTATAACACTTTAAGATCAACAAAGAAATGCATCAAACCTAGATGTCATCTCAAACTTCTTTATCATATCGACCTTGAAATTATTATTTAATTCATTAGATAAACCCGAATAAATTATATCATCAACATAAAAGATATACTATAAGAAAATCGATACCTTTCTTCTTTAAATAAAGACTAGGATACCTATTATTTCTTATAAATCTAATTGAGAAAAAAATGGTCATTCATCTTGCTATATCCAATCATGAATGTTTTCTTCAACCTATAAAGAACCTTTCTTAATGTATAAATTTTATCTTCTTTGTCGCTCATAAGGAATCCATCAAGTTGAGTGGCATAAACTTCCTCTGAAATCTCTCCTTTTAAAAAATCATATTTAACATTAGATCGATACACAAATAACTTCATATGAGCAACAAAAACTAAGAAATTCTCACATTTTAAAACCTTGGAATTGTATAGAATGTGCCTTCGCACCTGTTTGGTTTAGCTTTTGGAAGCTCCAAAGGTACTTTTTTTACCACAAAGGCTATTTTAAGGAAAAAGTGAGTGTTTGGCTGTAAACTTCAAAAGCACTTTTGAAGTAGAAATAGCTTTTTTAAAAGCTCAAATATAACTTTTTCAAAAGCTCAAATACAACTTGTTCAAAAGCTCAAATTTAGAGCTTTTCAGAAAAGCCCCTTATTTTAGCTTTTTCAGGTAGAGATATTTTCGTCACTTACGTTTATAACATATCAGACATTTAGATTAGGTTTGATTAATCCCAATCTATACTGGAGGAGGCAAAAGTTGCTTATTTATATTGTATATCCTCCTTTTTCGTCATCAAAGAGGCTTGTGTTACCCCTTATTATGCTATTTTCATTTTGATTGGGAAATACGAAACTAACCAAACCTATGGGAACCGCATCAGGTATCTCCTTTTCTTTCTTTTTCTTTTCTTTTCTTTTGCTTTGTTTGATTTTGTAATGTGATTTTACGTGATGATATGAAATCCCTAACTCGGATTACCGATTTCGTCCTCATTTCACAACAAATCCATCTGCTTATTTTTGGGTAAATTCGTTGTATTCCCGTATCATGGGTAAATTTCTCTGATTACACGATAGTACCATCTATTGCATTGGCGTTGCTCTATTTAAATGGTGTTCTAAACTAACGTATCTTAATTGGAGAAATTACACCGACCTATATCTTTGATGTATTTACATATTGCATTTTGTATCTTAATTGGAGAAATTACACCGACCTATATCTTCGATGTATTTACATATTGCCTCTCTACAAAATGCTAGCATGTTCCTTTAGTTTATGTGTTTTTGGGATGTTTTTATCTGTTTCTAGTTCTATACTGCAGCAAAATAATATAAGGTGGTGTTGTTGTTGTTCTTGTTGTCCATTGTTGGTTTTCAGTTTATGTCAGTAACCTCTATTTTATGGGTCTTGCAGTCTCATTTAAGTCAAGGGAGGACCATAGGAAGCAAATTGAACTGGAGGAAGTGCGAAAAGCAGGCTTGCTCCTGTAGAGGTTGACGAGGATGCAAAGGAGATCAATCCCCATATTCCTCAGTATATGTCCTCAACCCCTTGGTATCTTAATGTTGAAAAGCTTGTAAGCAGATTACGTGCTTGAGTTTTTTCACATTGCTATGAGCTCAACATGCTTTTTATATGCTACTTGAACTCAAGCTTGCATTTTCTTTCTTTCTCTGTCTTCTAGAGCTTGAAACATCAAAGGAAATGGAAGTCAGATCCAAGCTATACCAAATCGTGGTATGACAGAGGAGCTAAAGTTTTCTAGGCTGAGAAATACAGAAAGGGTACATGTGCAAAGTAAGTAAATCCTCTTCCTTTGTCTTCGCATGTGTATGCGTTTGATTAAGTATATATGCACTTTCCTGCACTGCATGTGCAGACCTAAGATATTTGTTACATGTATAGGTGAGTGGTAGCTTTCTTGAGTTCCATAAATTTGTACCTATTAGTGAACATTTTTTCATTGACATCAATAATAGTAGTTAGTACGACATGATTAGTAAGAAGACTGAAAGTTTAAATTTTCCTTTTGTTTGCTTATTTGAGCCATGGAGCCATGACCCATGATGTAAAGGCATGCATGGAAAGATCCAGGAAAATTTTACGTCAAATGCCCAAATTTTCTTTTCTAAAGCAAGTTAAAATTGTAATTGCTTCAATGGCTATTCATAATTTTATAAGGTTAAATGCTCAAAAGGATGAAGAGTTTTCTCCTTATGATGAAGATGATGAATTACTTCCTATAAATGAAGAAATCAATGAAAATAAAGGCGTTGAAGAAAATCATTTAAACGAGCTACAAAATAATGAGATGAATGATGCGAGGGAACATATTGCAAATCTTTTTATATTACAATAAAATGTAGAATTTATTATGTATTTAACTATTTACTCAACTTAAATATTTATTTTGGGAATATAATATTATTTAGCTTTTTATATGTTTTAATATTTATTTTTGATATTAGTTTTATTTCCAACAAGAAAATGAGACATCTCTTTAAATAATTTCCTACAAGATGGAAGTGAATTTGTCAAACAATTGTCAAGTAAATGTAAACCCATTATTTAATATACTTTAAATAATATTTATATGCATAAATAATTTTATTACAAAGTAAAATATAGTTAAAATTAATGAAAGTGTTTTTTATTTTTATATTGCCAAACAGTATATTGTATAAAGTTCTTTTAAAAAAACTATTTTTTTAATTGACAACCAAAAAGTCAACTGACTTCTTAGAAAAGCTCTACTAACAAAAGTTTTACTGATAAAAGCTCTACTAATATAAGCTCATCCAAACAGACACTTCATATCCATACCTTATGTCTATTATTGACATCCTTCACAATTATTCTTATCTTATGTCTCTCAATATTACTAATCAACACAGTACTTAAAGCACTTTTTTTTATTGACCAGAACATTCCGTCTTTACGTGTAGAGAGTATTTTCTCCATCCTTGTCTAGAGATATATTCAATCTTGCCTTATTAGCTTGCAAAGAAATCATTATACTGTCGAAGAAAAATATAAATAAGTCTTTAAAATCTTCAACAACGGTAATATCATAATCAAACCTTAGGCGCTTCAAAACCTTTGAAACAATCTTTTTATTACTAATTTTGATCTCTCTGTAAAACCTAAATTGACTCACAATTATAAACACTTTTGATATAAAATTTTGGCAGATTCGATATTATTCATAAATAAGGTATGAGAGTCTAAAGTTTTACAACAAATTACTTTGGATGACCTGTTAAACTCCTTTTTGTAATAATTAAACCTCATTAACGTGATTGGTACTGGAACCCAAAAAATATAAACTTGTGAATAGACTATTGAATTAAGACGACTACCTTAGAGAGCTTTTTGTTGTTCTTTTATAACGTTTCTTCTTTGTCTAGGTCAATAATGCCCTTGCTGCATGCGAAATTGTTACCGTCAAAAGAGCTTTATGCAACAAAACGCTTGTAATAATTTTTCAAATATGTTACTTAAAATTAGAATAATGTAACAGTTTTTAAAATATTACTTTTAATAATATTAATAAGTAACTGTAATAATAATTTATTGATATATATTTAAAAAGATAAAAAAATTCAAAAACTAATTACCTTAAAATTTTATATATGTTGTTAATTTAGTAATAAAAAGTATTTATTTCAAATTGCGTGTCGTACATATGTATATATATATAATGCAGGAGTAGTTTTAAGCAACAACTAAAGTGTTGTTTACCTTATTATATACGAGAACAAATTGTTTGTTCCCGTTGTAATGTTCATATATTGTTAGCATCTATTTATCTAATAAATAAGACCTATAAAAAAATAGATGAATTAATGCTTAAAAAATAAGATAGAAATAGAGTAACAAAAATAGGTGATCTAAACCCATTATATATATATATATTTCTTTTCTTTTTTATTGACAGGTACCAAGAGTCATATTTTAGGGAGAAAGAGAAAGGGATTAATAGTAAAATTGTCCAGAATAGATAATTGAGGTTACATGAATATACACATGCATATATATATTAGATATATATATCGTCATTACTTCTTTTCTTTTTTATTGACAGGCAACGAGTCAAATTTTAGGGACAAAGAGAAAGGCACTTATGGTAAAATTGTCCAGATTAGAAAATTGAGGTTACATGAATATACACATTAAGGTGCCAAAAATGTTTTGCTTTTTCTAACTTACCTCTATTTTTCAGACGGGGTTTTTCGGAGATAGACATCATCGATGGGTGAGGTTCAGCCCTTACCAAGCACCACTGTTGTTGTCTTCTACTCCGAGAAGGCAAAGGAGAAGCTTTTTGAAAATATACACAGGTGGGTTCCTCGATTTAAGCATCAAATTTTCTGTTTCAAATACTCTATTTTAATTCTATTTTTGTAAACGGACATGAATCGACATCATTTTATACATAAATAGACATAAAAATGACATCATTTAGCATGAAAATTGGGTTAAAATAGGATAATTAAGACAGATATATGATCTGCACTCATAATGATCTTTAGTTTGTATCTGGTGTTTTCAAGTATTTTTTGTGGGTACAAACTTTTACCTATGGTTGCTATCCTCATAAGTGAGGACAGTGGATAAGGACACAAAAGTTCTGTCTTCCATCCTGTTTACTTGCTGTCCTCACCTATTTTTATTCCGTCTTGAGAGAATAATGACAGAAATTTTTTTTTCTTCTAAAATTATGGTACAAGAATTCTTGTCCTAGGGATAAAAACACAATACATAAGGAAATATCAGAAATGCTCCTCTCCATATAAGCAATTTTTTATTCTTAATTATATTATTAAATTCATCATCATCATTAATTATTGTTATTATTATTATTTTTATTATTATTATAAATTTTAAACTTATTATTATTATTAATGAAATAACAAAATTAATAATAATAATATTATTAATATTATTATTAGTATTATCATCATCATTATTTTTATTTTATTATTTTTTATTATTAATTATTAATTATTGTTATTATTGTTATTATTATTTATTATTATTATAAATTTTAAACTTCTTACTAATAATAATAATAATACTATTATTATTATTATTATTAATTATTGTTATTATTATTAATAATTATTGTTATAAATTTTCTTCTTATTATTATTCTTTTTATTATAAATATTATTAATTTATTAATTTTATTATAGGAAATTAATTATCTTATTATTATTATTATTATAAATTTTGTACCTATTA
>JANZLC010000002.1:13883974-13898702 GCA_026413385.1 Erythroxylum gracilipes | reverse complement strand
CAATGATGGTTCACTCATTGAGTTCACAAAACTCATCAAAATTGCAACGTTACCTTTTCAGGACCGAGAGACGACTCTAGCTACTGAGGGGCTCTATTGCCTTATAGATTATGTCTTGACAAGAGAAGTGAAGTCATGGCTTAAAGGTCGGTCAGCTGGGATTTTTGGGTGGCTTAGATAGATTTGATGTATCTTTCCCTTTCATGTAGTACTTTTGTAATTAACTTTGTGAATGTACATATAGAACTTACTAGGGGACAATGTAGACATTCGGTGGTTATAAGAAAAAAAAGGGGATTTGCAGATTTCTTATGATGCTTTGCAAGTGAATAATGATATGATGCCATAAGAAGTGAATGTAGTGATCGATCGTAGCTCACCTTTATCGTAGGATACGTACTAGAATGACCTCCAGGTGTCCCAGTATGTGCCCTGCGGTAAGGGGGCGCTACATTTAAGTGGTATCAGAGCATGGTTTGGCATCTGTTGGGACACATAGGAATGTTAAGTATGAAATATCTTGAAAACGTGGATAATGATTGAAATTATTATTTGTTATAAGTCATCCGCTCTAGATGATCAGATTGATCAACCAGCTGACCAAGGATCGGTACCTCGATCTGAGGAGATGCCTCCTAGAGTTCCTGAGAGAAGGGAGAGGAGGTATGATAGGCTGCGGAAGCAGGGAGCTGTGGATTTTTATGGCAGCACTGACCCTGCTGAGGCTGAGCGGTGGTTAGAGAGGACAGAAAGGGTATTCGATCGGATGGTCTGCGAGCCTGATGAGAGGTTCAACTATGTAGTGTCTTTACTACGGGGCCTAACATATCAGTGGTGGAAAACCGTTCTAGGTAGTACCACCAGGCCTTGTCAATTGAAGTGGGAAGACTTTCAGAGGGTCTTCAAAGACAACTACATACCCAAGATCTATCTGGACATGAAGATGTAGGAGTTCTTAGAATTGAAGTAAGGAAGGATGTTGGCCCCTGGATTCTTTTATTGAATAAGTATGAATTTCAAATTAACTGATGTATTATGGCTTGAAATGCCATTAAAGCTTTGTAAAACTTTTCATTTTATTATTAATGACAATTGCTTTTGGATTTGAAGATAAATGTGTAGGATATGTTTTACTCAATTGTTGATTGTGGTTGATTTATAAGAATGGCATGTAGTAGTATAAGCTTAAGTTCAGGCTTCAGTACCCAATGTTGGGCTTCGGTAATGGGGTCCAACAGAAAACCTGATTTCATAAACATGTATCTTTTCAAAAAGAATCATTTTTAAAGTCTTTTCGTAAATCATCAACACAATTTATGTATCAAACATATAACTATTTATCAATCCATTGAAGAAGCAATAAATCCAACATCCATGATGCAATTTAAATGATTAAACTTCCTTGATTCAAAGAAAACATTTAGTGGCTTATTTACTCTATTGTGAACATGTTCCCACCTTGATTTCCTTTCTTAAAGACTTGCCCAAAGTTGCCTCACCCTTTGCTCCTCTTGCCTTCCTTGATTTCCTTTAACAATAGTCAAAAATTCTATTCAATAGCAATTCCAATTTTTGATTAGGTAAATGAAGAAATTTGATAACACTTTCTTCTAGAAAAATGTTTCCCATTGTCGTAAGTTTTTAATAACACCAAAATCATTTAACTTGGTTTAGTAATCTGAAAGTTATACCCCAAACATTTTCGGACTATTCTAATATTGAAACAATATTTTATGCTCAAATTCCATCCAAAGCATGAAATTCTTATAGGCTGAATTAAAACTCGATTTCATCAGACAATTTGTAGCCCAATATTTCTAGTTTACTTCAAATCAAAAATCATTCCATTTGGATAACTATAATAAAAGTGATGCCTAAAATACCGAAGCATGTTCAAACTATGTAGGAAAAAGTTGGCCGCAGCGAGTTTGATTTCTTGCAAGTTGGCCATGGCGAACTTCCACAGAAACTTGAATCGTCTTCCTATTTTTCCAGATTCTAATCCTTTCAACCTCATTTTACTTCTAACTATCACCTAAGCATGCTTCATTAATCAAATCAAGAAAAATGATGCTTATACTTACTTGATTTAGCTTCAAATTCTTCAAACTCTTCAAAATCTTTAAAACCCTAATTTTTTTCTCCCTTCTCTCTTTTCTCTCTATTCTCCACGACACTTTCCTTCTTTCTCTCCCTCATTCACAATTCTTCTTTTTCTAATTTATACTCTTAATGAATGTGAAAGGTCTACTTTTCCCTTCATTTAAGCCTTATGTCTTTTAACCTTAAGTGATCTTCCAAAACTACCCTTGAACATTCTTATAACCTTAGAATTTTAATTTCATTAACCCATACAATAAAATTCGACTAGCCTTGACATAATACTTAACTTCAAAAAAATTAATCCATCAAAACCTTATAATTCATTTAAATCATGCGTAATTAAAGAAAAAAATTCGGGGGCTAACATAGACTACATGCTATAATTGGTTCGCAGGGCATACACTAACAATCTCCCACTTACATAAGAATCAATTATCCTCAAGTAGTCCCTTTGTTTCATTATATCTCGATTAAGCATAACGCCTGAAATATTGTCATCCTTATTAGGCTCAATCATGTTTCTTAATTTTTGAGTTAGAAAGTGAAACAAACGACTGATATTCACCTTGTTTGTGCACGCCCATGCAACTTTTTAGTCTCAACTCATCGAGGGGCCTAGGGATATCTTGCTCCCGTTATATGGGAGAGAAAATTTCCATTTTGTTTGTCCACATTCCTTTACATGATTCATAGCATGCTCAAGCATTGCTTTTATAATCAACTTTTATGGCTAATGCTTGACAATGTCAAAACAAACTAATCCACATATAGGAAACCGTGACAAACTCAAGCCAAAGGACTATATTCAGCAGTTGTGATGAGAACCACTTATGACACTTATATAACAATCCTTGAAGTGTTCTTATAGCAGGTCGGTCCAATTTCATGTTCTCCAATATGATCCCATATGATTAACATAATATCTCCATTTTAATGAACAGTGAAACATAGCCATTAGTTAATCAACATCCTAGTCCCGATCATCATTATTATCCCTTACATTAATGACATTGACTAGGGACGTTTTAGAATAATTATATCTATGTTACAATAGGGTCTCACTATCAAGTCACGCACTTGATGGCCAATTGTGAGATATACATTATTCATGGGATCATAATTCAAATTTATTTATAATTCCATTAAATATGAACATAGCAAATAATAACTGGGCATTACTAATGGATTATCCAAAAACATGTCACAAAATTACAATATTATATGATCACATGTCCAAATGTTTAATACCTAATGCTCTAGTATGGCGATAATGCTTAGCATGTAGGAGAGGTTTAGTTAACGGATCAACTATATTAAGATTTGTTGACATTTTGAACACCTTTATATCACCTCTTTCAAAAATGTGTCGAATAAAGTAAAAACACCTGAGCATGTGTTTGGTGTTCTGATGAGAGTTTGGTTCCTTAGCTTGGGCAATGGCTCCATTATTATTATAATAAAGATCCACTAGATTCACAATGCTAGAAACCACACTAAGTTTAATGATGAACTTCTAACCCAAATAGCCTCTTTGCTGCTTCTGAAGCTGCAATGTACTCAGCTTCTATTGTTGAATCAGCAACTGTGTCCTGTTAGGAACACTTCCAACACACTACTCCACCATTCAAGAAGAATACAAATCCTTACTATGACTAAAAGTCATTTTTATTTTATTGGAAATTGGAATCAGTGTAACCATTTATAATAAGCTCTTCCTCACCTCCATAGATTAAGAACATATCCTTAGTTCTTCTTAAGTAGTTAAGAAAGTTCTTAACAACTATCTAATGGCTTTCACCTGAATCTGACTGATATATACTCGTCATGCTCAAAGCATATGCAACATCTACATGAGTACCCAACATGGCATACATGATGGATCCTATAGCATATGCATATGGGATCTTACTCATATTGTTTCGCTCATCTGGTGTCAAAGGGCACTGAGCCTTACTCAAAACTATGCCATGTGAAGCTTTTCTTAGATTCTTACATATCGAATATGTGCAAAACCTTATCGACATAAATGCTTTGACTTAGTCCAATAATTCTTCTTGATCTATCTCTATAAATCCTAATACCCAAGATGTAGGTTACCTCACCCAAATCTGTCATTGATAAATAACTTAATAACTAATCTTTCACATATTGAAGCATAGGAATGTCATTTCCAGTGAGTAGTATGTCATCTACATACAAGACCAATAAAACAATTGCGCTCCCACTAGTCTTTTTGTAAACACAAGGTTCTTCTTCATTTATAAGGAAACCAAACTCTTTGACTGCCTCATTGAAACAAAGATTCCAAATCTGAGAAGCCTACTTTAATCTATAAATGGATCATTGAAGCTTTCAGATTTTCCCATCATTTTTAGGAGATGTGAAACCTTCAGGTTGTGTCATGTACACATCCTCTTCTAGATTCCCATTAAGGAAAGATGTTTTCATATCCATTTTTCAAATATCATAATCATATAATGCAGCAATTTCTAGGAGGATGCAAATGGATTTAAGCATCACAACTGGGGAATAAGTACCATCATAGTCAATACCATGAATTTGCTTGAAACCCTTAGCCACTAATTACGCTTTATGCACATGTACATTGCTATCTATGTCAGCTTTCTTCTTGAAAACCCAATTACTCTAAATGGGTTTTACACTATTAAGTGGTTAAACTAAAACCCATACTTTGTATTAGTACATGAATTCCATTTCGCATTCCGTAGCCTGAAGCCATTTATCGTAGTTAGAGCTCATCATTACTTCCTTGTAGGATGTAGGTTCATCATCCTCTATCAGTAATAAATAATGATGTTCAATCACTATGAAACCATATCTTATGGGTTCGTGATGGAACCTTTCAGACCTACGTTGGGTTGGTGTCACATGTGTAGTTTATACAATATTTTGTATATCAAAATGAGGTTCCTCTTAGTTTAGAGCATTCTCTTGCCACTCTTGAATTTCTTTAAGATGTACTTTACTCCCACTAGTTTCTTTAGAAATAAATTCTATTTCTAGGAAGAAACCATTTTGAGCAAAAAACACTTTGTTCTCAGTGGGATTATAAAAGTAGTATCCTTTAGTTTCCTTAGGATACCCAATGAAGAAACAGTTATCAGATTTGGGTCTAAGTTTTTTAGATGTTAGCCTTTTATCGTAAACTTCACATCCCCAAATCTTTAGAAAAGATAAACTAGGAACCTTCATGTCCACATCTTATATGGTGTCTTTTCTATTATGCCTTCGATGGACTTCTATTTAGTGTAAACCCAATTGTTTCAAGAACATATCCCCAAAAAGACAATGGAAGACTTGTATAACTCATCATAGATCGAACCATATCCAATAATGTTCGATTCCTCCTTTCAGACACACCATTCCATTGTGGTGTTCCAGGTGGAGTGAGTTGTGAAACTATTCCACACTCTTTATGATGGTCATCAAACTCTCGACTCAAATATTCACCACCTCGATTTGACCAAAGGGCTTTTATTATCTTGCCAATTAGGTTTTGTACTTCATTTTGAAATTCCTTAAACTTTTCAAAGGACTTATATTTATGTTTCATTAAATAAACATAACCATATCTACTAAGGTCATCAGTAAATGTAATGAGGTAATGAAAACCTCCCCTAGTAGTAGAATTTAATAGTCCACATACATCAGCATATATGAGTGCTAATAAATCACTAGCCCTTTTATTGTGTACAGTAAAAGGAACTTTAATCATTTTTCCTAATAAACAAGATTTATATGTATCATATGATTCAAAATTAAAAGAATTTAAAGTCCATCATTATGGAGCTTATGTATGCACTTCTCGTTTATATGTCCTAAATGACAATGCCAAAGGTAGGTGGGATTAAATCATTAGATTTGAACCTCTTAGTATTTATGTTACAAATAGGCCTTTCTAAATTTAGAACATAAAGCCTATTCTCTAATCAGGCGCTACCATAAAATATGTCATTACAAGAAAATGAACAACAATTGTTCTTAATCGTAAAACAAAATCCTTCCATATCCAAAAATGAAACAGAGACAATATTCTTGCTTATAGCAAGTACATGGTAGCAACTATTGAGTTCTAAAACCATGCTTGAAGGCAAAGATAAATGAAATGTCCCCACAGTTAAAGTAGCAACTCTTGCTCTAATGCCTATGCACAGGTCCACTTCACCCTTTGCCAAAGTTCTACTATTTTGTAGTTCCTGAATTTTCACACAAATGTGAGAACCACAACCACTATCCAATACCCAAGATGTAGAACTAGAAGTAGCAACATTTACTTCTATAACATAAATACCTAAAATAGAAGCGTCATTACCCTTTTTCTTCTTCAAATCTTCTAAATATTTCTTGTAGTTTCTCTTCTAGTGACCTAGCTCATTCCAATAATGGTAAAGATTGTCATTAAAAAGACTAGGCTTAGTCTTGGGGTTAGGATTAGACTTGTTATGATTCTTAATTAGACCTTTGCCCTTTTCCTTCCTTTTACTATTACCTTGTTTCTTAAAACCTTTACCCTTTTGGACCATAAGGACCTTAGCGTTAAAGTCCTTCTTAATGTTTTACTCAACAGTCTTAAGTAACCCATGCAACTTAGTCAAAGATTTATTTGCATTATGCATATTATAGTTTATAACAAAATTATCATAGTCATCTGACAGAGACTGAAGGATGATGTTAGTAGCCAACTCTTGGCTTATAGGAAATCCCAATCTTTCCAAGTTCTCAACTAAGCCAATCATCTTAATAATATATGGGCTCACTAGGCTCCCCTTTTTCAGCGTGCACTCTAGAGAGAATTCACAGTTTGACATCTCTCATTTTGTGCTTGTTCCTTAAACATATTTTCAAAGCTTTTAATCATCTCATAGGCTTCCACATTTTCAAATGGCTTTTGCAAGTCTGGGTTCATAATTGCCATCATGAGATAGCCAACATCGAGGGCATCATCCTCATGCTTCTTATAAGCATTCCTTTTAGCAAGGGGAGTAGCGGAAATAGGTGCCCTTTTAGGGACTAGCTTTTCAAGGACATAGTCCTTCTTTTCTTGCTTGAGAATAATTCTCAAGTTTCTATACCAGTACAAAAAGTTTGAACCATTCAACTTGTCTTTCTCAAGGATAGAACGTAGTGAAAAACTTGATGAAGAGTTGGTGGTCATGATTATCCACAATAAAATGAGCAAAGTTTTAGTGACATGTTCATTAATAAAACCCAATTCTTAATAATTAAGAATCTCCCACTATACCCATATAGCAAATGTCCCTTATAATGAATATAGTGGTCCAAGATCTATATTTCACCAAGACCCAAGTGAGCTTTGGCTCATTGCTTGAATCTACTTATTTAGGTAAGCAACTATTTGCTAATTATATCATATATAACTCTTAGTTGTTGGGTGACATCTTATGTCCCGGCTCCCAACTAGATGCCTCAAGGTTTAAAACCATTTTGATAACCCCGTTAAGTAAACCAATTCTCACTTACAGATAACCATTACCCATCCTATTGGACTTAAATAATCAAGAGCACCTTGCTTTGGCAAGCCCACTACTCAATGATTCATGTCCTTGCAAGTGTAGAATTGGAAAGGCATGAATTATTACTTAATATTGTTGAGGGACTAAGTTGATTATGAAATTGCTATATACATGCATAATAGAAATTATAAGTAAAAGCATGAATAAAGCAATAATAACATGATATAGTATGGCCCCTAAACTATAAAGATCGAATCTCCTATATAAATGTCTTGTAGAAAATGGATCGCCATCCTTATACCTTCTCTCTAGTCAATTTGATTCTTCAATTAACTTGAAAGGTATAATATTACAACTGAAACTTGTAATAATCTAATTATTACATAAAAACATGATGACATGCAGGCCGTATCCAAAATTACATAAATACATAATGACATGTGATAGGTGTAGATTGCATTGTATTTTTATAGGTAATTTGATATGTGTTTAGTGGTTAAGTTGATTGTTTAGTGTGTGTTGAGCTTAATAATTGTGTTGGTTCATAAACATTTTTGTTTTAAGCGTTCTTTACGTGAGAACATATTTTTTAGGTTAAATTTTATATATATTGGGTGCCATGACGAGTTTGTTAGTGTTTTAGGGAATTCGGAAGAGTTTCGAAGGAGAACCGGACCCAAACACATGGCCACAATCATGAGAGACCTACCACGATCATGACAGAAGCACCAACATTGTGCCACGATCTTGATAAAAGCATAAGCCTAGGGCCACAGTCGTGGGGAATTTACCACGATCGTGACAGAGATCAGGTAAACTGGAGACACAAAGTCACTTTCAAATTCGAGTTTTTGAGGGACATTTCAAACCATGAAAAGACACTAAGGTTTCCTTAATTGGAAAAGACTATAAAAGGATAATGATGGAACCCTACAATGTAGTCTACATTCTGCTTACATTTGGAAACCTTAAAGAGAGAGAGAAAGAAGAAGAAGAGGAAGAATAAGAGGGGTTTCGACACTGAAGCTTCCTGGAATAGGTTATCTCCCGACACTGCTGCTCTCCTGAATCATCCAACCTGAGTTTCATTTCCTCCCCATTTACCTTTTCATTTATTTAATTTATAAGATTGAGATGGGTTGTATGGATATGGATTTTGAGTTGTTCATGATATTTTAACTTTACCTTCAGGATTTTGCTTATCTTTAATGTTAATCTAGTTAATTTGTGTTTACTTGAGTTGGGTGTTATGATTGATTGATGTATTTGCATATTTCAGAAATAAACAGAGAGGATGAACCAGATAAAAATGATTAGATTGGATTAACGAATGACAGGAGATCTAATTGACCACTTAGTTAATCTAGTCGGGAATTTCATGAAGAGAGATCTCGTGCAAGATCTGATTGTTTATTAGTGAGTTTTAGAACTAATTAGAGTTATGGCTAATTTGTGAATTGAGAGATTGCAAGTTTATAATTCGATTAGGGTTTACAATTTAAGGAATGGTTATAACTCGAGAGAGAGTAATCAACCCTACGATCGTCTAGAACCGAGATCCCATAAACACATAAAAGGCTAGATTAACATTGATGATAGGTAAAATCCCTCTCCCATAACTTGGTTAATTCTCTCTTCGAATTTCTGCTATTGCATTATTCGATTGTTGCTAGTTTGTTTAGATTTTGTTTACTTTTTAGTCATTATTCAAATTTTTCTTAAACAAAGCAGAACCTGAATTAAATGATGCCTCAAAACACTTTTTTTGGGACGATATCTTCTTTTTACTACAAGTAACGACCCGTATACTTATGATTTTTCGTGTAAAACAAGAAATTGGTTTTGCAATTCAATAAGTTTATAATGTTGTTGCTGGGGATTGCTTTGTTTAGCATCTTGTTTATTTTAGGTCACTTTGATTTAAGAGTGTTTGATACTTTTCCTTGAGTTTTTGTAGGTGTATGAACAGAAAGAACACAAAAAAGTCCAACTAGCATAGCGAGGAAGAGTGTTCAAATATTATAAGGCACAAAAGAGAGCTAAGAAGAGTTAGACGCCAAGAACAAATATAAAGGAATATGGCAAAATGGAGAGCAAGGAGGAGCTAAGAGGACAATGATGGATTTTATGAGGCTAAGTTTCAGCCCTCAAGGAGTTGCAAGGCCAGCAATTCAAGCCAATAATTTCGAGATCAAGTTGGCACTCTTTAACATACTTCAGAGCAATGTGCAGTTTTATGGGTTGTCCAATGAAGATCCCAACGCCCATTTTGCAAATTCCTTGGAGATTTATGATACCTTTAGGAATAATAGGATGTTAGATGATGTTGTGAGGTTGAGATTGTTTTCTTTTACCTTGAGGGATTGGGCAAAGGCATGGTATAATTCACTCACTGCAAGTCAAATCACTACTTAGGAGTAGCTAGCCCAAGCTTTCTTAGCTAAGTACTTTTCTTTGACCAAGACAATGAGAGTCATCAAAGAGATCACTGACTTTCAACAAAGTGATGGGGAGTCATTGTATGAAGCTTAGGAGAGATTCAAGGAATTACAAAGGAGTTGCCCCCACCATAACCTTCCGAGGGAGTTTCTTTTGCAAACATTCTATAATGGTGTGATTCAGAGCATAGGAGGAATAATAGATGTAGCTGCGGAGGGTCTTTGATGAGGAAAACTATTGATGCAGCTCATGATCTTTTGGAAGAGTTGGCGAGTAATAGTTGTATGTGGTCAAATGAAAAGAGTAGCAAGGGTTTAAGGAGCAAAAAGGAATGATTCCACTTAAGTTGGTAATAGCCTTGCAATCACAGATTGTTGCCCTCACCAAGGAATTGAGCAACATGCAAGTAGCTTCTTCATCCACCGTCAAGACCATGCAAGTACAATGTGAATTATATGGGCAAGACAACCATGATATAACTGAATTTTTCTTACTGGGAGCAAGTGGTATAGAACAAGTAAATTATTTGGGCCAGTCGCAACGAGGTAATAATCCATACTCTAATACTTATAATCATGGATGGGAAAACCATCCAAATTTTTCATGGAGTATTAACAATGCAGGTGGCTAAGTGAGAGCACAAGGACCTCCCAGATTTCAGCAAGACCGACTTAGGTCTTTGGAGAACAAAATGGACAAGTTAATGGATGTATTGGGTTTAAGTTCTCAAGCCAAAAGGAAGGACAGAGAAGATAAGAAGAGAGTTAGAAGAGAATAGGGGCAATGTTTAACCAGATTGCTAAAAACCACGCTTCATCCATCCATAACTTGGAGGTAAAAGTAGGTCAACTAGCTAATGCTTTGTCTTCTAGGAATGTAGGAAGCTTACCAAACAACACTGGGGCCAATCCAAAGGAAAAACTCAAGGTAATCACACTTAGAAGTGGCAGGCAATTGGAGGAGCCAAGTGTTCATAAAGATAGTCAATAAAATAAAATGTGGAAGAAAAATAAGAAGAGAATTCATATGTACCACTACCACCCTATAAGTCTAAGATTCCATATCTGCAGAGGTGAGATAACATCAAGTTGACGCTCAATTCTCTAAATTTTTGGAGAAGTTGAAGAAACTTCAGATTAACTTGTCTTTGGTGGAGGAATTGGAGTGTATGCCCAAGTATGCAAAGTTTCTCAAAGACATATTAACACACAAATGCACTTGGGAGCAAAATCAGACAGTGACCTTAACGGAGAATTGTAGTTCAATCATCACAAGCACAATGTCTTCAAAACTACAAGATCCAGGGAGTTTTACTATTCCATGTGTTATTGGTGATTTTTAATTTTCTAAATGCTTATGTGATTTAGGTGCAAGTATTAACTTGATGCCTTTGTCTATTTTCAAGAAATTGGGGCTAAGAGACGTCAAGCCAACATCCATGCTTATCTAACTTGCGGATCAATCAATCAAAAGACCATTTGGGGTAGTAGAAGACGTTATGGTAAAAGTGGATAAATTTATAATTCCTATTGATTATGTTGTGTTGGATTTTGAAGAAAATAAGAATTGTCCATTGATTTTGGGTAGGCCCTTTATGAATACTAGTAGGGAATTAGTTGATGTGTATAAAGGAAAATTGGTTTTGAGAATTGGTGATAAGCAAGTTGAATTTAATATGACTAAATCTTTGAAGAAATCGGTGGATGGAATTGCTCGTATGAAGATTGATGTTGTGGATGATTGTGTGACGGAGGTTGAGAAGAAATGAAAAGGAAGTTGAGAAAATTATTGAAGTGTTAGGGATTAGATTGTGAGTGAAAAGGAATTATCTGAGGAGGGTGAGAGAGAGAAGTTACTGAGAGAAGATGCAACCACACCACCTTCCATTATAAAGCCTCCCACTTTAGAACTAAAACCCTTACCTTCTCACCTGAGATACACATTTTTAGGCAAGGACCACACCTTACCCATAATCATGTCCAACTAATTGAACGTTGAGCAAGAAGAGAAAGTGGTAGAGACCATTAAGAAGACGATGAGAGCCATTGGGTGGAAAATTTTTGATATTAGGGAGATTAGCCCAATGTGGTGATGTATAGGATTAACCTTGAAGAAAGATGAAAGACAGTGAGGGAGAGGCAAAGAAGGTTAAATACAAACATGCAAGAGGTTGTGAAGAAGGAAGTGGTGAAGCTTTTAGATGCAGGTATTATATACCTAATTTCAGATAGCGAATTGGTAACTCCGGTGCCATGTGTGCCTAAGAAGGGAGGCATGAAAGTGACGGAGAATGAAAAAGGTGAAAGGATTTTCACTAGGGCCATCACAAATTGGAGAGTGTGTATTGATTATAAGAAGCTTAATTTGGCCACTAAGAAAGACCATTTTCCATTACCTTTTATGGACCAAATGATTGAGAGGGTGGCTGGCCATACTTTTTCTTGCTTTCTTGATGGATATTCAAGATATAATCAGGTGTTCATAAACCAACAAGACCAAGAGAAAACCACTTTCACTTATCCTTATGGGACTTTTGTCTACAAGAGGATGTCTTTTGGCCTATGCAATGCACCAGACAGATACGGAGTCACTTTCATATTCAAGTTTTTGAGGGATGTTTCGAACATTTTGGACCCCGAAAAGACACTAGGGTTACCTTAATTGGAAAAGACTATAAAAGGATAATGATGGAACCCTAGAATGGAGTCTACATTTTGCTTACATTTGGAAACCCAAAAGAGAGAGAGAAACAGGAGAGAGAGAGAGAAGAAGAAGAGTTCCGGGATCGAAGCTTCCCGGAATAGGTTATCTCTCGACGCCGCTGCTCTCCCAAATCATCCAACCTGAGTTTCATTTCCTCCCTATTTACCTTTTCATTTATTTAATGTGTAAGATTGAGATGGGTTGTATGGATATGGATTTTGAGTTGTTCATGATGTTCTAACTTTACCTTCAGGATTTTGCTTATCTTTAATGTTAATCTAGTTAATTTGTGTTTACTTGAGTTGGGTGTTGTGATTGATTGATGTATTTGTATATTTTGGAAATAAATTGAGAGGCTGAACCAGATAAAAATGATTAGAATGGATTAACGAGAGTTAGGCGATCTAATTAACCACTTAATCAATCTAGTTGGTAATTTCATAGAGAGAGATCTCATGCGAGACCCGATTGTTTATTAGTGAGCTTTAAAACTAATTAGAGTTGTGGATAATTTGTAAATTGAGAGATTGTAAGTCCATAATTCGATTAGAGTTTACAATTTAGGGAATGGTTATAAGTCAAGAGAGAGTAATCAACCCTACGATCATCTATAACTGACATCCCATAAACACATAAAAGGTTTATATGTTTAACATTGATGATAGGTAAAATCCCCTCTCCTATAACTTGATTAATTCTCTCTTTAGATTTCCACTATTGCATTATTCGATTGTTGCTAGTTTGTTTTGATTTAGTTTACTTTTCAGTCATTATTTAAATTTGAGTCTTAAACAAAGCACAACCTGAATTAAGTGATGCCTAAGCACAATCTCTATGGGATGATATCTACTTTTTGCCATAAGTAATGACCCGTATACTTACGCTTTTTATTGTAAAGCAAGTAATTGGTTTTGCAATTCAACAACACGAAGGGCGTATCCAAAATGAAAAACAACTATGGGCCATACTATTCTCCATTCATAATCAAGGCAAGATATCAAATGTTAAAGCATATAAAACACTGGTTGGGTTGTCAAAGCCTCCAAAACATTTCTGATTTCATCAAACTTTTAAAGTAGTCGTGAAACCAAGTCGAATCCCTAAAGAACTAAACATTAGCTTCTTAATTTCAATTAATAAAATAAAATAGGTTTTTTGATTAAATAACTGATTAACTAAAATTAATACAAAAACAAATTAAATTAACTAAATTTAAAGAAAGTCAAGATTGCCAACCTCCGATTCAAGGAAAAGATCTCATCTAATTGTAACATTGATCATTAGTTTAAAGAGAATATTTTCACAATTCAAACAGTTAGTCCGAAATATATTAGGATTGTTAGCCCCGGAATTTTTTTTTATGATCAATTAAGCATGATTAGATTAAATTAAGTAAATTGAGTTAGCATTAATTAAAGTGACATTGATAAATTATAATAGCATTAATGAAGTTAAGTAGCATTTATTAGCATATAGTATTAATTAGTTTGGTAGCATGAATTAAATGTGTTAGATGAAGTTTGATGTGTTAGTTGGGCTTTGGGCCTACATGAAATATGAAAAGAAGAGGAAATAAATGGACTTAAGTAGTTAGAGTATAATGGGCTTAAGTTAAAGAAGAGAATAAGAAGAAAGGGAAGGCAAATGGGCTTGGGCTTAAGTTATGTTAGTAAGTAGTATAAAAGAAGAGAAAAATAAATGAGTTAGTGGAAAGAAGAGGAGAGAAACGAAAATAGAGAGAGGGAGAGAAGAAGTGGTCGGTTGAGAGGAGAGAAGAAGGAAAAAGAAGAAGCTTGGCTAGGGTTTGATTTTCCAAGAGTTTGAGAGCTTGTTTGAAGAAAGTCCAAGAAGTAAAAAGGTGGAGGAAGGTCTAAGCTTTCTATTGAGCCAAGAATCCACTTGTGTAGTTGAAGATTAAGGTAAGTCTTCATTTCAAATGTTAGCTTTTGGTTGGTTTTTGGTTGAGAAAGATGAGAAAGTAGATGGGT
>JANZLC010000002.1:13871703-13883874 GCA_026413385.1 Erythroxylum gracilipes | reverse complement strand
AGATCCAGTTTAGTAAATACCTGAGCTCCCTGCAACTGATCAAGCAAATCATCAATTCTAGGCAACGGATACTTGTTTTTCAAGGTCACCAGATTCAGTTGCCTATAATCAATGCACAACCTCAAAGTCCCATCCTTCTTCTTCACAAATAGCACTGGAGCTCCCCAAGGTGAAACACTGAGTCTAATGAAACCCTTTTCTAGTACTTCCTAAAGCTAAGCCTTCCACAGGTACCATCCTATATGGAGAAATAGGTATAGGAGCAGCACCTGGAACTAGATCAATCGTGAACTCCATTTCTCGATCTAGTGGTAAAACAGGTAACTCTTCGGGAAACACATCTAAGAACTCCCTAACCACTGGAATGTCCTGTATGCTCTACTCAACCCTAGTATCTATGATATAGGCCAAATAAGCCTCACATCCCCCCTGCATTAACCTCAATGCACTTATGAAGGATATCATCCTGGCTGGCACTGCCTGACTAATTCCTCTGAATAATGCCCTCGGCTGACCAGGAGACTCCAATACTACCTTCTTGGTGTAGTAGTTCATGATGGCCTTATGAGCAGTGAGCCAATCCGTGCCTAAGATCACATCTATCTCCCTCAACTGTAATACTATCAGATTTGCCTCCAACTCTGCTTGCTCAATCCTGATTATGCACCCCTTACATACCTTACCAATGATAGTAGTACTACCTAGAGGTGTACTCACCTCTAGCCCATACTATAGTAACTCCCTAATACAATGCAATCTACATGCCAAATGCGGTGCAACAAAGGAGTATGTAGATCCTGGATCTAACAAGGCAAATGCCTCCAAATTATAAACAAGAAGCGCACCTGTAACCACATCTGATGAGTCTTGGGCCTCCTGTCGGCTCATAGCATAGACCCTAGCCTGGGACTGTGTTCGGTTATCCTGTCCCTCAGGCCTCATAAAAGAACTCTCAGCTCTCCCTCTGCCTCTACCTCGGCCTCTCTGTCCAAATCCACCACCTCTGCTTTGTTGGACTGTAGTATTACTTCCAGATCGCCCACTGATAGCAGTCTGAGTCCCTAAAGTAGCTGGACAATCTCTAATATGGTAGTCCATGGAGCCACATTTAAAACAAGCCCCAGACATTCTCCGACACTCACCACCATTCCTTCTCTCATAATACTCACAAACTAGAAGATGATTCTGAGCTAAACCTCTCTCGCTGCCAGTTTGTGACATCCTGCACCTCGGCCTAGACCCTGACTGCCTAGACCCACCTGAGGATCTGAATGGTTTATTCTGATGCTTACTGAAGCTCCTGCCAGAACAGCCTTGACTCTCACTAGGCCTCTTTCCTCTGGCCCCTTGTCCAGTCTTTGCTTGTTTCTCCTTCATTAGCTGTTCAATTCTAATTGAGGCAGCTCTCAACTCAGTGAAAGTGCCCATATATGACCTCGACAACCTTCTTCTGATCTCCATATTAAGCCCATTCTCAAACCTCCTGCACTTGTCTTCTTCTGCAGGGATCAGAGCAGTAGCATAACCCATCAATTCATTAAATCGGACCTCATACTCAGTCACAAACATTACAATAATATGGAAGTTTAAACAAATTAAGACTATTCAGAACAGATCAATCTTGGAAAAACATCTAGATTGACTCACAAGTTACTCCCAAAGCTAATGCTTGGAAGATCCGGCAACGTCTAGAGGTTGACGTTCCAGTTGCTCCTCTATAACAAATAATGTACACAATATCACAAGGTGCACAATCATAAGTATTTAATAATGCACATGCATGAAATGACAATGCATGTTCATGTTAATCCCTGGTATTATCCGACACAAAATCAATCTCATTTTGATCAGTAAAACTCTAGAAATCATCGAAATACTAAAGTAACTCCAGTGGATTAACACCAGTTCATATCCTTTAAGAAAACTCTCACTCTACCCATCCCACTCTTTTCACTCAATCTTTCTCTATTCATTTGTGATAGCTATGATTCTTGAAAGAGAAGTAGTCCAATGTCTTACGAATCTAATGGTTTAAGAATCAGATCATTTGGATTTCTAGAGAAGAAGTTATGGCCAAAAGAATCCATCATGTTCATGTACAAACTTGTATTGTACATGCCTTGGTGCAATTACCATAACGTGCACTACAATTATCAGATTGACTTCATTTTTAGACTATTGGAAAGAAGACTTCGAGATCTACAACTTTCATGAAGACCTTAAAGGCCAATTCTATCATCTGACTTCTATATCATCTCACTTTTGCATCGTCTCACTTTCCTTTAGTCTTAGTTCTATCGTCTCATTTCTATCGTCTCAGTTCTATCATCTCACTTTTGCGTCTCACTTCTTCCATCTCACTTTTGCGTCTTACTTTTGCGTCTCACTTCTTCTGTCTCACTGTTCTCCAAAACGTCTCCACTTATAAGAATCATAACTTTTGACTCCGATGTCCAAAATTTTCATACCATATACTGTTGGAAAGATAAAAGAAAGATCTACAACTTTTCAAAACGTACCTTGGCTAAAATCTCTTTATATCAAACCCAAATTTTGCCCTAAATTCCAAAGATGAATTTCCCATTCATATACTAACATACTGCACCAAATTCTACAAGTTTTGAGATTCTTAGAGACAGAATTGAACTTCGATGTCTTCTAAGAAATGTATCCATACTTTTCTAGTTTAATCCAAATCAAGAATCATCTCATTTGGATAACTAGATAAAAAGTTAAGGCTAACAGACCGAAGTACACTCAGTGGACATTTTTCCAGATTTTCAACCTTTCAACATTTTACAACAAGCAACGCTCATAATCTTTCAAAACACTAAATTAACACTATAACCAGATTCTTCATCCCAAACAACATAGTATTTATGAACAACCACGTAAATGCCATTTCATATGCGGATGATAATAATTTATTTAATAAATCTCCAACTCTAAAGGATCTATTCAATACTTACTTGCTGAAAACTCCAAAATCTTCAAGCCCTAAACTCCACACAATTTCCGTACTTCACAGAGCTCAGTGATCAGCTTCTGGTTTTTCTTAGGGTAGAGAGAGAGAATTTGAAGAAGGTGATAATGAAGAAGGAACTTAGACATAACTCAACCTGTCAATTCTTAAAGAACCGTAACCTATTTCTAGCAAAAGTATCAAGGGCCTAAGTGACACTTGTCATTTCCCTATGGTCTAGGCTCTAACCAAGTTCCTTTAGAACTAAACTCATTAATTCTCATCTTTATAAACCAATTATCTCCAAATATCTTTTGATTTCTTGTTCCCTTGTATACATATATATACATTTTTTTCTTTCACAATACTCCATAAGAAATTCCTAAATTCACCAACAAACATAAATATGACATTTCCACTAATCACTAATATTTCCAATGTAAAAACCATTCATAGTTCTCAAAATTCACAAATCAATCCAATTATACCCGGAATTATTCATGAATGCATGTACAATTATTTTCATGTGCAGACATATGTAAGGAATAATATGCATGAGCATAAGGAAGCATGAACATGGAAGTGCATCTCTAACTCTCATTAATCACTCACGTTTACGAATTTAACATTCCCGTGAGTAATGGGATATTACACTATGATAGTGTGATTTCCTATAGGAAGTTTGAGCAAAACACTAACCATCAAACACTTGAGAGAAATGAGTGAAATCCGTAAGGAAGGTCCATTTTCAATTTATACTTATCTTTGAGTGATGGTTTCATGGGTTAAGTTTACTTATGTGTACTAATGAAAATTATTCATGATGTGTGTAGTAGTTTGACACTTAAGTTCGCCAAAGTTTGAGGGATTTCGTGCTTTAATCTTTGTGAAAATGAAGTGATAGATTTTTATTTGTTGTATTTGATCTTTTCTTGAGGACAAGCAAAAGTTTAAGTGTGGGGATGTTGATAGGTGTAGATTACATTGTATTTTTATAGGTAATTTGATATGTGTTTGGTGGTTAAGTTGATTGTTTAGTGTGTGTTTAGCTTAAGATTTGTGTTAGTTCATAAACATTTGTGTTTTAAGTGTTCTTTGGGTGAGAACATGTTTTTGAGCTTCAATTATATATATATGAGGTGCTGTGATAAGCATGTTAGTGTTTCAGGACATTTAGAAGAGTTTTGGAGGACAACCAACATAGGCCCACAATCGTGGAAAATATGCCATGATCATGACAAAAGCTCAATCATAGGGCCACGATTGCCACGATCGTCACAGAGAGCAGGTAAACTAGCCACATTCATTCACCAAGGGGCCACGATCGTGGCCTGCACGCAGACAGACGCATAGTCACTTTCGGATTTGAGTTTTTGAGGGACATTTTGAACAGACCCCAAAAAGACACTAAGATTACCTTAATTGGTAAAGAATATACAAGGATTATGATATAACCATAGAAAGGAGATGAGATTCTGCCTACTTTTGGAAACCTAAAAGAGAGAGAGAAAGAAGAAGAGGAAAAAGAAGAGGGTTCCGATGTCGAAACTTCCCCGTATAAGTGATCTCCTGATGCCGCCGCTCTCCTGAGTCATCCAACCTGAGTTTCATTTCCTCCCCATTTACTTCTTTATTCATTTAAATGTGTAAGATTGAGATGGGTTGTATGGTTATGGATTTTGAGTTGATAATGATGTTCTAACTTTGGGATTTTGCGTATCTTTAATGTTAATCTAGTTGATTTGTGTGTTACTTGAGTTAAGTGTTATGATTGATTGATGTATATGCATATTTCGGTAACAAATCAAGAGGGTGAACTAGATAAAAATGATTAGTTGGATTAATGAGAGTTAGGTGATCTAATTGATCACTTAATTAATCTAGTCAATAATTTCATAGAGAGAGATCTAGTGTAAGACCCGGTTATTTATTAGAGAGCTTTAGAACTATCTAGAATTGTGGATAATTTGTGAATTGAGAGATTGCAAGTCCATAATTTGATTAGGGTTTATAATTTGGGGATGGGTTATAACTCGAGAGAGAGTAATTAATGCTACGATCGTCTAGAACTGATACCCCGTGAACACACAATTGGCTAGGTTAGCATTAAAAATAAGTAAAATCATCTCTTTCATAACTCAATTATTTTTCTTAACAGATTTCAGTTGTTACGTTGTTTGTTCGTTATTAGTTTATTTGATTTAGTTTACCTTTCAGTTTAATATTCGAATTTGAGTCTTAAACAAAGAGCAACCTAAATTAAGTGGTGCCTAAGCACAATCTCTGTGGGACGATATCTGCTTTTTGCTACAAGTAACGACCCATATACTTGCAGTTTTTAGCATAAAACTTTTAATTGGTGTTATAATCAACAAGTTTTTGGCGCCATTGTTGGGGATTGTTTTGTTTAGCATCTTGTTTAGTTTAGGTAACTTTGATTTAAGAGTGTTTGAAACTTTTCCTTACATTTTTACAAGTGCATGAACATAAGGAACACGAGAAGGTCTAATGAGCTTAGTGATGAAGAGCGTTTAGATATGACAAGGCCCGAAAGAGAGCTAAGAAGAGCTAGACGCCAAGAACAAATACAAAGGAATATGGCATAAGAAGGAGAGCAAGGAGGAGCTGAGAGGACATTGATGGATTTTATGACAGGTTTCAGTCCTCAAGGAGTTGTAAGGCTAGTGATTTAGTCCAATAATTTCGAGATCAAGCTGGCATTCCTCAATATACTTCAGAGTAATGTGCAATTTTATGCGCTATCCAATGAAGATCCCAATGCCTATCTTGCAAATTTCTTGAAGTTTTGTGATACATTCAGGTTTAATGGAATGTTGGATGATGCCATGCAATTGTTTTCTTTCACTTTGAGAGATCGAGCAAAGGCATGGTACAATTCACTCAGTGCAAGCCGAATCACTACTTGGGAGGAATTAGCCTAAGCCTTCCTAACGAAGTACTTTCCATTAACCAAGATAACAATAATCATTAAAGAGATCACCAACTTTCAACAAGGTGATGGGGAGTCATTGTATAAAGCTTGGGAGAGATTCAAGGTGTTAAAAAGGAGCTTCCCCCATCACAATCTTTTGAGGGAATTTCTTTTACAGACATTCTATAATGGTGTAACTTAGAGCATAAGGGGAACAATAGATACAGCTGCAAGAGGGTCTTTAATAAGGAAAACCATTAATGCAGCTTATGATCTTTTGTAAGAATTGGTGAGTAATAGTTATATGTAGTCAAATGAAAGGAGTAGATGAGGGTCCAAACACTAAAAAGGAATGATTCCATTTGACTCAATGACAACCTTGCAAGCACAGATTGTTACCCTCACCAAGCAATTAAGCAATATGAAACCATACAAGTACAATGTAAATTTTGTGGACAGGACAACCATGGCACAAATGAATGTTTCTTACTGGGAATGAGCAGTATAGAATAAATAAATTACTTGGGCTAGCCACAACAAGGTAATAATCGATACTCTAATACTTATAATGGTGGAAAAACCACCCAAATTTTTTGAGGAGTATTAACAATGCAGGTAGCCAAGTGAGAACACAAGGACCTCTCAGATTTCAGCAAGACCGACTTAAGTCTTTAGAGAACAAAATGGAAAAGTTAATAGACGTATTGGGTTCAAAGTTCTCAAGCCAAGAGGAAGGTCAAAGAAGACAAGAAGAGAGTCAGAAGAGAATAGAGGCAAAGTTTGACTAGATTGCCAAGAACCACACTTCATCCATCAATAACTTGGAGGTACAGGTAGGTTAACTTGCTAATGCTTTATCTTCTAGAAATGTAGAAAGCTTATCAAGCAACACTGAGGCCAATCCAAAGGAACAACTCAAGGCGATCACACTTAGGAGTGGCAAGCAATTGGAGGAGCCAAGTGTTCAACAAGATAGTCAATAAAAGGGAAAGATAGACGAAAAAGAAGAAGAGAAACCATATGTACCACCACTACCCTACAAGCCTAAGATTCCATATCAACAGAGGGTAAGACAACATCAAGTCGACACTTAATTCTCCAAATTCTTAGAGAAGTTAAAGAAACTTCAAATTAATTTGTCTTTAGTGGAAGCATTGGAGTGTATGCCTAAGTATGCAAAGTTTCTCAAGGACATATTGACACACAATTGCACTTGGGAGGACAATCAGATGGTGACTTTGACAGAGAATTGTAGTTCGATCATCACAAAACTACAAGATCTAGGGAGTTTTACTATTCCATGTGTTGTTAGTGATTTTGACTTTTTTAAATGCTTTTGTGATTTAGGCGCAAGTATGCCTTTGTCTATTTTTAGGAAATTGGGGCTCAGAGACGTCAAGATAACATCCATGTTTATCCAACATGCAGATCAATCCATCAATAGACCATTTAGGGTAGTAAAAGATGTTCTGGTAAAAGTTGATAAATTTATAATTCCTATTGATTTTGTTGTGCTGGATTTTGAAGAAGATAGGAATTGTCCATTGATTTTGTGTAGGCCCTTTATGAATATTGGTGAGGCATTAGTTGATGTGTATGAAGGAAATTTGGTTTTAAGAATTGGTGATGAACAAGTTAAATTTAATATGACTAAATATTTGAAAAAACGGTGGCTGGAAGTGCTTGTATGAAGATTAATGTTATGGATGACTGTGTGAAGGAGGTTGAGAAGGAAAATGAAAAGGAAGTTGAGAAAATTATTGAAGTGCATAGGGATGAGAGTGTGAGTGAAGAGGAATTGTGTGAGGAAGGTAAGAGATAGAAGAGACAGAGAGAGGATGCACCCACACCATCTTCCATTGTAAAGCCTCCACTTTTAGAACTAAAACCTTACCTTGTCACCTAAGATACACATTTTAAGGCAAGGACCACACCTTACCCATCATCATTTCCAACCAGTTGAATGTTGAGCAAGAATAGAAAATGGTAGAGACCATTAAGAAGTGGATGAGAGCCATGGGGTGGCAAATTTCTGTTATTATGGGGATTAGCCCTAATGTGGTGATGCATAAGAATAACCTTGAAGAAGGATGCAAGAAAATGAGGAAGAGGAAAAGAAGGTTAAATCCAAACATGCAAGAGGTTGTGAAGAAGGAAGTGGTAAAGCTTTTAAATGCATGTATTATATACCCAATTTCAAATAGTAAGTGGGTGAGTCCGATGCAATATGTGCCTAAGAAAAGAGGCATGATGGTGATGGAGAGTGAAAAAGGGGAACAAATTTTTGTTAGGACCATCACAGGTTGGAGAGTGTGCATTGACTATAGGAAGCTTAATTTGGACACCAAGAAAGACCATTTTCCATTACCTTTTGTGGACTAAATGATTGAGAGGGTGGCTAGCCATGTATTTTATTGCTTTCTTGATGGATATTCAGGATACAATCGGGTGTTCGTATACCCATAAGACCAAGAGAAAACCACTTTCACTTGTCCTTATGGGACTTTTGCTTACAAGAGGATGCCTTTTGGCTTATGCAATGCACTAGCCATATTCCAAAGGTGCATGATGGCCATCTTTGCAGATATGAATGAGGACTTTATGGAGGTATTTATGGATGACTTCTCTATTTTTGGAGACTCTTTTGATCATTGTTTGTTTAATTTGGGTAGCGTATTACAAAGATGCGAGGAGTCTCATTTATGCGAGGAGTCTCATTTAGTCTAGAACTAGGAAAATGTCATTTCATGGTCTAAGAGGGAATTGTTTTAGGCCATTAGATCTCATGTAAAGGGATTGAGGTAGATTAAGCTAAGACTGAAGTGATCGAAAAGCTTTCACCTCCTTCTAACATTAAGGGCATCCGAGCATTCCTTAGTCATACATGGTTCTACAGATGATTCATCAAGGACTTTGCTCTTATTGCTAGACCATTACCTAACTTGTTAGTTAAAGATGTGCTATTTGTGTTTGATGATGATTGTTTGAATGCTTTTAACGGGTTAAAGATGATACTTACAATAACACCTATTTTGACGTCATTAGATTGGTCATTTCTGTAACATCCCGTTTCTATACTAAGGCTTAGAACCCTTGATTTCTATAATTGAGAAATAGCAATGAGAGATTAGAAAATTGCATTTCATACTCATACATAATATTAGCATACACACACATAAACTTGAATTTTGCACAAATTACAATGATTTATTCATGCACTCATTTGACATTTTTCAGGTATAAATGATTGTTTTAATGTGATTATAATGTGAATTATGGATTATGTGTCTTAAAATTGAGTTGGTGTGTATAAGTAGTGATATAGAATTTTTGGTGAAATTTGAGAATTTTCTGGAATTAAGGGTACTTTTGGAGTAGGAAAAATGCCAAGTGGCGAGACAATTAATGAATAGTAGCATAAATAAGTGTCAGATGGTAGTAGAAATTTTGATGAATGACATTAGGATTTGACATATGTCATTTAAAATTGTGAGTCAATTGGATTAGAATTGGGACACAAATGGACTAGTTAATTAAAATACCAAAAGAGGATCATAAGAAAGTGACATTGTCACTTGCCACACGACTTATCTTAACCCACGATTTTTATTAAGTGAAAGACCCACTCTCATTTTGTTCTTTCACTTGGTATTTTCTCCTCTCTTCGTTAGCTTCTCTCAACTTCATCTTCTTCATTTTCTTCATCTTCCTCTCATTCTCACGACACTCTCTTCTCCAAGCATCAAAGTTAAACCTTGCTTTCTTCTATCACTAGCTACTTCAAAGTTCTTGCTATGTTTTCTTCTTGATAAAAATCCCACCTATTCTACTTTGGCAAGATGATGTTCATGGGATGCATGGGAGAAGTTAGGGTTAAGTGTTATTTGAAGATCTTGAAGTACACAAGTAAGTATAAAGCATTACTCATCTTTATTTGTTGAATGAAACATGTTTTGATGATAGTCAAGAGTTAAATGATCATAACATGAGGATGGGTACATGCTGAAACGTGAATGAGAAATGTGGGTAGATTCATGTCTTGCTTTTATATATATGATGATCAATATTTCATAAGTTATTGTTGCTTTTATGTTCTATTTTTTTGGTGTATTAATGTGGATCTCTATGGGTGTTTTGGAGATGAACTAAAATAAGTCTAAAGCTAAAGAAAGGGAGTAATGTGGTGTCTTGAAATGGGAAGAATTAAGGTGATAGTTAGAAGTGAAATGAAATTGGAAATGAAGTTGAACATGTGCAGAAAGTTAATGATGAATGTATATATGTATATGTTCTGTTTTTGGTGTTCATGATCAATCATGGACTATAATTTGTTTATGGATGATATTGAGCTTAAATGAAGTTAAGAATGATGGGGAAATGAGGAGTAATTAAACTGGAAATGATAGACCAAGAATAAGGTGTTGAATGTAGTAAGTAAAGAGTTAGAAATATGGAAAATATGGATGCAATTGGATAGATTTTGGGGCAAGACGCATAACTTTTGCTGTGGATGTCGGATTGAGGTCATTTAAGTATGCTTTCAAAGAGGACTTCGAGCTCTATGAAGACCCTAAGGAGAGATTTTGCTATCTAATGGGTCAAATTTTCACATTTCTGTAGGTGTCCCGTGAATCTCCGCCCAGCGGACATGAAGTCCACCCAACGGACATTCACTGGCCATTTAGACTTAATTTAGGCTTGAATGGAGCTTGAATTGAACCTAGAATGATACTTGGAACAAGTGACTAAATGTGTGATATGTATGAAGTGATAATTAAGGTTATAACTTAGTGAATGAATTGTTGATATCAAAGTACCAAAGATATGAGTATAATGGGAATGAAGATGTTCATATGATTGTAGTTATGATTCAAAGGAGTTGAGTAATATGTATTAAGTAAATGTGAATGAGAATTAAGTATTATAAGAGCATATAATGTTAGAAAAGAAATGACGAGAAATTGATTTATGATATTAGAATAACCAAGTGTTCTTGAGTTGTAACCCTAAGAATAAGCTAAGCACATACAAAGGATAAGGATTGAATGGTGAATTTAGAATGATCATGTACAAATGAAGTGTAAACATAAGTTCAATTAGACGTATATGATTAATGAAATGTGAATGAACATAAGACATGAATTTAGGTAATATACCTGGGATTGTCATTGAGCATACATTATACACAACACATATACATATGTATGTGATTGAGTATTCATAAGATTGTGCAACTAGTAATGTATGTGCAATATATGTATTGCATGATGCTGATATACAAGAGAGAACATCCGTATCCAGACATTTCTAGATCATGGAAGCTAATACTAATCTGGAGCATACTGTGAGTCGACCTAGATGGTCTCATTTTCATTATTTGTTGTGTTCTAAATTTTTGTGTTGAATTACTATTGATATGATTGATGTGAATGTGTTGATTCCAGACAATAAATGTTTGAGGCGTTTGATTAATGTAAACATCATTGGAAGTGCTCCTTGAGTGTGAATTTGAATGAATAAGTGATACTCAACATTATTGTTGAATGCTAGACCAAGGTTTGATATAAATGTGAATGTGAATATGAAACTAAAATCAAGTGACTGATAGAATATATGTGAATGTTATGCATTTCATTACATGAATACATGACAATAGAAAAGTTGTTATGACTGGAGCAGTCACCGAAAAAGAGCTTAAAGCTCAGAAAGTGAAAAAGAGCTTAAAGCTCAGAATGTGGTAAGAGCCTCTAGATCACTATATAAAATGAATCTTGTATCCCCAACAGATAAGGGACAATTATTAATGAGCCTGGTATCCACAATGGATACGGGACAGTTGTAGGCACTAGATCACAATAATAATAATTAAAAGTGAGTCTCATGAGCATTGCATATGCATTTGATATGTATGATTTAAATGGTTGAAATAAATAGTTTGAATGATTTCTGAATGTGAAAATTGTGGACAAAGTGTTATGTTATGCTACATGATGATAAATGAAATGATGTGAATTATGAGATTGTATATGTTATATGACTTGAGTGAACCATCGAGGATGGTCTACTCACTAAGTTTACAAAACTCACCTTAAAATTGCAACATTATTTTTCAGGTTTAGAGAAGATCTCCAGTTAGATAAATTGGAGTCTAGCTACTGAATTTCAGTAAGAGATAGAGATCGGGATCAGTTCGCCCCTGTATATGTATTTCATTGTTTTGTATCAAAACGTGTATTCACAAGTATTGTACAATGTGTATGTGAATGATTTTGTAATG
>JANZLC010000002.1:13839866-13861860 GCA_026413385.1 Erythroxylum gracilipes | reverse complement strand
CTTAAACCTAATGGATATAGAAATAACCAACATTTATTTCAGCAACCTGCTTGTTCTCAACTCCTTGAGAAGCCAGACGTTTGAGAAATGCCTGAATAAGATATTCAACAACACTTCTCCCTTTCCTGCTGCTCTAGTCATATGGCATAGACGCCTTTCATGTGAAGCAGAAAAGAAAAAGAAATTTTGTTCAGAAGAACAACTAAACTGCAGGTGAAATCAATAGGACCAACATAAGTAAACTGTTGGAGAAATATAGAAAATAAGGAAGAAATTAAAGGACACAAAAGATTTACGTGGAAAACCCCAATAGGGTAAAAACCACGGAGAGAGAAGAAATTTCACTATGAAAGGGAAATTATGTTTTTGGTACATTGAAATAGGGAGGAGAGGGCTTTCTTTTATAAGCTCCTCTCCCCCTCTCTTGTTCTCATCCCACCGATGTGGGATGAGCATCTTCACACCATTTTGTACCTGTTGGAGAACGTTACCCAAAATGTAGGATACCTTATTAATTGTAGATATTGGTTGGTATCAACCAGTACCCGACATACAGAAATTCTTGGGACTAAATTGCATTTTTAAAAAAAATTATGGACTAAATTGAAAGAAAAACCCTAAACTTAAAGACATCAAATCGATAGGTCCAGCACGCATCTTCACTCTTACCCACTCATCAATATTCTTCACTGTCGCCACTCACGCTGCCACTCACGACTGTCACCTGCCTTGCTAACCTATACTGCATGCTCACCTTACTATCTTCACTCTTTACGTTTCCTCCACCACAGCATCTTCATTGGGGGCCAGAATCTGGACTGTCATTGTCATTGTCATTGTCGTTACCTTGGACTAGCCCACTCTCATATCCCCCGGTCCACTGTCATCTAAATTCATCTAGTTTTATCAAGTCACCAGCTCGACCTGACTCGACCCACGACCTTTATTAACTTGGTTGCAATTTTCAACACTTTGTGTATATTTTAGGTTGCTTGTTTCTGCTCTGGATTGAAATTGTATTATTTTTTGATTGTATTATGTGTGTTTTGTGAATGGTTTATAAAATATACATTGAGCATTTTGGGCTTGGAAGTCGGAATAAGTTGTGTAAACTGTGTCTAGTTTAATAAAATTTGAGCATTATAAAACAAACAAATGAGATCAAAATAATATTGTGTATGAATTACTGAGGAACATTTAGGTATTGTGAATTGTGTATAATTCAAAAACATGTCATATTATTTGTTATTTTAATAATCATAAAAATAAGATCAAATTTAATTCATTAAATTGTTAAATTGTTAATTGATTTATATGAAATATATAATTTACTAAATATTGTTTGTAGATAAAATATATTTAACGTATGATTAATTATTTAAATATAAGTTTAATATATAATTAAATCATTTAATATATATAATTAGGCTAAGAAAATTAAATGTTTGCATTTTTATATTATTTATTGTTGTCATTAGGACATAATATAACAAATATTAATCTTATCTTATGAGTAGCAAATACACATTCATTATCTTATTTTATGGGTAGTTAAACACATAGTATAAAATAATGTGTGAATTTATGAGAGAATTCTCATTACTTAACATAATGTGAAATTGTAAGTGTTTAAATCATTTTTGTGATGTGTATTATCGTGAAGAGAAATCATTTTTACAATATGTATTATCATAAAGAAATATGTAATTTAAATCATTTTTGCTATGTGTATTATCATGAAGAAAAATCATTTTTACAATGTGTATTATCATAAAGAAAGATATAATATAGAGTCTTGGATATTCTTAAAATTGAATATTGAATTTTTATAGTTATGTAATGATATCACATACAAAAATTGTATTTATAAATACGAATTTATTAATTTAATTTTGACACATGTCTTCATTTATTTTTTAGATAAATAGAGGGGAGTTCAACAACTCCTGATAATTCAGCCATTTTAGAAAGATTTGATGATCCAGTTTAGGCTCATGTT
Source organism: Erythroxylum gracilipes (assembly GCA_026413385.1). Lineage (NCBI taxonomy): Eukaryota > Viridiplantae > Streptophyta > Magnoliopsida > Malpighiales > Erythroxylaceae > Erythroxylum > Erythroxylum gracilipes. The sequence continues at coordinate 13,859,861 of JANZLC010000002.1, read as the reverse complement.
AAATTAGTTCCTAGAATGAAGAACTATACCATTTGTGTGTAATCAAACATTTGAAAGGTGGTAGAATCACTAGATTAAAGAAGCATTTAGTTGGGATCAAAGGTGAAATAAAGCCTTGTAAAAGAGTGAGTCATGAAGTGAAATGACAAATGAAGATTTTACTTGAAGAGTATCGACATAAAAAAGATAAAAGAAAAAGGCTAAACTATGAAATTGGTTATGGAAGACTTTTCTAGTGGTTAGGATGATAATGAAGATGATGAAGTGATGGTATTCCTATCTAACAAGAAGGGAATGTTCCACCTGATATGAGGAAAAGAATAAGACACTTGTCTAATTTTTTTCACCAAAAACAACTCTTGGAGCTCAACCTTTAATCTGTAATGCCTTATAATATAAAGAACCGACTCAAAATGTGAACATGACAATAACTAGATGGTGGTATGATTTAGGTGTATCATTCAATGTCGCTTAGTTTTATTATTACCAGCCTATGGTGGATGTTATTGCCTCTTGCAGTTCAGGATATAAGACTCCATCAATTGATGACTATGGAGATAAAATTATGAGCAGCACTATTTGTGAAATAAAGTGTTATTTGGAAGAAAGAATAATAACTTTGATAACTTATGGATATTCAATCATGAGTGATAGTTAGATCAATAGAAAACATGAACCCTTTTATCAATTTTTTAGCTTATTCTACTAAAGGATAATATTTTTAAAGTCTATTGATGCATCTGGCCTTGTCAAAAATGTTAATATTCCGTTTCATATATTTGATTAAGTTGTGAATGAATTTGGGCTAGAAAACATTGTTCAGTTCATTACTGATAATGATTCTACTTACCAAGTAGTTGGGAAAAGATTGCAAAGTAGGTAAAATTCTTTTTATTAGAATCCTTGTGCTGCACATTGCATTAACCTGATGTTGGAAAATATAGTAAATGCTAGATATTTTCCCATCATTGATGAGGTTGGGCAGAAAGAAAAGAAAGTGACCAAGTTTATTTATAATTGTGTATGGGTCTTAAATTTGATAAGAAAGGATTTCACCATTGATAGGAATTTCTATTGTCTTGTTATAACAAAGTTTATGACTAATTCTTATCACTTCAATAATTGTTTTGATGAAGAAGGGGTTGAAGCAAATGTTTAAAAGTGATAAGTAGGTTACATTACAATATGACAGGTCTAATGCTGGAATTAAAGTTTCTAGAATTAGGCTTGAAGATGATGAATTTTAGTCCCAGTTTCAAATTGTAATCTAGGTTTATGAGCCATTAGTGAGAGTACTTTGTCTAGCTGATAGTGGTGAGAAGGCAACAATTAGTTTATTTTATGATGTTATGGAGAGAGTTGAGGAAGCAATCAAGGCCAATTTGAAAAAGAAGTCTTCTTTGTACACACCTTATCTTGCAATCATCAATGAGAGATGGAAAAGATAACTTTACTTTTCATTGTTTGCATTTGAGATATTTTTGAATCTTAGTGTCTAGTTTAGACCAAATTTTACAAAGCAAGATGAAGTTAATAAAAGAAATGCTATTAACTATTACAACAATTAATAGCTACAAGATAACGCAAGATCTCATAAGCTCACAAATGGAGGTTTATAAAGATGCTTCTTGTAATTTTAGGATACCTATTACTATTCATCAAAGCTCATAAGCTCACAGATGAAGGTTTATTAGGATGCTTCTTATATATAATTAAGCTTGTTTCTTTGATATACATATATATATATTGACCTTTGTTACTTTTTGACAATAATCATCATTTTATTTTGTTTATAATATTACTTTTGTTATCTTACAGTTGTTTGGTAAAACCAATTCAAAACTGGTGCTCCAAAATTACAATGATTTGCAATTCGAATTTTGAGTTAATGCATAAGTGCAACATGATGTGAAAGAAATTAAAGCACATTTAAATACATTTATTTCAAGAAAAAGGAATATGTTATAACACAAAAGATTGAACGACTTAGTTTTTGTTCAATACAACTTGAAGCTTTGGAAAAGATATGCTATTATCATTTGTAAGTTAAACATAACTTGTTGTAATTTCTTAATAATTTAATTTTATTTGTAAATCTACTTTACCTTGACCGTATCAATTTTTTGACATATTGAGTTTCTTAGGAATTGAGTTTGATAAATAAGAGTGATTTAAAAGGTAATCTTTGGTGGGAAAGTATTGACATATTATTTTGTGCAATGAGTTTGAATGATGGTAATGATGTGGCTCCTTTTAATGATGAAAATTTTGAACTAAATGAGAATTAAGGTCAATGCAATTTGAGCTAATATTCGATTGAATTAAGTTTTAGGCTTTCATTTCTCATCTTCTTTTAATTTCACTTATATTTGATGTATATGTTAATCCACTATAAATATAACTATAAATGTTTTTGTTTTTGTTTCAGGTTTCAGGTTTCACATCTAGTTAGTTTTTGTCGTGATACAACTATTCTTGTACATTGTAATACTTAGAGAGTTGTGGATAATTATTATTCTTTTTATTTGATGTTTTGATGTACTATTATTTATTGTATAATAAAATTGTAACATTTTAAATATTTTATATTAATTGTAGTTATTATTATACGTCAAATATGTGAAAGGTAATATTAATAGAAATTAATAGATTATTATTATTTCAATTTTTGAAGATATAGTTAATGTAAAATTATAAATTATATATTACAATATATTGAAGAACTATTTAATATTTTTTAAAAATTATGAACTATTTTATAAATTTAAAAATTATTCAAAACAATACCCCTATTGATTAGTACTAATATAATACGTAATTAAATTTGATGGCACTACTAAGATGGTATGTATGACATTGGTTGGCAGAGCGGTATGGAAATGACGATACCTCTCAAAACTTCCGAACCATTCCGGTCCGGTTGGTCTACTTGTGCTTGCTTTTGATATAATTTCGATTTCCTCGAGATATTTTACTAAAAATTGTTTATATAATTCCACGTGTTGAAATTATGTGGGACGATGCGACACCTGGTCACTTTCACATGATCAACACCATCCATCTATAATCAAAACGAACTCATATTTATTATCGAATTCCAATCCATCACCAATCAGTTGAGCGATTGTAGTCACAGCAACTAATTCCATTCCCCTCCTAATTTTCGCAACTCAATCAACTTCCAAGTCTGTATACAACTTGTCTGTTGGGATATCATTCCTAATGCCATGGCTGTCGAGGTGGAGAGTAATGGGCAGAAGGAGAACGCGGAGCATCACATGAGGACTGACAGAGGAGAGACTCTCCTAGGTCTTCTCCACCGTGTGATCAGAGAGATCTTCATTAATCCTCATCCATCCACGCCGTTCATTCAGCGGTTGAAGACCTCGGTCTCAGAGAACGCTCCGCTTCTGAAAGAAGCTTCTAGAAACAGTGGCCGTCAACTCCTTCTCTGGACTCGCCGTGGCACCCATCTCCGGGCTCTCCTCGTCATCTCCGTCAGTCCTCTCTTTCTTGCTGTTTTATGATTGTAACTTATCTACTAACTGCTGGTTGCTTGCCTCTCAAAATTAATTAATCATCTCATCTTAATAACGCAACCCATTGCACAAACTAAGATTCGATTCTTTCCATTTTTTGGTAAAAATTTGATACCTAAGTCAATCCGCTCTTCATTTTAAAAGTTTCCCTTTATGCAAAATTACGATATACTATTTTTCTTTTTCTAATATAGTAATCTTAGTTTACTTGACTCACATAACGATATAGCTTATAGTAACTACTTCCTTCTATATATATAAGTACGGTATAATAGATTGGGGAGCATATTAAGTATGTGTTCATGTCCCCCTCCTCTTAGACAGTTTAATTTTTATTATTTTGTCTAATTCTTACTCTTCATGCATCTCGCTGAAAATATTCCTTCCACGATTCAATGTAGTATTCAACAAAATCATTTTCACTCCGGCTATTATTTATGATTATGCTAAGATGATTGTAACTTAATATGACTTGTTTGAGTTACTTTTGCTTAGAAATATTTATGAGGATTCAAGCATGGATAATAGGTTCTTCATTGTTATGTGTATGCTTGTGTGCCGATGCATATGAATATATTATATTCTTTACAAAGGCACTTTCTTGGTATCAGGATATGGCAGGCTAGTTATCAGGGAGTAGGGATATTCCTTATCTTGCAATTTAGTCTGTTCCACAAAAACAATTCTACTATCGCTCACAATTGTTGCTGCAGCATATGCTACAATGATCGCCGCCTTATTCTACTACCACTCACAGTTGTCATTGCAGCAAATGCTACTACGTTCACAACCTTGTTTTCCTCCTCTTTTTTGTCCATATTCCTTTGATTGATAAATAGGAAATAGTACTTCTATCCTTGTCATTTTGATTAATTGTTTTGTTCTCCTGCTGCAGGTTGGGACTATCGTTCTTCTTACCGTGACAGGACTGCTTGTTTTTATGCTTTTCTTTCTTGCAGCCACTGTCAATGCAATTGTCGTCGCTCTTCTCATGTCTTTGGCAGCTGCTGGAGGCTTCTTGGCTCTCTTCTTTGTCTTTTTAACAGCAATATACATAGGGGCACTATCAGTTGCCATACTTGTCATTTCTACTGCCACAATTTCAGCCATTGTAGCTGTTCTGATAGCTACAGGTAGCAAGAAAACTGAGCTTTATTTCCCTGGCTTTTATTTGTACAGAAGTACATTGTTTTTCCTTCGCCTATTAATCGTATGACTTGGGAATTGTGAATAAAATTTCAAATGAAGTTGTTAGCAAGGTTAGTGCTTAAGAAAAACAAATGAAAAATTGCTGCTGATAAGACGAGGGAATTGAACAGTTCATGCTCATTTCTTGTTAGGTAAAACTCCCAAATCCCTCTGTCTCTGTAAGGAGGAAAAGGGAATAAGAAAATGAGCATTGAAATGAACATATTGAATGTAGGAGCCTCTTGTGGATTTTTGTCCTGTATCGAAGTTTCTGGTATACTTAGTGGGTTTTCTGCCATATATAACTGTACTATGGTTTTACGTATTTATGGGCAATCCAGGTGTGCAAAGATTAGAATATGTTGTACTACTTCAAATTTGATTTATAATCATGTGTACATTGTCTTGCTCTCCTTTGGGACCTGAAATTTGGTGCAAATCAGGTTGGATTGGATTCTTCTGGACTATCTGGTTGGTGACAAGGAAAAGTGTTGGTGTTGCTAAGCATTCATTGACCATGACTGGATCTGCAATTTCAGCTTACTCTTCCTCTAGGCATGCTCCTCGCCTATATGAGCCAGTGAAAGTGTCAGAATGCCAGTGAAAATGTCGGAATGAAGTATTGGTGTGATTCGTCATATGTAAACATCTATCCGAGTCCTGATATGTAAATGTTTTGCTTTCCATAAGTTTCTCGAGACTAGCCTCTGAGTAGTAACACTCACTGAACTTTGTGGTTGCCTGTTTAGTTAATAGCATGAGAGCATATTTATGGAGAAATATTAGTACAGCTGTTTGAAGCACTTGTAGTTGGCATTGGGTATCATATTTTGCTTTGATATGTAAGCTGCTTTACCTATTTCCATCTCTTTACATTTTAAGATAATTGGTACATTAGCTAGCTCTCAATAATTATAATTAAGATGGCATTCCATTTTTTATCAAAAAAATAATTTAAGAGTTCTATTAAAATTGTTGGAAGCTTAGGGCTTCAGCTAACAGCAAAGATGCTATGTTCTACTAGGAAAGATGATTACTTCAATTAGTTGGTGACATAAAATTAAAATACAAAAATGTTAAATGCGCTCTCTTTATTTTATGCAAGTTGACAAAAATGTTAAGTTGCTCTCTTTATTTAACTAGCTTTAATAGCAATATTTGTATATGTTAGATTATGATTTGATTAAAAGGATTGTCAAATTAGGATTGTAATCTTGTCAGAGATTATGATTATTAAGAGGATTATTAGGGATTATGATTATGATTTGATTGAAAATTTTAGGAATTATAATAGTACTTTATCTTATATGATTAAGATAATCTAGTATATAAAGAGAGTGGGAGCTGTTGGCTTATATTCTCTCCTAATTCCTCTTCTTAATTCATATCATGACATCAAAGTAGGTTTTCTAATCTTGCCTTTGACTTTTTCCTCCATTCTCTCTCAGTCGGTAACTCATATTTAAATCTTTCTAAACAAAGTAAATAAATAAGACTAATTTTAACAATGTAGCACTAAAAACACCTTAAGCAACCTCTGACGACCAATTTAGAGGAGGAGGCAACTTTGGCGAGTGCACCACGCGCCGCCGACAACTACTATTCAACCGGCACGTGTGTCTATTGACCTTATTGCTATGGATTGAGTCGTACCAATTCCTGGAACCTATTGGTGACGTGTTTTTCTTCTTCTAATTGTTGGAAGGCAGATTTGTGTGTTAAACCATAGGTGGTGATGTGATTTTCCACCTTTAATTGTTGGAAACTAGGTTTATGTGTTTAACCATAGTCGCTAGTTCTATCATATTTGTATCTCATGATGGTTTCAGTCCTAATTTCGTTATTATACAACTGTTGATATTTAAAGTTCGATTTTTGCACTATTGTTCTTCAACTGATTCTCGTTGACACCTTTCTATATCAATTGCATCAAGAGCGATGTCAAAAATGAAAGTGTTGAAAGACAGCCACCCATTATAGTTCAATAAATCACAAATCAAAAATTGAGTGGAACGAATTATGTTGATTGGGAAAAAGCGGTCATTGTATACACTACAAGATATATATCTCATGGTCCTAAATAGGTATGAGCATCTCATGAATCTACCTCCTCATATTAAGCACATGAGTATAAGAAGTGGGAACAACATGACAACCAAATAATGACAAGCCTCTGGAATGCTATGAAGCCAAATATTACTGATGTGTGTCCATATGTAAACTTCGCAAAGGAGTTAAAGGAGATGAGACTTTTATTTTCTAGTAACGTTACTTGAACATATGATTTATCTGTGGATTTTTTCAAGTGTGAGCAAGTAGAGAAGAACCACACTGAGTATTTTTCATAAATAAAGAAGCTATTTATAAAACATTTAGCGGCCCAGCTGATAACAACAGATAAGGATCAATTTTTAAAGGGATGAGGACTTATTCATGAAGAGATACCTGGTTGGGTTAAGACCATAATATGGACCAATTTGGGCCTAGATACTCAGTGCCACTGAAGTCCCTTCACTTGCTAAGATATATTCACAAGTATCTCGATCTTTAAAGGGGCCATCATAAGAAAGTGGTGACAAGTTTGTTCTAGATATTCACAGTAGTGGAAAAGAGGTATGGAGGTTGAAGTAACTATGGTGGTCATGCAAGAAGAGGCAAGGGAGGCCAAAGGAAATGTGACCACTATAGTAAGGATGGGTATGTTCAGGACTATTGTTGAGACTTACACTCATAGTTATGTCCAAAGCCCTCTCGGTTTGCTAATATTGTGGAGGCTTCTAGAGGTTTTTCCTAAATATGTGGAAACAAGGTGGTTTCTAAAGAAGAATATATATCTTTTCTTCGGTATCAAGCGGGCAAGCAAGCAACCACACAAATTGCGTCATTTGCTCACCTAGGTAATCACACAGCTTGTACATTGTCCTTTGTTAATCCTTAGGTTACAGATTTTGGAGCCTTAACCATAGTGCAAGTAACCCAAATTTTTTTGATCAAATTACACTTGTACCATACTCAAACCAACTTATTATTGGTAATGATTCCATTACTAGCATAAGTAGTGTTGACATTACATTTCCATCTTCTTCAATAACATCACCAGCGCCATTATATATTCTAAAACTTCAGTTCAACTTAACGTCTGTTAATAAACTAACCAAATCATTGAATTGTTTTGCGTCTTTTTTCTCATTTTGTTGTTATCTAGGATTTGAAGAAAAAGAAGATGATTGGAGGAGGGTGTGAATCTGGAGGTCTCTACCATTTTGATAGTTGTTCAATCGTCTGCTCAGCTATTACTTCACCTCTCCAAATCTATAGTTGCCTTGGCCATCCACCCATCTAATTTTTTTAAAAAAATTGATTACTAATTTGAATTCAAATCTTCACCTAATATGTGAGTCTTATCAACTTGGGAAACATCATCGTGTTGTTTTCCTATCTAGAGTTAACAATATAGCCAAGAGCTCTTTTAGGTTAGTTCATTATGATGTTTGGGTCCATATCGTGTTACGTCAAAACTTGGTTTTAGTTACTTGTCATTTTTGTTGATGATTGGTCTAGAATGACTTAGTTATATCTAATGAAAGAACGTTCCGAATTGTTTTCCATTTCCCAAATCCTTTTGCCCTAAAATCAAAACTCCAACTGGTTGTCCTGTTTGTATCCTCAGAAGTGATAATTCTAAAGAATATTTTTCTGAAACCTTTAATTTTTACAAAAAAAATTATGGTATGATTCACTAATCTTCTTATTCTCACACAACACAACAAAATGGTATTGTTGAAAGAAAAATTAGGCATGTCATAGAATTTTCTCGAACCTTACTAATTGAGATGAAGGTTCTCAAGGATTTTTAGAGTGATGATGACCTCACTACTTACTATCTTATAAATAGAATACCATCCACCGCTCTCAAAGGTCATATCCCTCATATCCTTATGTTTCCTAAGACCCCTTTGTTTCCTCTTTTGCCTTGTATCTTTGGATATGTCTATTTTGTCCATCAACTCTAGCCAGGAATTGACAAATTATCTCCACAAGCCATTAAGTATATCTTCCTTAGTTACTCTAGGAAACAAAAAGACTATCATTGTTATAACTGCTTAAAAGATTTTTTGTGTGCTTAGATGTGACATTCTTTAAAAGCATTGTATACTTTTCTAAGATTCAAGATGCCAAAAGCTTCCATCATCATTGACCTTCACTTTTTGACAACTCCTTGGATAATTCTCCTAGCAGTTTGGCAAATTCACCTATAGATTCCAATCCTCCTTATCTTCCTCAATTGTCTTGATAAAATTTGCAAGTTTATTCTTGACGACCTTCTCGAATGATAGATGGCCATCGAGATTAGCCCCTTCTCTGACCAATAATTTTTCTCCAAATCTAGAAAACAGTGACCTAGACTGGCCTATTGCCTTAAGGAAGTTACACGATCTTGTACCAATCATCTAATTTCTAATTTTGTTTCTTATAACTATGTGTCCCCATCTTTTTGTTTTTGTTTTTTTATCAAACCTAGATTATGTGTCAATTCCTAAGTGTATAATAAAGGTTATACAAAACCCTAGGTCGAAGCAGGCTATACAAGAGGAAATAAATGCTTTATGGTCAAATGACACCTAGCACCTTATTACTCCTTCTCCTAAGGGTAAAGGGAAAACTCCAGTGCACAAGGTTCTTTATTTTGCGAAGGTCAGGGGAGGGTCATCAATTATAGGCAGCTTTCCCTTTATTTTCGTAACTCAAACTCATAACCTTCCAATTATAAAGGAGTAACCTAACCAGTTACTCATCCTCCTGATGCCTCAATTGGTGGTTGTCGATAGGTATATACTATTGACTCTTACTGATGGGTCTATCGAATGACTCAAGGCTTGTCTTGTTGCTAAAGAATACATACAAATCTAGGGTATTGATTATTCTAAAACCTTTTCTCCTGTGGCCAAAAAAAGGCATCAATCTATATTTGTATCTCTTTAATCACAACTTATTCTTGGCCTCTCTACCAACTTGACATAAAAAAATGCATTCCTGTAAGGTGATCTAGAAGAAAAAATCTATATGAAGCAACCTCCAGGGTTTGTTGCTCAGAGGGGTCTGCGAAAGTGTGTCTATTGAAGAAATCTTTATATAATGAAAAACAATCTCCTAGATTATGGTTTGGAGTAGACTATTCGGTGTTTTATCAACACACAAGATTTGGTAAAATCCTATTGATCATATATGTTTATGATATTGTTATTACTAGTGATGATGAAAATGGAATTCATAGATTGAAGGAATTTTTGCAACAACAATTCTAAACAAAAGATCTTAATCTACTAAAGTATTTTTTGGGAATCAAATTTCAAGATATAAAGATGGTATTTGTCTCCCCCAACACAAGTATGTGCTTGATCTCCTAGAAGAAGCTGGATTGTTGGGATGTAAATTGGTGGATTCTCCAATGGATCCCAACATCACACTTGATGCAAACCAGGGACAACTTTTGAAAGTGCTAGGAAATTATAAGAGTCTGATTGGGAAATTTAACTACCTTATAGTTCCTAGGACTGAAATTTCATTAAGTACAAGTGTGGTGAGTCAATTTATGCAATTCCCTTAGACCAATAATTGGAATGCGACTATTCGAATCTTGAAATACCTCAGGCGTAATCCTGGAAAATGACTCTTATATAAGAACCATATGCATTGTTCACTTTAGGCTTGTAGTGATGTTGATTGGGCTGGTTCTATGACTAATTGAAGATCTATTATAGGGTATTGCATGTTTGCTTATGGCTGGTTCTATGAATAATCGAATATCTATTATAGGGTATTGCATGTTTGTTTGTGGCAATCTAATTTTATAGAAAAGCAAGAAGTAAATAGTGGTTTCTTGTTCAAGTGCAAAATCAAAATATAGAGCCATGACATATACAACTCAAGAACTTGTTGGGTAAAACTTATGTTGTAAGAACTTGGATCTTAACAAATGCGACTTATAAGCTAATGTGTGATAATCGAGAAGCCATTTACATTGCTTCTAATCCATTTTTTTTATGAAAGGACAAAGTTTATTGTAGTAGACTATCATTTTGTCATAGCTAAGGTATAACAAAATGTGATAAAAACTCATGTGAAGTCTAAGTACCAGTTGGCTGATCTATTCACTGAGGATCTAATTGAAATTTGTGTAACAAAACTATATAACAAGCTCGGAGTTTATGATATATATGTTTCAGTTTAAGGAGGGTTATTAGAGATTATGATTTGATGTCACGACCTAAAATAGGCGCTTGATCCCCACATGGGACCTAGGTTCCGAAACCCTAGATCACACGTAAGCCTACCATTAGCAACAAAACAAACCCTAAGAATGCAATAAGTTCATACAATGCAATAACAATAGTGCGCGTCAGAAAGAAGTTTTACAACCTATGAAATCATATCACTACATAGGCTACAATACAAGATAAATGAAAATAAAGAAAGAACATACACAAATGTAAGTAAGTCGTAGTGGACACGTCACGAGAGTCACAATTGCGAATCTGGTGGTAACTGACCTGAAAAAAATAAAGTTGAAGGGAGTCAGACCTCGTTGAGCAAGCTCACATCGTCCTACGATACTCAATGATATATGCACAGTCATACATGAACATCAAAGCACATACACATCATGTTATACATCCAATCACATCAACAACATAAATAAATTGTGGGGGAGAATATCTGTAGGACCCTAATCTCTAAAGGTAAATCCTCACAGTTCTAAACCTCGAATGGTTGCGGGGATCTATACATCACCGACAAGCCAGCCATGCTCCTATAATCGTAAGGCTCCTTTAATCCAAAGAGGTTGCGAGGAGCTAAGCATCACCAACAAACCAGCCCTCACTCAAAGTGTTCAAGGTCATAAGCATCACAAATAAGTATCCTATCAGAATCCAAGAATCACTCAATATCGACCCATAACATATCTCAATATCATAAACAAAACAACTCTCATAATCATAACCAGTGAGCAACTAGTCCTGATGTATACCCATCAAATGGCACGCCTTACAGATCTTTTCTTCCCCACAATCGAATATAGCAATATATATCAAATTATTAAGCATGCAATTTATTAAGTAAACATTCAGTTATGCAGTGACTAATGAATGAATGCAATATCCAACCCAACACATCCACTCAGTTAACTCATCTAAAGGCTTATACTAAAGCAAATACGCATTACTGTATACATACCTGTTCGCTATATAAATATATAAGTATCGATTGATATATATACATGTGTGTGTGTGTGTGTGTGTGTGTGTGTGTATTACTACATGTTGTCATCTATACCAACATTGAATAATATTCATTTACTGGTACAACTACGGTAACAGTAAGTCGGTATGAACTTACCTGGTAACAAAAATTGTCTGTCCGACCTTTCGATGGGTCCCACTCCTACTATACCTAGTAAATCAAAAGAAAATATCTCAATCAGTGCTAATTAGGAGTTATTGGACTCAAATAACAATTTAGGTATCATCCGAATTACCTAAGCAGTCCATTTATGAAATTCAAAAATTTCTACTATTCTCACCTAAACGTTCTGTGATTTTAATTCACAAATTGTTGAAAATCTCACTATGGTTCTTTAGAGAAAAGTGATCAATATAATTTTTAAAAATTCTTTTCACAAAACTGACCAGCAACCGTAATATTCCTCTGGTCACAGAAATATTCTCTCCGAACATCGAAAAATTTTTAGTCTCAGAATTCAACGATTTTTATACCAAATGAAAGCTCTTGATGAGTAGAACAACTTTCTCCAAAGCAACTACTCAGATTATCAACAGATTTAAAAGAATTGAAGAAAAACGAGCTGAAACCTAATATCTTTTTTTGTCAATCAGCGACAATTCAAGATGTGACTGGCGACGAGACCATAGGGCTTTTGTTCTTGACATCGAGATAAGTTTAATGGTGGTGGTGGTGACAGGCAACAACCACCGAAGCAACGAATCAAAGATTGACGTTTTTCGTTAGTTTTTCTTCTTGATTTTTGGCACGATTATGGTGACAATGGTGGCTGAAATGGGTATAGTTGTGACGGGTTCGTTGAGAGGAAGAGATTGATATATAATACTGACCAGTTTGAGTCACCGACAGTGAATAATGGTTAAAGAAAGGGAATTCATAAATATTAACTTTTTGGAGGGCTAAAATGAAAATGAAATTATGAGAAAATAAAGAAAAGAAGAAGAAGTCTCTTATATATATAGTACACAGGATGTTACATTTGATTAAGAGGATTGTTAAGGATTATGATTGTGACGTTGATAGAGATTATGAATTGATTAAGAGGAGATTATGATTGAAATTTGATTGAATATATTTAGATAATTGTAACTTTTTTATATGAATAAGATAATTTAATATATAAAGGGAGTGGAAGCTGCTAATTTTATATGCTCTCACATTCCCTCTTCTTAATTCATATCAGTATCTTACTGTAGTTTGTTTTTCTTAACATGCTTGTTTTGCTCTCTTTGAGCACCTATTCAAGTCAATGATCTTTTATTTCCCTTTACGCTCGATTGCCAATCGACCTATCATGGGCTTATAGTTACGAGGCCTCTACTAGAGTTCGTGAGAAATGGACAATCTTGAATTAAGGACTTTTTTTTGCTAGGTCCATTAGGTAAGGCCTGTTTTTGGCTACTCACGATCTTGCCATCAGTCAACGGTACTAGGATAACAGGCAACTATCATAGTGGTCATAACTAGTTAGCTAGAAAAGCAAGTTATTCTCCAAAATGGTTAAAAATAGGACCAAGGCTATTATTTTAGGTTTTTATGATTATTATAATTAATATTACTTAATTACCTCAACACGCAAATGATTTATGATATGCAAGGATAATTTAAGTAATATTGATTATGATGACTACTAAATTAAGAACTTATTATTTAAGTGATTTTAGTGATCATTATAATTAATATTGTTTAAATAATTATCATATATCACGAACCATTTGTTAGTGTATAAAGGCAATTTAAGAAATATTAATTATGATAATTATGATAATATAGCAATATTTAAAAATTAGAATGGATAATAAATTGATAAAAAATGCTTAAAGTTTAAAGGTTCGATTAGTATTAGACCATTATAAAAATGGTACATAGTGAATAAAAAATAGAACTTATAAAAATTAGCCAAAGGGTAATATAAGAATAAAATATTTTATTGAAATAAAAAAAACTAACTTTTATTAATGTATTATTAATTAATAATAATTGTAAATAAAATTAAATAAAATAATAGGAACAATTGTTTTATATAGTAAAACATGAAACGTGAGATGATGAAATCAAATAAAACGTTACATCACCTAACATCAACTTTTTTTGAGTCGAAAAAAAAAATCTGACTTGCAAGCTAGGTCTTAAGAATAAAATGATAACTACAGTCATGCTCAGGCAATAGCAGATGTGATTATCTTCCACTTTCTGGTACCCGATATGAATTTTGGAACAGACGCTCTGTTATCATAAATCAGTTTTATTTTTTAAACAGACACTCTGTTTAAAATTTTTCGATTTTTGATGCATAGGAAACACTTAAGCTTCATCCACTGTTCATGACTTTGTAGATATTGGCTTTTGTCGGTATGAAGTGTAAATACTGACTTTGTAGATATTAGAGTGTGGACTGGCTTGCCAATTATACAGAAACAGAACAATTTACATTAAGGATCATTATTTTTTAGCACCTAATTAGGGAATGCATACCTATCCTCTTAAAGGATGAGTTGGGGTTTCGTCACCCGAGAACTATCATGTAATTTGTAACTCTTATCTTCCTAAAAAAAATAGTGTAAAACACAAACGATAGATTCAAAAGATGTTGGACTCTCCCGAGTATATAGAAACTTTTTACTCAAAAGATTTATATTTCAAATTAGATTTCCATACTTGTTTAGTGTTTTCCAGATAATTAATTGTTGCTCAATTTCATGCATGAAGTATCCATTATCTTACTCTTCTTCATATAATTTACGATCGTACTCCACCTTATCGTATTATTTGTCTGATTCAATGACCTTGCTTACCCAATTTGTTGGTAGAAAATTTCCTTTTGGATGCTCTAGTTCTTTATTATCTTCTCCAATTGATGCACTTTCCTCCTTTAAATGCTTTATGTTCTTGACATCTATAAACTTGATTAATAAGTCATAGTGTAGATAATAGCCAGCATCTCATTGAAAGGACTGGATACTATAACATGAAAAAACAAAATCAAGAAAAGCAAATAGGAAGAGAGGTTGTCAAGTTTTTGATGCAGGTACCAAGTGAGATATTTTAAAATAAAGAACAATTAGATAATCTCTTTTTAATTATTTTTTACATAAAACTGAAGGCTGTACGATTTCTAATAAAGATATTTAATGACATTTAGCTAATTTTTATGAGTTTTTAAAATTTTTAAATGACTTTGGAGCATTTATCCATAAACATATGAATTAAGTAGAAAATATTCTATCAAAATTTTCAAATAAAAAAAATTGAATGCTGTCAAATATAAAAACTAAAAACTAAATACTCATCCCAATTAATTCGTCGCTTAAACACAGACAAATTCAAGCATGTGGACATGTTTGATAATATAAGAAGAACAAAATGGATAGTATATAGTCTGGAATATTATGTCGATTTTCTATAAAGCACTTTTGATTCACAGATACACAGAAATGGCTCAGGTGAAGCTGCTAACCGTAATCATCACGAACATCATCCTGCGATTTCACCATCTATTAAATATCGAAAGCAGGCTAGGGCTATGCACTTTTTAAATTAAAGCCTTGGTAATATGCATCATATCCAAAAGGAAACCTCAATACCAGTTAATTAATAGCCTCTTCAAGAAAATTTCAACATCGATCACCAAATTGTTGGACAAATTAAGCTTCAGGGACAACTCAACCTCTGTCCAACAACGTCTTATCCATATTGTATCCTTCATTTAGTTAAAAAGGCACAGAGGAAAGCAAAGAAGTGGAAGGCACTATTTTTTGCATACTGCCACTTTGGTCACATGCACATGATGACTTGCTTTCAGAAAACTTGAGCTAAAAGCATCAGAGTGAGTCAGTAGGTTATTTTTCCATTCATGACCTAACTGCCTGAGTGACATGCTGCTTACCCTTTATGACAACGACAATAATAAAACCATCCCTCTAATGTAAGGGTTCAGAACTTTTGTACTAATTAACTTGTTTTAACTTTTTTTTCGTCCCAAAACAACAACGTTGCGACGTTATTTTGGGTGAAAATAGGGTTGGAACAGGTTAATTATAATGTGAGATCTGATGCCGCAAAGCAATCAACCTATGTTTTCTCTATTGGTTAGATAACGGCCTTAACAAGAAAGAATTGGAAACTGGGTGGATGCTTAACAACCTTTCATCACTTTTCCGCTTTTCAAGGATAGTGATTACCTGTTCATATATAGTTATAATCTTCACATGCTTCGTTCTCTGTGATATTTTAGATCACAGTCTTCTCAGAGAATATTGAAGGGTAGTTTCTTTTTGAAGCAACTAATGTCATTTGGTTTATCAGCTAAGAGATATACCACCATTAATGCTGTTTGCTGATGCTCCATGAGGCAGCAAAGTTTATCTAAAAATAGGGAGAAAACTTCCAAGTGTTGTGAAAACTGGGGATTTTCAAAAACTCAGAGCCCCCAGGAAAATATATGAGAACCAAGTTCATTCCGCGGCTTTTCACACGTAAAGTCTACTCAAAGGATAATAAATATATGTTGTTAACTTTGTCTCCTTTCTGTTTTTTTTTTTCTTTTTCCTGGTCTTTAGTCAGTATGAAAGATGGATAGAGACAAGATGTTAGCAATTTGACTTACAAAACTACTTTAGACAAGGCACCTGATTAAGGAAGGAATCCAACTACCTATACCTTTAAAATTGTACTGCATCTTGTGTACTCTACATCACAGGATTGTAATATTTACCAGGTTTTGTTTAAAGTTAAAGTTACTCAGAAACCTTTGGTCTAGCTACTCTCATTAGTTAATTTATGGAAAATGTCGCAGTTCTCAATTAGGAGAGAACAACCAGAGGTACTAATGGTTGATCCTTAAATAAAGACGTAAATGGAAGTCAGTGCTTTTTTTACCACAAGATGAAAGAAATCAAAGTCAGTGGCTTTGATCAGTTAACAGGAACTTGAAATAATAATGGCTTGTTCAATCTCATGAGGAGAGTTGAAGGAACATTAGCGGGTATGACTAATATGCAAGCATTGAGAGGGAGATTCAATCTGAAAGTTTGGTAGAGTATACCGGTTCCTGGCCTTGTTGGCGATGTTGTAACAGACACTACAACAAATGATAGCTATTGCAAATGAAAATTAGCTGCAATTTTTTGTTCCTCAGACAATCACAAATCTCCAACCTTTGGTTCTTCCTGGCTTATAAATTCAATTCACCATTATCTTCTTCTGACTCAACCAATATTAGTTTAGCAGCATGCAGAAGTCACATGCAAAATCTGCACTCGAGGTTGCGAATATATTTTGTCTTTATTTTTTTTAATTTCTGGCTGCAATCATTGAATCTTCCCAGCTAATTAATTTTAGTTCCTCTCCCCGAACAAGGAGATTGGTGCATCCTAAATCATTTTTGTCTGTTTCTTGTGTTATGTTCTGAAAGCTTGTTAAGGATAGCTCGATGTCTGCTGTCTCATGGAGCAATACTGCTGCCAAAGGAATGTTGGATACTTTATTTCCAAATGTCCCTAGGTAGATAGATCAACAGTGATTGCTCAATATTACCAAGTTAAAAAGGGAGGACACGTTACAAAATATGTTGTGTATAATTGTCATTAGTTCATTAAAGAAGTGAACGGTTGTGGTCTACTTCACTTTGTCACTTTTGGTTTTGCATAAGAATTCTTTTAACTGGATTACCAGAGTTCTACTTACGGAATTGGTAGATTTTACAAAGATATGACAAGCCATCTCTCACTCTTCAAGGCTAGCACTAGTAATTCCCAAATCCTCCCTTCAGTTGCTGAAATTGTTGGAAGTTTCTCTCCATAAGCTTTTTCTTACTGCGAGAATTACCAGCTGAACTATATAAATGTATATAAGGCGTAAGTTTGCTTTATTTGCATGCAGTGTTAGTAGTTATGATGACTGACTTTTCAACAAGTTGCTGCATTATGCCACTATAGAAAATATTTACTTTCAGGTGTTAACTTCTGCTTTAGTTTGCTGCTACACTAATAATGAATTACTTCTCCTTTTCAACTCTGTTATTGGCATATGATTAGACTGTAATCTTAGCTCAAGCTTCAGTCTTTTTCATTGAATTATTATGTAACTTGCAGGTAAAAGATGAATTCAAGGATCGAATCCACGATAAAACCAAGGTAATCAATCTACTGGTTGATTTCAGCCCTCCCATCACCTGACCTCTCTCTTTTTCACATACACATAACTATCACATATTACGTAGGTCACCCCAAGGCCTCATGCGAAGGAAAATACGAAGCCACAAGAATTCAAACTCCGCACTGAACAAAGAGCCCTGAAACGAGCCATGTTCAACTATTCCGTGAGTGTGATCAACTAGTGAAAATTAAACTTAACCCCATTTCACTGTTTCATTTTGCTTGATTTTTAGTTATTCGTACAGATGCTTTCTCTGAACGGTAAACTTGATGTGCATACAGGTAGCAACAAAGCTATATCTTATGGAGTTGCAGAAAAAACAAGTGGAGAAGTTGGAGAAGGTTGGCCATGATGATCCAATTTGAGACGAAATTTTAAGTTTCTGAAACTATATATTCCTAACTTTTATATTCACCAGATGATAGAAGAGGAAGAGATTCGGATGCTGAGAAAAGAGATGATTCCAAGGGCTCAGTTGATGCCTTTCTTTGACAGACCATTCTTTCCGCAAAGGTTACTATAACATATCCTACTCGTACTTCTTACCCTTTACTTCGTTTGCTGCAGCTATGTTTTTGTTGATGAACACATATATCCAGATCAAACAGACCTTTGACAATCCCCAGAGAACCAAGTTTCATGTTGAATAATCAGTGTGGAGGCTGCATTTCGGGGAACGAATTCTACTACTTTTACCATGCTCATTCATGGAAACCAGTTAAATAAAAGGGGCATCGTCGGTTTGTAACACTCGTCTACTCGGTACGGATGGCCTTGTGCAACTAAATGATAGTTATTTGTAATGTCCTACTTAATCAATGTACTGTATTGTAGATACTAAGATCTAGTAGATCGCGGGTCACTCCCTTGCTTTAGATACCTTTTCATGTAATTTGTTGTTTTCGTTAGTGAACATCCACAATCAATGCCGTCATTTGGTAGCAACACGTTATTTGCAGGTGGTGAATAGCTTAACCATGCCCTTATTCTCATCACAATTTACTTCTTGATCCGAAAGGCTTGGATTAAATTCCAGCCACCGTTTGTAGGGGTATCGTATCGAGATTGGTGTTTCATATTGTCCTCGCAGATAAAACATAATTTATTCAAACAAGAAAAGTTAAAAAATTAAAATAAATCCAAGGCTGTCTTACGGGTACCGTTTACAGCTTTTTCATCTTTTGATGCAGCCAATTAGCCAAAGGTGATGGGACCGAGCAAAGATGCAATATGAAATGGTGAAGCGATTGGGTTAAAAACGTAATTATATTAATATAGATCTAGATGCCACTTCAGCTCCAGAACTAATTTCCAGCTCGCTCTTTCCATTACACTACCAGTAACGACTAACTAACATCCACGCTACACTTTCTCTTATTCAATCTCTCGTAATACTTGATAAGGTGTCGTTAGGACTTATAAATTAATTCTAAAAGCTAGCATAAGTAGTATGGGCAAGTAGGAATCGTTCCCACAAAGAACTATAAAGTATGAATCCCAGCTCAATTCAAACAAATCAATATGTTTAATAATCAAGCATGGACATAATTAAAACAAGAAAATAATTTAACTAAATGCAATCTATACAAGTTATTTAAACTATATGAATGATAAACTAATGTCCCATAAAACCAACGAAATCTAACAAGAATAAACCTATGTATATCACGGCAAAGAAATTTAAAAGGAAGATCAAATTGAAATCAACTCTATTTTAGCAAATTTGGTTGCGGCAAATCATGAGAGAACAAGATCATAACTTTAACTTGGGTATTAGATTTAATTTAAGTGATCAAATTACTCCAAAAAG
>JANZLC010000002.1:13807375-13820190 GCA_026413385.1 Erythroxylum gracilipes | reverse complement strand
CATGCTCCTCTTGCTTTTCTTAAACTCCTTCATCAAAATCACAAAACCCTAATCAATAGGAATTCGAAATTGAACAATTCATAACACATAACCATCAAATTGATCTTATAAGACTTAATCTCACACATTTCCTAAGTTATCTAAACCAAAACCCCTTTCAAAATCCAACAAATCAAAATTTCTCTTTTACCTTAATCCTTTACCAAATGAAGAGTTTCTTGGATCAAAAGAAGGCTCTCATCCTCCTCTTCCTTTTTCCCTTCTTGAGTAGCTTGAGAATCCCACTTGAAGACCATGAAAAATTGAAACCCTAGCATGGCTTTCTTCTTTCTCTTCTTCTCCACCGAAGCTCTCCCTCTCTTCTCTCATTTCCTTTGTTATTATATCCCCAATTTCGTGCATCTCCTTCTTTATATAGCAAGATCACTCTTATATTTACAAGTTTTCCATTAATGAATGAGCAATGACCACTTTTCCCTCCTAATGTCTTGAAAAACTAACACCTTAACTCCTTATTTTGATCAGGTAAATAAGGCAATTTGATAACACTTCCTTCTAGAGAAATGTTACTCTATGTCATATCTTTCTAATGAAATCAAAAACACTCAATTTGGTTCAGAAATAGCACATTATATCTCGTTTGAAAGCTATGAAAGTCCTCTATAACTTTCACGAAGGTCATTTGATCCAGTTCAAACCACATCAATCTAGAATTTCTTTAAACCACAGCATACACAAACTTACCTTTATGTACATTTTCCAAACAATGCAAAATCATAATTGAAGCAAGCATTGGCAAAACACAATAAAACATGAATATTCATCATTAATATCAACATATGCGTTCTTACAAACCTTTAATGGGCATTTCTAGCCCCAATACATCAAAATCTTAAAACTTCAAATTACAAAGAAAACCACATGAATAGTAATTGTACTAGCTCACTTTCTCAATTATAAAGATGTCACCCACATCACATACATACTTGATTTAGCTACCAAATCCTCTTTGCACATGAATAAATCATCACTAATTCATCATTTAATAATTCAAACTTTCAAGAAAAGTTCGGGGTCCAACATAGTGTTTATTGATACCATACATAAATTAGCCAATTTATTTACTAAACCAATGAGTAAGGATATATTTTGCGTAATTAGGATAAATTGGAAATGAATTATGTGAATTTTATTTGGTAAGTATCTCTTTTTGGTGCTTAAATTCCTATTGATTATTATTTTAAAATTTATTGTGTGTTTTAACATTAGTTTGGCAGGTGTTTTGATAAATCTTCACAATTCCAAGTCACACTAGTCAATTAATATCATGTATTAACTAGGGGATGTAAAAAATCTTAAATTTATGTGAATATGGAGCTTATAAAAGGTTTCATTGATATAGTAATTGACCATTATATCATATTGGTAAACTAATATATCCTCTTTCTATAACAAATTCAATCCAGTGAATTTGTTAAATGGCCAGTCACTTATATTAGTCAAACAACATGTTACAATAGTTGACTAATATGTTCAAATTTTAAAATAAAATTCTCTCTGGCTCAGTTATTTCACCAAGTACCTATGCCCAAGGTTTCTGTAAAAACACGTCACTACCACACTAGTTAACCCTTATTCTTAGGCTCTTCTTTTGCTCACTTCACTCCACTTTAATCACTCAACTCTCTAACTTCTCCACGTGACTTAGAACTCTCTTGAATGTTTATTAACAACATCTTCTACCTCTTTTCACCCAGTGCTTCTTTTGGTCTGATGAGTTTTATGTATCATAATAAAATAATGTGAACTCTACACCTACAAGACCAAGATCCAATTACATTTCAACATCAATTTATTAAAATCATCTTGGGGATAAATTGTATTACTTTGATTTTAGATTTTTCAAATTTTATTATTTTTATTATTCATTAATTTCCCTTTTTTACATGTTTCTAAACTTGTTTGTGCATTCATTTTCATATAATTACATTTAAATCAAATCAAATTGTAAAGTTAAACATGTTAGGGTTTCAAAATTGGGAAATTGTCAATTCTTTGCATATTTTTATATTATTTCTTCATTTTGATGCTTTCTTAATGAAATTGACGGTTTAATTTAGGCTTTTCTTTTGCTTACTTCACTCTACCTCAATCACTCAACTCTTTAGCTTGTCCATGTGACTCATTGAGTTTTCTTATAATGTTATTAACAACTTCTTCTCGTTCTTTTCCTTCTTTGGCTAGTTTCAAATGGTTTAGTAAGGTAGCATGACCTCCTATAAACCTATAAGACCAAGCTCTATTTACATTTCAACATTATTTCATTAAAATCATCTTCGTGTAAGCCCTAATTTTTTTTATTTGGGATTTTTTTCAAAAATTCATAATTTTTTTCAATTATTAATTAGTTTCCCCTATTTAGTTTCCCCTATTTACATGTTTTCAAAGTTTGTGATCAAATTTTATGCAAGTGTATTCAAATTGAATCAAATTGCAAAGTTAAATGTGTTAGGGGTTTTAAATTAGGAATTTTTAATTCTTTTGCATATTTTTTGTTATGTCTTCATTTTAATGCTTTCTTAGTAAAATTCACAATTGAATTGTGGTTGTTTAACACCTAATTGCATCTAATCATTTAATTTTGATTGAATTTAAATTTTGGAAATTTATTATTACTATAATTTAGAAATTTTAAATTTTTTCAAAATTTTGTCGTCTTTTATCAAATTGATGCTTGATTACTGCAATTGGAACATATATCAGTTATAATAATAATCAATTTTGCCAAAATTTTATAATCCATGCCTTTTCTAGAAACTTTAACTTAGGTACATTGACAAATTATGGAACATTTAAATTAGACACAATTTATGGGTATTTCCATACAATTGGACCTATTTAACATTTTTGGAAATATTAAAGGTTCAATTGAACTTTTTTTATTAAGTTTATTAATTTTGATTAAAACTATTTTAAATTACTTCAATTTTCAGTTTTTTACTCAAATATGCATAGTTCATAACTTTACAATGTTTGAACTTTCATACGTTAAGTGAACTTTTCTTATTAAGATTGATTTCAGATTATACTTAATAAAGTTATAATTTCAGAAGTTTATTGAAGTGATATTACTCTTTAGTTCGGTAAATGACTATTAGAGTCTTTATAGGAGTCTTAAATCTATCAGTGTGTCCCACTTCTTATTCTTCTAGTTAGAAGTTGAGGAAACTCCTTTTCTGTGTCTGAACTCTATTAGGAGTTAGATGTCATATGAAAGATCTCTCATTCTAACTCCTCCTTCTCTTACTCTAATTTATGAGAATAAGTACTTTGACAACCTCTCATCTTATTTTATCCATTATAGTTCTCATGTCTTGCACCAAAAATGTTTGATTTTAACTACAAGTTAGACTAATTTAACAAGTATAGTTTTTTTTATATTTTATTGATTAATTATAAGAATCCTTACTTAAAAATTCTTATCAAGTGAGTCTCAGTAATATATGAATATTTTGTTATAACCTTAGACCTATCCAATGAGTATAAAAATTTTATAACCAGTGACATTATTAATAAGCTTTTAGGAATTCCCATATCTAAGTATTATGCCTACTGTTATTACGTAACTTAAATGCCACATTTGTCATCACTTTTATGTATGATAGAGCCAGAGTTATACTTGAATTAGATAGTAGGGAAGAAATTACTAGGAAGCCTAATTTGTTTTTTATGGTCTTAAAGTCATTCCTTGTTTCCACCATCTTTTCATCCAATAGAACTTTGTCTCTTCTAGTAGGCACTTCACTTTTTTAGGTGACAATGATCTTTGATTCCTTTACACCCTCATACTATGTGAGAATGTTCTTCTAGGTCACTTTATTTTAACTAATATGATCAACATAATAATATTAAGAAAAAGAATTAACACATTTGATATGCCCTCATCTTAGGCTTCATTTTTTAACATTTTAATATTTCAATAAATAATGATGAATTTAACTTAAAACTCTTCAATTATGCCTCCCTTTATCGTATTGGCTATTAGTTAGTTATTGGCCAGATGACTAGGCCTTCTTAGTGATAGTAGATTTAGTAGTAGTAAATAGATGACGAGGCTCATTGACACAAGTGCTAATATTAATGAGCTTCTTATGAACATACTTTGAATATTATGTAGATAAAGAGGTTCTTATCTGCAGATCACTTCATGATTCTGCATTGGATTCTCACTTTGATGCACTTGAGGTTCAAATTACATTATTTTAAGGTGAAGTTCAATATATTCTAGACAATATTGAAGACTTTTTGCCTATTAAAGATATCATTGTGGACATATTCATACTAAATAATCTTGATCTTTTGTTCTAATTTGTTGATTTCCTTTTTTATGCTTCCAAAAAAAAGGAAAGAGTGTTAGTGATATTAGATGTGTTTAAGGGGAACATTCACAGTGTTAAGGAGAAATAGTTTATTACATTTGGATTATTTAAATGTACTTTGACTTTGTATTTATCTTTAGTTATTGATTTTGGATTTTATTTGTTATTAGTCTTTAATTTCATTTTATTATACTTTTTTATTTTATTTGATAATAATCTCAATGAAAGATAAGTAGTCTATCTCTTAGCCTTTGAAATTTTGTTTGTGATGTCTGAATTTAAAAGAGAGTCAAATATTCATATTGCTTTATATTAAGAAAATTTATATGCTTAAATAGTTAATTTTATTATTGAATTTCTAATATCATAATAATTTTTGTCATAAAAAGGGAGATTGTTGAACCAAGGGAAGTTTCAATCCATGTTTTAAGGTTAATCATAGTTATGACTAATGATTTACACTTTGATGTTTTAAAACAAAACATTACAAAATGAAGTGAAGAAACACTTTATGGAGACTATAAAGTATAAAATTTGTTTGTAATCTTTCTTATATCTCTTAAGTATTTTATTGCTTTAGGAGGTATACATGAATAAGCATACGATGTTTTAATTTTAATACATAAATATTTTCTACTATCAAGAGGAATTAAGGTTTTAATTAAAAAGTCTTGATCTTTAAAATACCCTTTATGGAACATTTGAAATGTTTTTCAATTAAGTTGTAGTCAAAGAAATATGAATTGATGTTTGAAAAAAAAATTAAAAATCTTAAAACATATTTTTAGGCACACTAGCCAATCAATGTGTATGTACAGTTGACTAATATACTATTTTAAACACATTAGTCAACTAGCGGGCATGGTCAATCATTATGATGTTTCTAGTGACATTGATTGACTAATATCTTTGTGTGATCAACTAATGTGTCAAGAGTTTTGAAAATTAAATATCATGAATTTATAAATGATGTTGGTTAAATATATTAGTTGATCAATATGGTACATTGTCAACTAATATACCATAATGATCGACCAATATCATTGTTACTAATCGTTATAACAATTAGTTTTTCAAGGAAGAATGTACAAGAGCTTATCTTTACCTTAATAAAGATTCTTGTATGAATGTTCCTCATCACTTAATTGAAAGAAGAGCTTAGTGGAATTTCAAAAAAGTCCTAGAGAGTGGACATATGCAAGATTTATTTGCTAAAATATTATAAGAACAGTATACAACTTCTATTCCCTACAATATTTATATTATTCTTGATTAATTTATTGACTTTTATTAAATTATTATTGCATTTTATTATTTCATTTGAAATCAATCAAAACTTTTTATTAAGTTCTAAAATTTTTCTTAAATTCACAAAAAACCTAATTCACTCCCTCTTAATATCATTAAGAACCAACATAATAAAATATAAAATAATATTTAAAATATATGTTTCTGTTCCTATTTTGAAATCATTTATAATTTATTTATTAAAATATAAATTTAATATAAATAAAAGCCCATGTACTAAATTATGCAATGGAGTATCTATCAAGCAAGGTTTTTCTTTTATTAAAAGTACAATTAATAGACTGCATTTGCACTTTTGTTGATTAATAATAGCAGCTAAAGCTTTGTAGAGTTGAAAGCCAAATTATTATCTCAATGGGTTTGAGATTTACTATTGATGATTATAACATATATAATGGAGCCTAACGATCAATAAAACTTGTAAAAGAGTTATAATTTAAGATAGTTAAGGGTATAAGAATCAAATTACTAGGAAAATTATGGCAATAAATATTTTCATGTCCTTGAGCATTTCGTAAGCTACTTTCAATTTCAGATTTATTATTTTGAGGGAGGAATATAATACTAGAATTATTCATAACCGAACATATTGGTAAGCATGCATTAATTTAATTAACCTAACTAGGTTAATGAAGTATTTGGTTTTTGCACCCAAAAGTTGAGGACATTAATTGTAAGTGGTTCTGCCTGATTCTGATGGGGTTGGACGTTGCTGCTTGGATCCATGAAGTTGATTGGCTTCGGCTTTGAAATACCTGCAAAACAATAAAGGCACACCGGGGGTTGATTACCGACAGGCTCCTCCGGCTCTCAAGTTAGTCTTTTGGTAGAAGTTTTGGCTGCTGAAAACAGAAAAGTTCAGGGTTCTAATGTCATACCTGTATCATGGCAAAATAGTACCTTATATATGGAATAGCCGCTAGGTTTAGGTCTTCATGTAGGTCTTTACGTATGCATGGGAGGTTATCACCTACGAATGGGCCGTCGACGCCTGGGCCTGGGCCTGGACCTAGCATGGCTGACCTAACCATAAGCCCCCTACTCCTCGAGTCTGATCAAGGAGAAGGGTCGAAGGAGTACTTTAGGATTGTGCGGCTCGTCTTCATGGCAGCTCGCGGCAAGGCCGGTTGATCGGAGATCAATGCCCTATACACAATAGCGCCTGCTATGACATACGACCGATCGAGCATCTGTGCCTAGTGCGTGATAGTTCAGGCTAGGGCAGGACGATCGGTCGACTCGCGTTAAGGCTTGGTGATTGATCGACTCGTGCTAAGGCTGGGCGATCGATCGACTCGTGCTGGGACAGGGCGATCGATCGGCTAGCACTACGCTAGGGCAATCGGGCGGACGTCGATGTCTGCTCGCAACACTAGGTCTAATTATTACTTGTCGATACGTATCTTCCGGGCACCGTTCAAAATTTGAAATGATACCTCCTTTTAACTGCCGCGCAGTTGTCATGCGTTGTCATACGCTGTCATGTGTGTCCATTCGACTGTCACGCCGCTTCGAGTCTTTAATGACCCTGATTTACCGCAGCTCAGATTTTACCATGTGTTCAACTTCGGCTCGGATTTCACCACGCGCGTGGCTAACGTCAATTGGTACTCCCGTTCAATTGATGTTATAAATTTTGGAACCTGCAGTCTTTTTTCGCTCTGCGTAATTGTTTTTCCGGCTTCTATTCTCTGTATTTTCATCTCTTTGTCTGCAGTCACCGGAGTGTACTTTTCACCACCGTCTTCCAAACTCCAAACTTCAACCACTAACTAGGTACATCCTTTTTAATATGTGCTCAATTGTTGATATTTTTAATTATTTTCACTTAGCGATTATTGATACAAAAATGATTAAAATACGCACTTTAATTTATATTTGTGTTTTAGATATAATTTGAGAACAAAGAAAATAAAGTGAGTTTAAAATATTATATATGGGTCGATCATTTTCTGAATATTTATTTTGCTTATCTTTGTTGAAGAAAAAGAAAATTAAAAGACGAGACAAAGGCACTCAGAATACAAGCTCCCATTTAATTGTCGAGGAACTCAACAGTTGCGGGCTGAAAAGCAAATTAAAATCAGTGGCATCTTTAATTATCAAATGAGCAAGTGAAATGAGAAATCAGCAAGTCACACATATACACAATGGAGAGCAAACAAGCAGCCATCAACGCACAACAAGGGACGAAACGCAATAAAGCTACAGAAATGACGCAAAATGGAGATGAAATAGGAGAGTGTGCGGTGTCAAACAAGAGCCAACAACACGTGGAAGCATAGTAGACTAGAGGGGACAAAATTAAATGGAGAGCAAGAACACAAGGAGTTACAAATTTATTGGTCACATCATCAAACAGTAAGAAGAAGCCACACGCTGAAACAAACATAGGCAAGCATAGTGCGGCAATAACAAAGGAGAAGATTTAAAGGATTAAAAAATCAAGAAAATGTACCAGTGGGGTACAAGTGGGTCACGCAATAAAACAAAAGAAGAAGACCATAAAATTAGCTATGAAGGGACCCAGGGAGAAAGCAATTTAAAATGATGAATGGGGCACACGCAGAAGGGATTGGAAGCTACAGTAGGTTGGATTTTAAATGCCCAAATTAATTGGTCATATCAGGACAACAGTGGGAGAAGCAATTAAGAAAGCACACAAGTCAAGGGGCAGCAGGTTTTTAGTTGAAAAGTAGATCAGGCTGTAATAATAATAATGAAAGAGTGTATGATGTAATATTGTCGTTGTATTTCATTGAATGAATGAATGTATATATACACAGTGTTGGAATAATGGAGTATTTGTACAGCTACAAGTTTGTTACAACCGAATGGGAGTTTGTATTGTCTGTGTCACAGGAGTATTTGTTATTATGAGGGAGTTGAGCATGTGGGCTGGATCTGGTCTTTGGGCTTGTTGTATTTGCTTTAACATGTAATAAGCCTGTATCTCTTACATCCCCTCTCAAACGAAACCAGGGATTAGGGATTAGGTTGAGTTTGGACATCAGATAAGTCAAACGTGCGGCTGTCAATGGTTTTGTAAGGAGGTCAGCTACCTGGTCGGTGGTGCTGACATGCCGCACCTCTAGAACGCCATCGGAGACTTTATCGCGAATGAAGTGGAGATCCAGTTCAAAATGTTTGGTGCGAGAGTGGAAGACCGGTTTGTGAGCTAATGGCCGAGCCCCGTTGTTCTCGCACCAGATAATGGGTGTCTGAGACAAGGTGAATCCAAGTTCGGAGAGAAGGGACTTGAGCCATATTACTTCCGTGGAGACTTGTGAGAGCGCCCGATATTCGGCCTCAGTGCTGGAGCGAGCCACGACCGATTATTTCTTGGAGTTCCAGTACACAAGATTCCCCCCGAGGAAGACACAGCCACCGCTGGTAGACTTCCGAGCATCAGGTGAGCTGGCCCAGTCCGAATCACTGAAGGCGTGAAGCTGGAGCGGAGAGGAGGATGGCCGAAAATGAAGCCCTAAATCGGCGGTTCCTTGAAGGTAACGCAGTACTCTCTTAAGAGCAATCCAGTGAGTCGTTAAGGGATTAGTAAGGAACTGACTCAATTTGTTTACAAAGTAGATAATATCTGGTCTGGTATTGCAGAGATATTGCAGAGCCCCGACTAAGCTGCGATACAGAGTGGGGTCCGAGAAGGGGAGACCATCGTGAAGGGATAGCTTGGACCCAGGGGTGATAGGAGTGGCACAAGGTTTGGCAGAGGACATGTTGGCGCGGTGGAGCAGATCACGCACATACTGAGTCTGAGAGAGATAGAGCCTAGATGCATTCCGGTAAGCCTCAAACCCTAGAAAATAATTGATGCTGCCTAAAGTGGTGAGAGCAAATTGAGAGTGTAGCTTAGCAATTAGGTCCCGTATAGCCTCCTGACTGTTCCCTGTAAGGAGAATGTCATCAACATAAACCAAGGCAATAAGGAGTGAACCATTCTGTCGGTAGTAGTAGAGAGAGGTGTCAGACTTGGAGTTGATAAAGCCCCAAGTGTTGAATGCGGCTTTCAGAGTTTGAAACCATGCTTTGGGAGCCTGCTTCAAGCCATAGAGAGCTTTGGAGAGATGACAAACATGAGTTGGGTGAGTAGGGCTTTCAAAACCCTGAGGTTGGCTGATGTAGACCACCTCCTGTAGACTACCATTAAGGAACACATTGTTGACATCAAGCTGCTGAATATCCCAGCCATGAGAGACTGCAAGGGAGAGAACCACTTTGATTGTAGAAGCTTTGACCACTGGGCTAAATGTTTCAGTGTAGTCAACACCAGGGGTTTGTTTGAACCCTTTAGCAACAAAACAGGCTTTAAACCTGTCCACAGACCCATCAGCAGCATATTTGGTTCGAAAAATCCACTTAGTGGGTAGGATGTTCATGGTAGATTGATAGGGTACTAAGGTCCAGGCATTGTTTTTGTTGAGGGAAGTAATTTCCTCCTGCATGGCCTGAAACCACATAGGGTCTTTAAGAGCCTGAGATACGGTGGTAGGTTCTGAAGGAGGACAAGTGGATAGGATAGTAGAGTATGTTTTGGGCTTAAAAATGCCATGCTTTGATCTGGTTTGCATAGGGTGGGTATTTTGGGCTGTAACAGGGTGGGTAGAAGGGTGAGGAGGAGGGTTAGGTAGCTGCTCTGAGGACAATGAAGGGGAGGAGAGAGGAGAAGAAGTAGAAGAGAGAGGGAGAGAACTTACCCGAGAGTTATTGCTGGTCCAAGGAGATGGTGGAGGCAACCCTGCTGAGGAGGGAGTGCTGGGAGATGAATGCTGAGGATGAGCAGCAGAGGTGAGAACAGAGAGAGGTAAGCTAGCAGAGGGTGAAGTAGAGGGCAATTTAGGGGGAAAAAGAGATGCATAAGGAAATTCAATTTCATTAAAGGCCACATGCCGAGAGATGAAAACCTTACCAGATGGACTGAGACATTTGTACCCACGATGAGTAGGGTTGTACCCTAGGAAGACACACTTAGTGGTGTGAAAGTCAAGTTTGTGTGTTGAATAATACCGTAAGTAGGGATAACAACTAATATGTGCTTATTTGTTGATATTTTTAATTATTTATACTTAGCGATTAATGGTACAATTCATATTTTATTTTAGGTACAATTCGGAAGCAAAGAAATTAAAGTAAGTCAAAAGCTTGAAATTTGGATTATTTTCTGAAGATTAATATCTACTTGTTTTTATGGAGGAAGAAGAAAGAAAAAAAAGCAAGAGAAATGGAAAATACATAAGCATGAGATAGAAAGACACGAAAGCAGGAATTTAAAGAGGAGGTTGCATTTAATTGGGAAATCAACAAACAAATACAAGGGATACGCAGAAGGTTTAATGGAGTGGCATTTTAATTGGTCAGATGATTGTAGAAGGAAGCAAGCAAGAGGAATTAAAAGAGTGGCTCACTTAATTGTCAACGTCAATGAACAGAACAAGGAGCAAATAAAATGGCCCAATCATGCCACAGACGGAGGTGACGCAAAAAATTAAAATAGGAGACGCTACACATGGGAGGCAACACGTGGAGCAAATTAAATGGGCATTTTAACACAACACACAAGACTCCAACATCAAATATGCAAAAGGCTACAAGGCTGGACACGCATGCAGGAAAACAATTGTTTGTAGATGGACCAATCAAATGGAGGCTCATGTGAGGCTGGCCAAAGTGGGAGGCGACATCACCACAAGCTAGAAGAGTGGGCCCAAGCATGAAATTAAAACATAAGAGCCACATCAAGACAGCACGCAGGAATTGTGTCCATCACACCAAAGTCGAGCAATTTAAATTAAGACACAGCAAGAAATCAACGCAGGCGTGATTTTGGAAAGCAGAGACAAGAGTATAGGCGTGACCAAGGAAGCTGACAGGTGGCGGCAATTAAACCAAATAAATCAAATGAGCTTTTTTTTGTTTTTGGAGAATAAATCAAATGAGCTAGGCAGGCGCAACATAGCCAAGGAAATTAATTCAACGCAAGTAGAAAAATGCTGGAGCGGTGACCCAGGCGCAGCCAATAGCAGGGACACACAGTAGAGAATTACGCTTGAAGCTCATTTAATGGTCCACTAAATCACAAGAGAGAGGAGAACGTTTGAATCAATGAGCA
This sequence comes from Erythroxylum gracilipes, assembly GCA_026413385.1. Taxonomy (NCBI): domain Eukaryota; kingdom Viridiplantae; phylum Streptophyta; class Magnoliopsida; order Malpighiales; family Erythroxylaceae; genus Erythroxylum; species Erythroxylum gracilipes. The sequence goes on along the minus strand of JANZLC010000002.1, from coordinate 13,808,379 downwards.
CGCAACAGCTGGCAAAAATGAACAGCGTGAAATAAAAGAGTAAATCACGCAGACTGGAGAAGGAGTGGGCGGCGTGAAGCGATAACACGCCCTGGAGATTGGAGAAGCACGCGCGAGAGTGACAGAAAATAAGAGGCAGCTGGGATTTAAAAACAAAAGAGCAGGTGGCAATTAACTGGAAAATCAGCGTAGGCGTGGGCTGCATGAATGACAGAGGAGTCGGCGGGCGTGAACAATAAAGTAGCTCTTAATTGATAGAAAATCACGCAGAATATAGAAGGCAGCAGAGTGTCGTCGCATATGTCACGCAAATCACGTAACAAGCAGCTGAAGAGAGGGATTTTTATGAAAAAGAAAACAACAAGGGGGGCGGTAGCTTGAGAGAGTTTTTGGAGAGATATATTATCATCATAGGAGTGCAAACGACAGTTTTTTTAGAAGAGAAAAAACTATATTTTATGACAAAAAAAGAAGAGTGGGCGACGATAGCTGGTAAGTTTTGGAGAGATTTTGATATATTTTCACAATCAAGGAAGACAGGGACGACGACAACTTTCAGCTGTGAGTTTTGGAGAGATTTATATTAGAGAATCACAGGAGAACAGCGTCGCACTTGGAGAGCAGAAGATAGCGGACGACAGTGGGCAGCGTTGGAGAAGAAAGTGAATTAGGATTTCAGTGAAGGTTTAATTTCAAATTTTAATTTGTCAAATTCAGTTATAATTGAGAGAGGTTAGCATTATGTGTGGCTAAGTTTTTAAATCTAGACAAGGTACTTTACGTTTGATGCATGTAATTCGTGAGACTCTTATGGTTTAATTGTTTTCGTTTATTTCTTATGTTTATTTAATCTCTGCGCTTGATCGATTTATTATTGTTGAGTTGTTGATTAATGTGGCCAATTAATTAATTGACTTGATGATAAACTGCCGAATAGATTAGTTAATCCGTGATTGCTGTCTATCAAAGTGGCGAATTAATTTCAATTAAGAGATTAATGGGAT
>JANZLC010000002.1:13776314-13794207 GCA_026413385.1 Erythroxylum gracilipes | reverse complement strand
TTAACCTAATCTCATAAAACCCTCAAATAATTCTCACTAAAAGAAGATTAGCAAACTAAACCGCAAAATAAATTAAACAAGCTTATTTGCTATGAAAAAAGAATCGGGGCCCAACATAACATATTCTCTCCATTAACATTTTCTCTTGATACTCTCCCAAAATAATATAGTTCTAACTCCCAAAAAGAGGCATCTAAGGTTACATGCAATTTTTTAGTTTAAGGATCATGGCACCGATACCCCTTTTGAAAATCTAAATATACAACAAATACACATCTTTTTACATAAGGATCAAGTTTAGTTCTCAAGACCTTAAGGACATGAACGTACACTATACAACCAAAAACTCTAGGCTCAATTGCCAACATGACTTGCAAGATAGCCAGAAAACTTGTGTATACACCTTAACCCAAAATCTCCTAGCACAAAATTATATGGAATCAGTTATTGACCCCAAAACTTTCATTTCTTCTATGGTTGATTATGAAGAACATATTAACCACTATGGATAGATTGCATTTTTTGGCGTTGGATGATAGGCACTCTTTAAGCATGGAGTGTGGAGAAACCAACATTTATGTTTCGAATGCCTATATGCCTCAAATGTCTGGAAAGAGGTAAAAAAATTATTGCCAATGGAGCTGTAATGGGAAATCAATCCCTGACTCCATTCAATGGGTGAAGGATCATATAAGCTCTAACAAAGACACCTTACAGATCTATTTTCTTACTACGAGTTTAAGCATTCAAGGGTTATGGCTAGAGAGGAACAACAGGAAATTCAAAAACAAGTCTTCTATAGAGAAGGAGATTACAAATGAGATTCTACAAAACTTGAAGGAATTAATTCACTTAAAAAATTGATCAAGGAATTCCTTCTTTTTTCTAAGTTATTGATGTTTGTATCTTGTTAATTTTTATGAGAGGTGACTTCATTATATTTCCTTACAAGCATTAGTTGTATTAGTAAACCTTTTATAATTTCCATTGGTTCCTTAATATTCTTTTAACTTCTAAAAAAACTCTCGGTTCAAGGTTTAGGAGATGAAGAATTGAAAGTAAGGATTGCATTTTTTATTGAAGAGTTTGAAAATCAAAAACCCAAGGTGGTGATCTATTGATGAGATGAACCATAGATTTTACTGCCTTTCCCCAGCAAAACATGGCATGTTTATCCCAAAGAGAGAAACATGGACCACATCTACTATTTGTCTATTCCTACTTTCCATTAAACCATTCTATTGTGGAGTATAAGTGCATGAGGTCTGATGCTGAATTCCAATCTCATTCAAAAAATTGCCAAAAGTGGTATCAATGAATTCCATGGCAATATCAGTTTGCCACACCTGAATTGGTTTATGATATTAAGAGCTCACCATGTTGTGAAATTCTCGAAATGCAATATAAACATCACTTTTTTCATAAGTAGGGATATCCAAGTCATACAAGTACATTCATCAATGAACGTAACAAAAAATTTAGCCTTAGACAATGAAGGAATTTTTGCAAGTCCCTGTATATACGAATGTATAACTGCAAATGACTCAGAAATTTTATTAAACTAGGAAAATAAGGAACACGATGGCTTTTCGCAAGTTCACAAACATCACAATAAAAATATGAATTACTTAAGTTTGAACAAAGACGTGGCTGTCATTTTCTAAGATATCTAAAAGAAAAATGACCTAATTGTCGATGCCATAACCAGATATTTTCTCAGGCTTTTTCTTAACTATAACTCTTATATACATGACTGAATTTTTGTCCTCCATTCTACATTAAATCCAAGTAATATAATTTACCTCATTTAACACCATCTTTAAGAGTCTTGTAGGTTACAATATCCTGAAAAACATATAACAAAGGCCAAAAAGTTACATTACATTTTAGAGCTGAAGTAATACGTCCAATAGGCACGAGATTATACTCAAAGGATTGCACAACTAAAACTAAATTTAATGTAAGAGAATTATACAAGATAATAAATCCTTACCCAACAAGAGAGCAAATGCTACCATCAGTTATGGAAACAATGGATTGAGGGGATGGACTAATGGATAGGAATTAGATAGAATCTGTAATCATGTGATCAGATGCAGTTGTATAAATAATCCAGACATTTTTCCTAGAAATTGTGGAGAAAGCATTTTCCTTACCTACAATACCTAAATGAACAATATTAACTATATGGATTGATGTTTCCTCTCCTTTAGATTCCACTTCATCCATAGTTTTCACCATGGCCTTTCCGAAAACATATTTTTGTGGTTTTTTTTTAAATCCCACTAGTTAGGATGGCAAATAATTTCATAAAAATGTTGTTTCGAGTCACTACAATAATCACACACAAAATTGTTAGACTTTCCATTGGGTTGATTTATTTGATTCTTTGTTGAGCCAGATGGTGATCCTTGTAGGTTTTGATTAACTAGCAATATCCATTGTTCAGGGATTGAGCGAGATCCTCCCATTATCTGTCTTTGTTGATACTCTCTCCTTAAATATGCATATGTGCTTTCCAAATCAAGTTTTGGGTCTTTGCGTAAGATTTCTCCCCAAACTTGATCAAAGCCAAAATCAAGTCTACTGAGGAAAATATGAATTCGAAGCCTAGCCATTACTCAATTTAATTAGACTACTCCTTCAGCAATCCCTTCTTGAGAAGTTGATATATGATCAATTTCCTGAAAAATAGCCACAAATTCATTGTAATATGTTGATAATGGTCTACATTTTGTCTAGTTGAAAAAGATTTCTAATTCAATTCAAAGAGATGAGTTACATTAGATCTATCATGAAAAGTTTTTGACACAACCTTCTATATTTCTCTGGTATTAGAAAGATTAATAAATCATTGCATCATCCATAGAATCATTGAATTAATAAGCCAACTTTTCACTTTTTGATTTTCAGTAATCCATATCTAAAAAATTTGGTTGTTAAGCACAGGTTTTTTTGCTGCCCTAGTAAAATATCCAGCCTTATTGTCTGCTCGTATTCGCATCTCTATAAGTTGAGACCATAATGAGTAATTGATCTCATTAATTATAATACTTGATGGAAAAGCATAATGGTCTTATTGGATGATTATTGGTTGTATTGATGGGTTATTCATAAATCCTTGGGAACCTATTTGGTTTTCCAAATATAGGTTTCAAAAACTAAGGGTGGCTACAGAACAAAGAGATGGAACTTTAAAAAAAGGTGCAGCAAAGGGTAGCAAAGATGAACAGAAAATGGGGTGAGGTCTTAGGGGATTAGTCCAGCAAAAACTGAGATAACTAATGTATAAAAAAATTCTGGAAAAGGTTCAATCCTGGGTCCAATAAATGATGTACCAACTACTAAATTATTCTCTTACTGATAAACATATGCAGATATATGCAAATCCTTATGCAATCCCAACAGCAAATATTTGATTTCCTTTTAAATGTATTTGATTTTATCTTGTAATTTTCATTATCTTTGTACATCCCAAAGCTCCTGCGATCTAAGCAACGTTTAGATATCACAAACATGTATAAATACAGTGTAAAGTTACTCATGATAATGCAAGCAATACAATACAATTACACTTTCAATTGCTTTCTTTCTTCTGTTCTTTCATGGTATTAGAGCCCATACACTAGTCTTATTATCGAGCTACACATTCAAGCTAATAGTCATTTTCTCAAACACCTACTCTACAATATAAACAAACACAAAAACACACCCTACTTTCCACCTCCATTGCCCGCCTTGCCATTGGATGTACCACAGCCCCGTGACCTTTAAATCAATCTCGAGCAACACTTCATGCAACAATCTAGATCTCAACGCTCTCTACTCCAACGAAAACTACACACCATTTAAAAAGGCCAAAAATCAATTACCAAATATCTTACAACAATCTCGACTACGGCAAATGAGTTAGCATCTAAAGGTGATAAAATATCTAATTCTGACCTTATCCTTTTTACCTTGAATGGTTTATCTGCAAATTTTGAATATTTCATCACGGCGGTGGAGCATCGCGAGTCCAACCTCTCCTTCAGTGAACTCAGGGCCAAGCTCCTTATCTACGAGCAGCGTCTCTTATCCTTTCACTCGGCTCCCTCACCGGACACAGCCCTCACGGCGTCCATTGATGGCCATCGCTTCTCTCCATCTTACCATGGGTGCGGTGACAGTCAAAGTAAAGGAGGAGGGCATCAATTTAACCCTAAAAGCCACGGATTCTCCTCCACCCATGGGCCGACGCATAGCCCTTATTCACCTGGGCCCCGACACTTTCCCTCTGGCCCAACTGATCAGGCCTTTGGCTTTCAGCCATATCACCTTATAACACTAGCCCACAAGCCTACTCCATTAATCCCCAGCCCAATTATCATTCTTTCAGGCCCAATCACTCATATAAACCCCCAACCCAATGTCAAATTTGCTAGAAATGGGGCCATATTGTAGCCCATTGTCGGTACAGACAATCAGAATCTCGAAATCATCCTCTCCAACCTCTACCTGACCATAAACACCTTTTCATTGCCTTTACTGCCTTAAATATCCAAGAACCATCAAATCCCTCCACCTTCACCTCTAACACTCTCACTGAATGGCTTCCTAACACTGGTGCCGCCAATCATATGACACCGAATCCCTATATTGTTAACTCTGAAACTCCATACAGTGGTCCCCATCAAGTGATTGTCAGTAATGGACAAACCCTTCTCATCTCCTCCACTGGTAATGTCACCTTATCTACTCCAACCCATCCTCTTCATCTACACAATGTGTTAATTGTTCCCAATCTTACCACTAATTTACTTTCTGTAGCTAAATTTGTCAAAGATAACTCCTGTCTTATTGGATTTAACCTCTTTAGTTACATTGTGAAGGATTTCAACACCAAGAAACCACTATTCGCGAGGTCCATCCACAATAATCTTTATCCCATAAAGATACTAGTTTGTTTTCAAAATCCAATTGCTTTCTAAGCTGTGTCCACTGCACTCAATTTGTGGCATCAACGTCTAAGTCAACCGTGCTCCACCATACTTTCCAGACTATCTCTCCCTTTTAAATTGTCCTCGCAGTGTGTATTTATTGGGTATTCTTTGCAATACAAAGGTTATTGCTGCTTTGACCCTATTACATCCAAAATTCACATCTCACGCCATATTCACTTTCTTGAAACTATTTCCACTTTGCTACTTCCTCCCCACCCTTATCCTCCACATCTTCTCCTTCTGTTATTTCTCTTCCACTACCTATACCACCCTCTTCTCCACTAGTCCCAACCATACCATCTCCACCACCCCTAAATATATCATCTCCACCACCTCAACACCATATGACCACTTGCACACGTGACAACACTCGTGTTCCTCGGATCCTTTCCGACTATGTTACCTATTCCACCTCTAACCCTCAAACGAACCAGATCCCACCTCCTTCACTCAAGCAAATAAATTTTCACATTGGCACCAAGCCATGCTTGATGAGTTCAATGCTCTCCATCGCAATCATACCTAGACCCTTGTTTCTCCACCTCCTAATGCCAACATTGTTGGATGTAAATGGGTTGTTCAAACCAAACAAAATTTTGATGGTTCCCTCGATCGATACAAAGCTCGTCTTGTTGCCAAAGGATATCATCAAACTCTTGGTCTTGACTACGCTGACACCTTTAGTCCTGTTATCAAACCCATGACCTTTCGCCTCATCCTCACTATTGCCCTATCCAAAAATTGGCCCATTCGTCAACTTGATATTTATAATGCCTTTCTTAATAGGAATCTTGACTAACAAGTCTTCATAACCCAACCCCCTGGCTTTATTGATCCTCATCAACCTTCTCATGTATGTCATCTTCACAAAGCCCTTTATGGTCTGAAACAAGCTCCACGAGCATGGTTTCATCGCTTAAGTCAAAAAATTACTTGAACTCGATTTCACTTCTACCAAATCTGATACATCCTTATTTGTTCACTCCACCTCCTCCCATACCACATTCCTCCTCGTTTATGTTGATGACATCTTAATCACTAGCTCCTCCCCATCTTTCCTCACACATCTCATTACTGAACTAAATTCTGCCTTCTCTATCAAAGACCTCGGTCCTCTTCATTATTTTCTTGGCATCGAAGCTACAACCACATCTACAGGCCTTCTCCTTACCCAAACTAAGTACACCAAAGATCTTCTTCTTCGCACAGGCCTTGCTCCAAACCCGCCATCACACCCATTACTCCCACTCTTCCTCTATCCAAAAATCATGGTAAACCCCTTACTGATCCTTCTAAATACAGAAGTACTGTTGATGCCCTTCAATACCTTTGTCTTTTGTCCTGACATTCAATTTGCAGTTAATAAAGTCTCCCAATTTTTCCATTGTCCTACCGACATTCATTGGACTGCTGTTAGACGGATACTTTGGTACCTTCGTTCCACATCCTTCTCTGGTCTTCACTTAACCTGCACAACCTCTCTATCTATAAATGCATATTGTGATGCTGATTGGGCAGGGTGTCCTAATGATCGTCGATCTACATCTAGTTATTGTATCTTCTTGGGTCCAAATCTCATCTCCTGGAGTGCGAAGAAACAACATATAGTTGCTAGATCCATCACTGAAGCTGAGTATTGAAGTATTGCTCTTGCTGTTGCTGAAGTTTGTTGGCTTAAATCTCTTCTTGGCGAAATTGGGTTCTCTCACCTCTCACCGACTCTTTGGTGTAACAATCTTGGTGCCACGTTTCTTGCTGCCAATCCCATCAATAATACTCGTACAAAGCATGTTGAAATTGATATTCATTTTGTCAGAGATCTGGTCACCAACAAAACATTATCAATTCAACATCTTCCTTCTTCAAGTCATCAAATTGCCGATATTATGACCAAGGCTCTACCTTCCTCTACTTTTCAACATTTTCGTGGCAAGCTCACTGTGGCTACCCACCGTGATCTTGAGGGGGGCTGATAAACATATGAAGATACATGTAAATCCTCATGCAATCCCAGCAACAATTATCTGATTTCCTTTTAAATGTATTTGATTTTATTGTAGATTTTATTGTATTTGATTTTATCTTGTGATCTTTGTTATCTATGTAGATATCATATGCATGTATAAATACAGTGTAAAGCAACTCATGATAATGCAAGCAACACAATACAATTACAGTTTCAATCACTTTCATTCTTTTGTTCTTTCAGTTTATAAGATCATTGATGGTTTTCAACTTAAGGAATTTTAAATTATGTCATAAACATCAAGGGAGACACGTCAAGTAGAGTGAAGAAGTGGTCTGGGCAACACTTCTAGGCCAAAGTCGTTGCCTGCAAGGGAGACATGTCCGATAGCGAGAGGGATTGGTGGCTGGTGACTTAGCAAGGTTCCGTTGAAGGCTACAAACACTACTTAACCACTGGAAAATAGGAGTTGACAATGCCCGATTATGAACCCAGAGAATGAGAGCACAAGAGCTTTGATACCACACGAGAATAATCTGGAGAGAATTACACATAATTAATCTGCATTTGAATAAATATAATTAAAAGGGTTCTATATATAGAGTTACAAATTCAAAAATAAATCTATAATGCTTTGATATTATAGTTGATTAACGTAAGAAGTGTTCCTGTTCGAAAACACTTTTAAAATTATATGTACAATGCATTTTCATTCATAAATGTGTTCCATGTTTCTGAACAGAAAAATTCAGATCTCAGCAACCAATATTTCTCCAATTTGGGTGTTTTCAGTTTTATTTAATCTGCAAGGACGGTTTGCTACTATTAACTTTGTGGACCAGGTTTTATAAGAGCAAGTGATTGTAGCGATTATTAAGCTTTAATCCTAGAGGGAGTCGATGGAATCCAGTTTTCTGTCAAATGTAAACATAGTTCATAAAATGCTTAATGAGAATGGGATGAATAAACCCAAGTGGATGCAACGACAAGGCCGAAAAGGCATTGGCCTACTAAGATAAGGAGATCTTTAACCTTTTCTTTTCCTTTTTTAACAAATTGAATCCGCTTGTCAGGTTGAAAAAGCAAAGTGTTAGTGGATAAAGAAAAAATAAAGCAACTGTCTTATCGTGATCATTGTCGTTTAGTACTGGCACTTTGACCCACCTTAAATTAACACGGGCCAATCTTTCCTTTCTTGGACAAAGCATCCTGCTAAACGATGAATGCTACAATTATTACCGTCACAAACTGTTGATGCAAGTTTACAATCATGTTATTATCTATAATGTTTCTTATAATTCTTTCAGGGTTATGATATAATCACTATAATGAGGTTGATAGTCCATTTTTTAGTAAAGGTACTGACCTTTTAATATATATAGTACCAACAACGTGAAGCACGTAGAGATAAACCTAAAAGATGAAAATGTAAAAGAAAAGGAAAATGAATGGAAGAAAATGGTCCATTCTTAATGCTTAGCAAACAAGCTAATAATTATAAAAGCAGCAGCACCATCTCTTCATCATACACCATTGGGCATACTGTACTTCATCAACGACTCTGCTTAGCAACTTGACAACTGGTTAGTACTCTTGGCTCAATTTGTAGTTCTTCTTCGAATGAGATCAGATATCTCATTATCTTTTTTGCTGTACCTGCTATGCAGGTCTTGATATATATCATCAGTTTTTGGAATGACTACTGCTCCGAGTAACAATCAACTACCCTCCACCGAAATCCCACCGCTCGTGTAAGCTCGATCATCGTTAAATATGCTTGATCCTTTTTCTGCTAAAAGAATATTAATGACCACTAATTTTAATGGGATCCTAAAAACTTGTGTCTCTCTATACAAGTGTTCCAATTTTGTAATAACCTTTCTTAATTATAAGTTGAAGTATCTCTAATCTATTCCCTGTGAGGAAAATACTATAATCTGCAACTAACATTAATGTATAATATTTACTACTCTTTCGGTATATGTATAACAGATTAACACTCGCAAATTATCCAGAGTGGAGTGGGAGCATGAGAAAAAATCTTGAAGCGCAGGGGCTTTGGGAGGCCGTAGAGCCAAGAATCATACCAAGAAATAGTGATAATTGGAGCGCCAAGAACAAACTTGCTCTGGCCACAATTCAGAGCTTTTGCGAACCCCTGATACTCTTAAAGTTTCACAGTATCAGCTCTGCGAAGATTGTGTGGGACTCTTTGGCGAAAATGTATGAACTGCAGTTGCTTGGACTTGATCGAGTGGATGCCCCATGGAACGTTATAATGGGACTCAATTTCGGTGATCTATCCTCACTCTCACAACTCCCTTCCATAATAGCGGTTCACCGGTTAACTACGTGTAAGTAGGGTATGATTATATTCCGTGAATTGTCAACTCAAAAATATTTTTAAGTGAAAAAACAATGTGGTGTGGATCGGGATGCAGGGAGTTTTGAGATTGATCATCTCAAATATGGCCGCATGCACGCGGCTATCTACCGAGGTGATTGGATAGGCTTGAAATCTGAGATTGATTCACACCCCGAGGCCTTAAATGCCAAAGTGGCAGTATCTGGGCAATTGCTTATTCATATTGCTGCTGGAGCTGGAAAAGGCAAGATAACCCAAGAATTAGCCAACTTAATGAAAAAAAGTGACTTGGAAATACAAGATTCATGGGGTTATACAGCTCTTACTTGCACTGCATATAATGGAATGACTAAAACTTGCGAATTCTTAATCTCGTTAAACAGCAATTTGGTTTGCATTCCCGACTTGCAAGGTACACTTCCAGTTATTGCCGCATGTTCAGGAGTCCACAGAGAAACCACTTCCTATCTTTATTCCCTCACCCCACCTGATCGTTTTTATCCAGAAAATGGGTATAATGGAACTACGTTACTCTGTAGCTGTATTGTTAGTGGAATACTTGGTATGAGCTGTATGTATTTTCGTCTTACCCATAGTTTCATCAAGAATTTCATTATCTTATTCTTCTTTCCTTTCATCCAAAAAGATGTTGGCTTGGATCTTCTTCGGCGCTGCCCATCTCTCACTCTGGCTTCACATTCTAGAAATTGCATCCCGTTCTCCATTCTGGCGACGGCAGCCTCAAGATTTCATAGTTGTTCTCGACTTGCATTTTGGAAACGCTGGATTTTCTCCTGTAAGCACTATTTATATACTCTTTATCACTACCTTTTTAATGTTTTTCATTTCTCACAAGTCTACCCTTTGTAAATAACAGTGATACATGTAGAGGTCCCTGTTGCCCACAGTGAAACTCGTATCCAGATCTCGCAACACGCCCAAGCCAAGCCACACAACATGATAAATCCTGGTATATTTTTGTTTTCTATCACATAATACTTCCATCAGTTTACATTGTTATTATTAGATTAGGAGATTATATTGTTATACCAATATGACATTCTTGTCTTAATTAGTAATTTATTCCATCCAAAATTACACTTTAAGATAAGGATAGTTAAATAATGTTATGGAAAACTTTTGTTAAACTAAATAATTCAAGTTGAGACTGCATGACATCTATATAAATATAACAAGAGATTGTAAATTAAGAAAATACATCTTCAATTATACAATTTTTCTGTTTCATTACCTAAATATTCTGTATCAATGTTATCATCTCTCTTTTTTATCTTGTCGTCTGTAATATTTTTCTCCATTTCCATTTTCTAGAATGGAGATAATATAATCATAGAGAAATTGAGGTTTTCTAAGTAAACAAGTTGACAAAAGCAATTGTTTGCTTTTTCAACTCTCAAACTGCTCTAAGTTGTTGTTAGACCCCTAAATCTAAATTGTGGAACTATGCGGGTATTGATGAGCCTTAACCAATGTTTGGCAATCTAAATGATGGAACAAGGTAAAGACTTGAGAATAGAAAAGGAAAATGGCATTGTCAATGAATTGGTATACATTGGAACACATTGGCAAAAATCTTCGATAAGATGTAAGATTCAAATGTGAGACTAAAAGATAGCTTGAGATGGATCTTGGATTGAAAGAAAGTTAGATCATATATATAAGGGAGACATGTGAGATCTTTAAGGACTTAATGTGTGTTCAAATAAACGGACCATGACTAATAAAGTTGACACTGGTAAGCATTGGACCGAACTAATGTGCTATGAAAGGCTTTGAGCTTAGATGACTCGTCATCAATGGATAGATCAATGAGAGATCTTAATGATGTGGCTGATAAGATCACAATAAATATACATTAGCTCTAAAACATTAAGAATATGTGGGAGAATCATCTAAAGATAGTAGAGCTCTTCATAGATATGGATGTATCATTTCTAGTTAAATGTAATCTCTTATCTTGTTAGTTGTGATGTAGCTAAATCCTATTAGATAGAGATCTATTTGAATGAGTGGGTCATCCAATTAATTAGTGTGATGTAATCTCATAAAGATAGAGGCGATCTAGTTAGTTTAGTTTAATTAGGCTTCTGAATTGTAAACTCAGAGGTGCATGTAAATAGCTTATTTAAACCTTGCTCCTGAAGGGGAGAGATAGATGGGCAGGAAGCACATTGAGCAAGAGCATTCCTTTATATACTTTTGTGGAAATAATAAAGGTTGGTTTTTATCGTAGCTCTTGTATGGTTATTGTTGCCTTTGATAGTTTAGTACGTTCGTAGTATTTTTGCAAGAGTGTGAGTTAAACATCACGAGGGTCGTGATGCATTTGAGAATAAGGTTTTGTTAGTCTATGATCACGTCGAAAGGATAAGTCTTGCTTAAATGGACCTAAGTGAGATTGTTATGTAAAGGAGAGGGCGCTACGTGTATAAGTTTAGTGTCTAGAAAAACCTTTATAACAAATGGTATTAAAGTCAAAATATCGATACAACAAGAGGTACCAATTTGAAAAACGTGTCAATAGAATGGAAGCACTCATAAAGCTAATTCCTCGAGGGGAGGAAGATGTCACTTCCTATTCATCTCAGTTTTATGCCATGTTAGGCGTAATGGGCCTTGGGAAGGAGCATCCAAACAAAAGCAAGTACAAACCCAACAGAGAGGGAATATAGTATATTAGAGATGTGCAACTAAGGAATCTTCGAAGGAAACACATTTGGAGGAGTTTCTATAAATTATTTCAATGAGGAAGTCAAGTTCTTCTGATGAGGGTAGTTTTTAGACCCCTAAGTCTAAATTATAAAATCGTGCAAGCATTGACGATCTTTGACCAATGTTTAGCACTCACAACAACAGAACACAGTAAAGACTTGCAAGTAAGGAAAATGAGCATTGTCATTGAATTGGCATGCATTAGTGCACATTGGCAGAAATATTTGATGAGATGCAAGATTCGAATATGAGACTAAAACATAGCTTGAGATGGACCTTGGGTTGAAGGTTAGTTGGATCACATGCATAAGGGAGATATGTGAGAGCTCTAAGGAATTATTGTGTGCTCAAATAGACATATCATGACTAATGGACTTGACATGGGTAAGCATTGGATTGAACCATTGTGCTATGAAAGGCTTTGGGCTTAGATCACTCATTATCAATGGATAGAGATCAATGGGAGATCTTGGATGATGTAGAGGGTAAGATCACAGTAAATATACATCAACTCTAAAAGATAAAGAACATATGGGAGAATCATCTGAAGATGGTATAGTGCTTCATGGATATGGATGTATCATTCCTAATTAAATGTGTTTTCTTATCTTGTTAGTTGTGATGTAGCTACATCCTATTAGATAAAGACTTATTTGGATGAGGGTTTCATCCAATTGATTAATGTGATGTAATCTCATAAGGATATATGTGATCTAATTAGTTTAGTTGAATTATGATTCTGAATTATGAAGTCACAGGTGCATATAAATAGCTTATTTGAACCTTGCTTTTGGAGAGGAGAGATAGGTGGGAAGGAAACGCATTGAGAAAGAGCATTCATTTGTATACTTTTAGGAAAGCAATAAAGGTTAGCTTTTACCATAGCTCTTATGTATTTATTGTTGCCTTTAATAGTTTAGTGCTTTCATAGTATTCTTGCAAGAGTGTGAGTTAAATGTTACAAAGGTCATGATGCATTTGAGAACAAGGTTTTGTTGGTCAATAATTACGTGAAAAGGTTTAAGTCTTGCTTAAATAGACCTAAGTGAGATTATCATGCAAAGGAGTGAGTGCAACTTGCGGTATAAGTTTGGTATCTAGAAAAACCTTTGTAACAATTAGTGCCAGAGCTAAAATATCAATATGGTAGGAGGCAACAATTTGAAAAAATGCGTCAAGAGAATGGAGATACTCCTAGGGCCAATTCCTCGAAAGGAGGAAGATCTCACTTCTTATTCACCTCAGTTCTATGCTATATTAAGTGTAATAAGCCTTGGGAAGGAGCATCTAAACAAAACCTAAGACAAACCCAACAGAGAGGTAATATGGTACGTTAGAGATGTGCTAATGACTAAGGAATCTTTGAGAGAATCACATTTGTAGGAGTGTTAACGAATTATTTCGACGAGGGTGTTGAGTTCTTCTAATAAGAGTGGTTGTTAGAACCTTAAGTATAAATTATGGAATTGTGCGGCCATTGACGAGCCTTAATCAATGTTTGGCACTCAAGATGACAGAGCACGGTAAAGCCTTGCTAGTAGGCAAGGAAAACATGTATTGTCGATGAATTGGCATGCATTAGTGCACAATGGTGGAAATCTTTAATGAGATGGACCTTGGGTTAAAGGTTAAATTGATCACATATATGAGAGAGACATATGAGAGTTTTAAGGACTTAATGTATGCTCAAATAAATAGACCATGACTAATGGATTTAAGATAAGTAAGCATTGGACCAAACCAGTATGCTATGAAAGGCTTTGAGCTTGGAAAGCTCATTATTAATAGATAGAGATTAATGAGAGATCTTGGATAATGTAGTAGATAAGATTATAATAGATATATATCAGTTCTAAAAGATAAAAAAACATATGGGAGGATCATCTGAAGATAGTAGAGTTCTTCATGGATATAAATGTATCATTCTTAATTAAATGTAAGCTCTTATTTTGTTAGTTATAATGTAGCTAAATCCTATTAGATAGAGACTTATTTTAATGAGGGAGTCATTCAATTAGTTAGCTAAATCCTATTAATGTGATGTAATTTGAAAAGGATAGAGCTGATCTAGTTAGTTCAATTCAATTAGGATTTTGAATTGTAAAGCCAGAGGTGCCTATAAATAGCTTATTTGAACCTTGTTCTTGGAGGGGAGAGATAGGTGGGAAGGAAATAGATTGAGAGAGAGTATTCCCGTGTATATTTTAGGAAAGTAATAAAGGTAGATTTTTACCGTAGCTCGTATATGTTTATTATTTCCTTTGATAGTTTAGTGCTTTTATAGTATTCATGTAAAAGCATGAGTTGAACATTATAGGGGTCGTGAGGCATATAAGAACAAAGTTTTGTTAGTTAACAATCATGTGGGAAACTAAGGGTGTGCTTGTTTGAGGGGTATGGAAAAAAGGGTATGGGTATAGAATGAAAATTGATGGTTAGTATGAACTTATCATTGAAGACCTAAGAGTTTCATTCCTTGGTTTTGGGCAATTCTCCATTCCTCTCATAATCTAGAGGAATGAGAGTGATTGCACTATAATTAATTAAATATGGTGAAATTAATTAATTATGGTGAAATCAATTAAATAATTAATTATAACATCAGTTTGGGCTTGGGCTGGTGGTAAGGTCCATTGATTTATAGTATTCATACTTTTGCCCTTGAATGCTGCTTTCCGATACAGAAATAATAGTTTTATAGATTATTTATCAACCAGAGGAGTCAAAGCAATTGAAGGAAATAATTATTCATCTGAACCATTCAATGGAGAAAGATGGGTGATAAATCCACCAGCAGAATCATCCTCAAGAATACCACATCAGGCATAAATATGGGAAAATCATGACGAATCAACAAGCATCAGATTCTCTAATTATTCCAACAGAATCTCAAATCAACCATTACAAGTTGATGATAATGATGTGGAAACAGAAGAAGAAATTGAAACAGCCCTAGTGGTAACTTATAAAGTTATCAAAGAAGAAGAAAGGCACTTCTATGCCAACTTACCGGATCACTTTATACAAGGTGAAAAAGAAAAAGGAATTATCTGGGATCATCTTGGAGAAGATGGTAAATATATGGTAAAGTATAGCATACCAGAAGAAGAAGAACCTGATTTATATGGAAAACATCTTCCCATTGGTGGTGCCATAATTTTACTGAAATATCTAATGGTGATATATGGTTGGGATGCATAGAATCTGTTGGAGGCTCTAAGTTCCCTTTTGAGTAACTTGTATTTGTAAGTCGTGCTACTATTCCTCTTGTCAACAAGAGATTTGACTTTCCTGCTACCCAAGTTTCATATCCTTTACTCTTAACGACTATTTCCATTTGTTCATAGAAGTCAACTATTTTCATCATTTGATCTGGAAGGAAATACACCAGTTCAGTTCCATTTGAGAGGTCAATTTCTATTTGACCTAGAATCCCTCTTTCATCACTGCCCCATCTTCTATCTCGTATTACTATCAGGACTTTGATTCCTGCTTTCTTTCTGTGTAGGGCATGTACCCTTATCATAACCATACCAAGATGTATGTTTTGTAGATCTTCCATAACTAAAGCATCATATGATTGCTTTATTATCAATTTCATTTCTTCTTGGTCCTTTGATCCTACAATTAATTTTCTTTCTTCAGAGTAATGTTGGTATACTCTGTGTTTTGTTTCTTGCCAATTTGAGCTATATAATACCTCAGCTGGTACCATAGAAGCTCTTTGCTTATTGGACAAACTTAATTGATGCTCAGGATTTAAGTTCATCTCCAATGTTCTGTTCCTATATTTCTTCCTGTAATTCTGTTTATAGCATTACGAGCAGCTTGCTGATAACGTCTGTAATCTCTTATCTGATCCTCTTGAGTTGATGGGATCATTACATTTCTTTCGGGATTTCTAATAGGTATTAATCCCATATTTCTTTCTTCCACAGTCCTAGGTTCTTCGAATGAAACACTAGGTCTTATAGTGGTACTAGTACTTGGGCGACTCATTTTGACTGTGATCTTGTGAGCTTAGCCTTTTCCTTGTTGAAAATATCCTGCGGGTTAATGAAATGATAAATTTTTCTTGTTACAGCTAGTGGTGCTATACTTCCTGAATCAGAGATTTTGATTCTATTTATTTCTTGTGTTAATTTTTTCAGAGCCTGTTTGAATTCAGGATTTTCTGTAGAAGTCTTTAGAATACTATTTTCCAACCGTGATACTTTAGTTTCTAAAGCTTCGAGTTTCTGTATTATCAGGAGATAAAGCAAACTATTATTCTGTTTGATAGCAGCTATTATCGCCTTTAATGCTTATAATGATTCTTCTATCCTTTTGAATCCTTCGATAGGTGCTCCTAAGAATTCAGTAGCAGATAGTACTTCTTTATATTCTGCGTCACTTGTTGCTATCAAATAAGACATTTAAGTCCACTGCTTGTGCAGTTGCTCAAGGAGTGTCTCAACTTTTCTTAATTTCTGATCCAACTGTTGTGATAGTTGGACTGCTTCCTGCTCAATTTTCTTTGGTTGGTCAACTATTGAGTTTACCAACTTAATTACCTCATTCTTGGTAGGGAGTTTCTTTAATTTCTTTTCAAAAGCTTCAAAAACCATTAAGTCTTTTTGTAATTTTTCAAATTTTTCATGCAATAAATGAAAATGCTTTAAACAAACTTTTGATAGTAAATTTAAACGATCAAACAAAACATGGATATTGTGCAAGGTATTTAGCTGTAACTAACTTCATAAGTTATGTTGTCTATTTAGGATTGATATGTGTGATTAAATCTTTATTTATAACTTTAAAATTTTGCTCGTTCCATTGATGTTCAAATTACTCTCAGAACTTTATGTTCCTCTTATCCTGCTAGTTTGCGCGATATTTGGAATAAAAATCTATCTTTGTTTGTTTATTATTTGCTTGCTGGTCTTTTATTGTGGATTGGGAGAGGATAACAGAAAAAGTGCCCATGGAGCCAAGGAAGGCGTTTGAAGGGGAAAATGAGACCACCTCCTAACTAAGCCGAGAGATTAAGCAAGGAGATAATAAGTAAATGAGTGATAGGTTTAATCAAGCAATAGATAATTACTTTCAGGATAGGAAACATTTGGAGTACCTGGATCTTAAATCAGAACCAGTCTTTGAAACAGAATCAATCGAAGGAGTAAAGTTTTCTTGTTATAAGAAAGGATTTAGGCATACATATCATTCTGATAATAGGCAACTTAACTTATGAAGTTAGTTACTCATACCTTGCTCTGATACCAAAATAAAAGCAGAAGTAAGTGGAGTAAACAATTTCTCCACTACATAGAAAGACTAATTATTAATGACAGATGTCATTTTTCTATTTACACTGATGGACACATGATTGTCCTTTCTGTAAGTGAATTCTAGAATTCACTTATTTCTGTCGGCTGCCTGGTGGTCTTCCGTAACCCATTCTTCTCAAAGAATGTGTTCCTGCTGGCCACTCACTAGCCTTTTGATACCGAGAGTTTCTTTTGTCTTTTTCAGAGGATTCTTCACGAGTTTGATAGACGTTGTATAATGTTTCTTTCTTTTGACTTTTTTTTTTCAATGTCACGTTTATCAAATTCATGACTTAGTCTGGTTGTGGCTAAGTCCTCTTTTTCTTCTTCATGACAAACACCTTCTTCCAATTTTTCTTTCTTTAACTTATGGATGGTTCCATAAGTTCCCCGACTTGCTGTGATAGTCGAACAATTTCTTGATCATACAACTCCATTAGTAGTCCATTTCTTGGCTCTTTTTTAATGAATATTTCTTCACTGAAATCGGCATACTGCATTATGAATTCAAGGGCATCATTAAATGAATAAAAACCTTTAA
>JANZLC010000002.1:13702967-13731947 GCA_026413385.1 Erythroxylum gracilipes | reverse complement strand
ATTAAACTTAAAAATAAATTTAATTTATTTTAATATTTTATATAATATTTATTAATAAAGTATTAATAAAATATTCTATTTTTAAAATAAATAATTTAAAAATTATTATTTATAAAATAATATTTATTTTATATATTTTTAGTTATTAAATCAAAATTTATATATTTTTAAAATATATTTATATCTATTAATAATTATTAAATTAGTTGTATAAATCAAATTAAAATTGTGATTATTATTTATTATTATAATTTTTAGAGACAGGGTTAATAATTTTTTAAATTTATAAAATAGTCCCTGAATTTTAAAAAATACAAAATAGTTCATTATCATACAATATGACTGTACAATATAACAATGTATTATTTTGTAATTTTTAAAAAACTTTAAGGACTATTTCATAAATTTAAAAGATTATCATAGTACCCAATATTAACCAATATCAGTATAGTAATATACCAAAGTCTAATTCGATATTAAATATGATACACTATCCGTAACATTTATTGAAACCAAAATATCAGTCTTTAAACGGGTACATAAGTTTCAGTACCAAACATTCACCTGAAAATAAACTTGAACCCAAGCAAGGACCAAGGAGTAAAAAGCTACTAAGGTATGACCATAGAGCAACGTACAGGTATGTCATTAATCATTGAACTAACTTCCTGACACGTGTGCTATACAGTCCAAATCTCTTACCAAATCTGACGGCGATGGACCGCAAATGAGTTGGAAGAAATTAAAGAGAGGACTGAAGAGAAGATTACTATCTCTTTTCCTCGACAAATAACAATATTGTCGATCCATCCAATCGTTCCAAACTTTTTTAGATAAAAAGCAAAGGACTGAAGATTATTATTGCTTTTCCACCACAAATATCAATATCGTAGATCCATCCAATCGTCCCAGACTTTATTTTTTATAATGTTTTTACAGCCAAAATGCATCATATGACGAGTGATTATATTAAATTTCTGAATCTCTGGCATCTTTTCACTTGCTTCCTTCAAAGTTCTCTAAGTTAGTTCTTATCCGAGTACTGCATCAGAATTGCTTAATCTTTACAGTGGATCTAATCAAACGGAGAGCGTCTGTCATCAATCATTGAGCTGTTGAATCTTGTATGTAGTTAAAAACAGTTTGTGCGTCTTTATCACCACGGCCGCTGCAATTTACAACCACTTTTGTTCCATTGGGTAAAGTAGGACACAATTTCTCCAGAAATGCAAATGCATGAGATGCCTCCAACGCTGGAAATATACCCTCTGAGGTGCATAGCCTCACATATGCTGGAAACAATAGGAAACTTAAATCAGTTTGCACTTCAAGTTTCTATTAGTTAATTTGTTAATTTGCAGAACCTACCATCTACAGCTTCCTTGTCTGTAGCTGAATGGAACTCCGCTCTTCCTGTGTCTCTCAAAAAGCTCAGTTCTGGGCTAACTCCAGGGTACTCCAACCTGGGAATTAATTGAGAACAAGTTTAGTATTAATCTGAGAAAGTTTTTGGCTGTTTTGTGTATGCTGTTGTTGTTGTTAAACTCACCCTATGCCAATAGAATGTGGTTTGACAATTTGTCCTTCATCATCTTGCAAAAGATAACTCATAGAGCCATGATACACACCCACTTCCCCTTTAGCCAGAGTTGCGGAATGTTTCCCACTATCCAAACCAAACCCTGCAGCCTCAACTCCAATCAATCGCACATCCTCATCTCCTATGAATTCATGAAACAGTCCCAAAGCATTAGATCCACTCCCGATACAAGCAATCAATACATCAGGCTTCCCACCCCACTTCTCCATTGCTTGCTTCCTTGTTTCTTTGCCTATTACAGACTGAAATTCGCGGACCATGCTTGGACATGGATGAGGCCCAACTACGGTTCCAGTCAAGTAGTAGCTTGTCTCCAAGCTCCCAACCCATTGCCGGATCGCTTCGGAGCTTGCTTCTTTGAAGTTTCCTTCCACTGATTTAACCTGCATACGTACACTAGACGATGTGAAACTTTTGGCCGGACATAGGAGAACCTAGTCAAGACTTATCCAACAAATTAACCCCGACTAGTGAAGGCACGGAATATAAGCGCTACAATTAGAACAACTTACGAACCTTGGCTCCTAATAGCCTCATTAAGAGTACATTAGAGGATTGTTTTTCCATATCTGTGGTGCCCATAAAAATAGTAGAACCTAAAGCAAGCTTGGCACAGGCAGCTGCAGTAGCAACACCGTGTTGTCCAGCACCAGTAGCTGCTATAACACTAGTCAGGCCCATGCGTTTGGCAATCATCGCCTGTGCGATTGCGTTGTTCATTTTGTGTGCTCCACAGTGACTCAGATCCTCTCTCTTTACGTAAATTTCTGGTCCTTGCCCATCTTTGTTCTTGTAGTAATTTGAGAGCGCCCGAGCATAATAGAGAGGTGTCTCCCTTCCCACATAATCTCTTAGAGCTGTCTCAAGCTCCTCCTGTGCCAGATGAACGTTTTTACGTTATTTAAATGAGCTTTTATTGACATAAAGATCACAGTTTTCAAGCATGCAATAAGCGAACTTTGTGGCTAAGCGGATGCCTAAGTCACATATAGGACAACCATAAGATTAGACTTTGAAAGAGGATTATCTTGAGAAAGTGCTAAATTGTCTTGTCATCAGATCATGTTCAACAAACGAACCTGAAACTGTGGATCATGTAAAACATTGTTGAATTCGGCTTCGATCTTGCTCAAGCATGTCATGAGTGTCTCAGGAACAAACTTCCCTCCAAACCTTCCATATTTTCCAGGAATTATTTCTGCCCCGTTTTCAGGAATTTGTCTCTCCACCACCCGCCGATCAGTCACCAGGTTGGGCAGTCTAGGCTTGTTCAAAGTTTGACGATCAAAAACTAGAGCACAAACTATTTGGGATTTGTGAACTCTTTTATGACCTTCCTTGTAAGAGAAGGGAAATGAACAAGGCGATTGGCGAGATAGGAAAGTTGTCTGAATATTGGAGGCCATATCCATGCCTGAGTTAACTTAATAGTAGATGTGTGGAGGTCCAATATCAATGGGTGATAATACCTGCAATGAGTGGTATGCTTATATAGGAACTGGCGATGTTAGTTCAACAATTTAGCACATTTATCTTCAACGTGAAGTAGGAGGAGGAGAAAAAGGGTTGTACTATTCTTGCCCCATCGACCTCATTGAACCTCGTAAATAAGAAAAAGGGTGTACTATTCCTGGCTCATCGACCTGATCGAAAACTTACAATCCAACTACTATCATTACTTTCTTATAAATAAATTTTTAATTTTTAATATTTTTAAATTTTTTAATAAATCAATTATTATTAATATTAATAATAATCATTTCTTTTTTAATTAATAATAATAATAATATTTATTTTCATGATATATTATATTCATTTATATTTTTATTATCATTTTTTCTTGCATAAATTTATTTTTATTATTTATTATATTTATCCTTATCTTCGTTGTCATTTTCCGATATGAATGAACCCCCACTTAATTTAACATTTTAGCACATTTATCATGTAGCTGAAGTAAATTTTCTGATACGAATGAACCGCACTTAATTTAACATTTTAGCACATTTATCATCTAGGTGAAGTACAAGGAGAAGAAAAAGGGAGAGCGATTTCTGGTCATTGTTGGGTGATGAATTGTTCTGAAAAGTGAGAGTGAGATGTAAGAGGTTTTGGAGCCTCCACGTTTTTATTTTAGTACGTCCTCTCGTGAAATTAAGTTTCTTGATTGAGTAGTCTCTAACGTTGTACATTCATTTAGATCTATATAAAATTTTCTGATTTATTAAAAAAAAAGGGAGAGCGATGGGTTTGTACTTTGTACTATTCCTAGCCCCACCGACCTGATTGAACCTCGTAAATAAACACGATTTTCGTGGGGAGCATATGTTCAGTGCTCTGGGTTTGTTTGTGATATTGTTTGTTCTTTTTGCTAGATTCATCTCCTCACTGCTAGATACTTCATACTGTCACCATTCTCCTCATCAAAGCATAAAACCCCCTCCAAAAATTAATACAAACTCCCCATACACGCATGAAGACAAATCGTCAACCGTATAGAGAGACAGTGACCCCAAGCAAGGAAGATTTGATATTTAAGCCATAAAAAGAAATACTTACCCGACCCTGGAGCGACCAACGTCTTGTCTACTCGAGATCCGAACAGATCCGGAGGGAAGAGCAGTCGGGGAGGATTTCCAGTCGGGGACGAAGACGAACAGTAGTCGGGGAGAGCCGACGTCTTGGGCACGCAGAGATGCGAAGAGATCTGGAGGGAAGAACCAGTCGGGGACGAAGACCAGTCGGGGACGACGACGAACAACAGTCGGGGGAGAGCCGGAGTCGGGGAAGAAACAGAGGCTGGAGTCGTGGGCAAATGAGTCAGACGAAGAATGAAGAGGCGGAGTCAGAGTCAGAATGTCGCCAGTCCTACGGTTTGGAGCTAGACAGAAATAATTGTCGCTGTCTGTCGGTGGCAGATGACAAAACCGGCTGAGACAGAAACCAAACACGCTGGAGTGACAGGATTTTAATGTCCTGTCCACTGTCCCCACTCACGGGGACAGCAACCAAACAGGGGGTAAGATCCAGCCCGTATTCTCTCATATGGAAGATAAAGACGATCCTCCGATTCATTATTTCAAATCTAATGGAGATCCAGTCTATGTAAGTCATTATCGTGGATACTTTGTATGGGATGTCGACTCATCTATGTGCGAACCAGACTGTGAGATCTGTCTCAACCTTGAGTCAGACTCAAATGATGATGATCCAAAATCTCAATGAAGAAGGAAGAAGAAATCAAAGCCCAAATCTCAGTACTTGCCCTCCTCTTGGTGAGAATCCAGATCGATCCATATGGACACGACTTTTTAAGGTAATAAGCTAAGGGATGAAACTAGATGGGAAATTATGACAAAATAAAACAATGATTTTCCCAAATCCTTTTGACTTTCCACAATTACAAGGCCCGTATAGCAATGCCACTCTGAAGTTTCTTTGATTATTATTTATCTGTTACGAGTAAACGGGATTAGGTAACCACTAACCATAAAGTTGAAAAGCTTAGATTGATTTGTGTTCTCTTTTAAAGACTTGGATTTTAAATGTCAAAACAAAGAAATGTCCCAAATCCTGTCTGCCAAAACAATTTTACAGTTGTAAGCAACAAATAAAGGAGAAGATTCTGCTTTGTGTTGAAGACAATGGCAAAATTAAAGTGAGAACGACCACATACTCTTTGGACCATTTTAGGTGATATCTCTTTTTATGACATAAAAGTTTTTTAAAATAGATTATTGTATTATTCTTTTCATTTGAAAAGTTGTTTACGAAATGTTTCTTTCAAGAATGAGAAATTCAATTTTTGTTTTATTGTGCTTTTTATGTAGAGAGTTGGAAATCCTGTCCTCTCTTCTTTGAGCTCCAATACCATTCAATTGTTTCTTTTGTTTTACAGAATCAAACATGAATGCTTTTTTTAAAGCCTAATTGCAAATAAAAATAAAAATAAAAATAAAAACGGAAAGTAGGGCCGAGGTGCATATATATTACTTTTCATTGTGTAACATTATGCACTGTGACTTAATTAGGAGATCGTATAATCTATATCAATTCTATTATAAATACAATAAAAATTAGATGTTAATTTTATTAAACTATAAATTAATTTATTAATAAAATCAATTAATAAATGTAAATCATCATGATAATTTAATATATTTAACATATTTTAATTATAACGTTCACGATTATACAATTTATAATATTATAAATCATTGAATCTAATATTATAAAATAAAATTTAGCATATATATTTTAATATTTTATTCATAATTCTTGATTTTAAAATAATTTGTACCTTCATAAAGTGAACATACTAACTTGGATCAGAATGTTAATTAGTTTGACTCGCATAAATTGACTTTTGAATGTAATTAACGCCAAGTGAAAGAAAATTAAAATGAGATGAGGTCCTGCTATAATAAAGTAGTCAGTGCAATAATGATCAATCAACCACCTAAGTAGCTATATTAGTATTATAAGTTGTGCAATTATGTTGGTTGTATGATAATGGGGTAGTTGTTCGGCTTCAACATTTGTAAAATACACATTTATTACCTTATTTTAGTTTCCAGATGCTTTTATGTATGAATCTAATAACTGATCAGTTCGAGCTTTATTTAACAAGTTTATGTCATTGAAAGAAAGCACTCAGAGAAATTACCTCTCGTATTTTGTGTTTAATGGATTTAAAATATTATATATATATATATATGCTGTTGATACAAAAAATAAAAATACTCAATTACCAAATCAAACCCTCCTTTAAGATAAAGTAGAGGTGCATTTTTTGTTGCAAGAAATTAAAAGAGACTCTTTTTTTATTTTAAATCAGGATATTTATCGGTTGATCGAGTAACTAATCTCCTTATTAATTTATAAGCACACATGATAGAATAGCTGGCCAAGAAGTAAATTAAAAGAGACTCTGGGAAGCAAAAATGCTGAATAGAAAATAGAATGCGTACAAACATCAATTACCAGGCACATCTAACGGAAACCGGAAAGAAAATCAATAAAGCATCCACTAGCAGTACTAAAAAAAAAGCCTACGGTAGGTTAACCACATGATTAGTGGACACCTTTGAAGCTGATGTGCTGAATTACAAAAGTAACCTTACCTACAATTGACTTCAAAGTTTACCAAGGTGCGGTCGCTCACAAAGACCTAAACAATTGCGAGGATAAGCTTAAAAATAAAATAGTTTTAGATTATATTTTTTAGAAGATATGATACAAATTACGTGATATAATTGCAGCAAATAATGATAATGAACACCAAATATATACTATTGTAATATTTATTTTGCAATTGATATGTATTTTATAATTTAAAATAATTATTAAATTTAAACTTGTTTAATTAAAAGATAAATTATATTTTAAATTTGATACTATATAATACTAATTACGATATAAAAAATGTTCAATTAAATATTAAAAATTTTAATTTGTAATTTGGAAATAATTATTGTAAATATAACTAATAATTAATTTTAATTTAATGTAATCATCATATAAATTTGAGTTTTTGTAGATAGCGTAAGAATATTAAAAATTGTAATTTGTAAGTTGAAAATAACTTTGAAATTTTAATATTTTAATTACTAAATATTTATATGCTCTCTAAAAAATCAAATTTATATGATGATTATATTAAAATTAAAAATTAATTATAAGTGAAAAAATTAAAATTTTTATTAATATATTTAATATTTTGACTAGTATTAAAAAATTTTAATTTAAAATATAATGTGTCTTTTAATTAAATATGAATTTAAAATTTTTATTAATCAACTTAAACTAGCGAATTTAATAAAAGCTTTGAGCAAGGGATGAAGATCTATTTAGACCTTATAATTACAAAAGTATAGAAACGGAAATAAAATATACTTATGTTTCTTACGTGTTGTTTCGCTATATCTATTACGAAAATCCAGTTGTAAGTTTTCTCTGCAAATGCAATCATAGGGACATATACCAAGTCAGAGTCACTGTCTCCCTTGCGCAAATTCTCTCTCAAGCAAACAAACCCATACTTCTCAGACTCTCTTCCCACTTACGCACCTATCGAAGTCATGTCTCCGATGAGCCTTACAGTAATTGTTTCTCTTCTCACACTCTCACTTTTCACCACCCCAACAACCCCAGCCGTGGACTCCTTCGTGTACGGCGGCTGTTCTCAGCTCAAGTACACCCCAGGCTCACCCTACGAGTCAAACGTCAACTCCCTTTTAACCTCCCTCGTCAACTCAGCCACCTTTACCACCTATAACAACTTCACTATTAAAAGCTCCTCATCGCCGGATATTCTCTACGGCCTTTTCCAATGCCGCGGCGACCTCACTGCCGGGACTTGCGCCTCTTGCGTGGCCCGCGCCGTCAGCCAGTTGGGCACCATCTGCCTGCAAGCCGCCGGCGGTGCTGTCCAGCTCGACGGCTGCTTGGTCAAGTACGACAACGCGACGTTCTTGGGGATGGAGGACAAGACCGAGGTGCTGAAGAAATGCGGGCCGTCGATTGGGTATGGTTCTGATGAGTTGACCAGGCGCGACGCGGTGTTGGACTTCTTGGGAGCGAGTGACGGGTCCTACAAGCCTTACCGGGTTGGAGGGTCTGGGGATTTTTCGGCTGTAGCGCAGTGTGTACAGGATTTAAGTGCGAGTGAGTGTCAGGACTGCTTGTCGGAGGCCATTGGACGGTTCAAAACGGAGTGCACCGCCGCTGCATGGGGAGACATGTACTTGGGCAAATGCTACGTGCGGCTCTTCGCAAGTGGGTCCCGCTCCCACGGTGGAAATGGTAAGCTGTTTCACCACCGTCTCTGGCGGTGGTGGTGGTTTGTGGTTTCTGGATTTTGGTTTGTTTCTTTTCAGTTAAAATTGGTCTAAAATCATTTTATGTTTAAAGGTAAAATGATATTTTGACCATTTCAAATTGAGGTCGACTAACTTAAAGTTTTATGTTTGAATTTCACGTTTTTTGCGTGGTGATAATCAGGTGTATTTAAAAAATTCAGGGGTTTTTTTTAATTCTTTTGTTTTTTCTCGTCTTCTCTCCTACTCTCTATTTCTTGGTCGATTTTGATTTTATTGTGTAATATAGTGGGTTTCTATTTACTTAAGTGTGAGGAAGTGTAAGGATTTGTGATGTTGTGACTATCTGTTGTATAAAGTTAGTTGGAGCAAGGAAACTCCATTCGAATTCTTCATTTCTGTTAATGCCTCCATAGGTATGGCTAAAATGCTTACAATTTTTGTTTAGATTAATGGTGTAGTTATTTAATCAAAAGTTGATGACGGGTATGTTACTGTAGGTTAGCTGCATTCAATTTTCTTTAACTTGATGTGATTGTGTATGAATAACATGATAGTTAATTTAGGCAGGCAAGTGCGATGAAATCATCCTCATTATAACTCTTTGACTAATTGAGTGGTGAAAACTCTGCCCAAAGACTAGGACTTTTCTTGTGCAATAAACAAAAGCCAACTCTCAAGCACTTGCTCCCCACCATACGGTAAAGTATGAGTTCTAGAAATCAACAAGGAATCCGATGTAATCAGACTTAACCATGGCCACAAATGATAGCTCTAGCGTTCAAAGTGTTTGAAAAGCTATAAATTAAGAAAGAGTATCTCTCCGAATGATGTCAAATCCTAATATATAGCACACATGTAATCTCATCCCTCAAGGTGGAATCAGGAAATTCTCACACCTGGTAAGTAATAATGAGAAGAAACTTTCTTAAAGACTGTTGAGCTTTTCTAGTAAAGATCAGTGCTCATGCGTATGATCAGCTTGAAAGTTCCTAAGCGATAATAATCAGTTTATGATTGATAGTTTCATTGTCAGAAGTTACTAGGATGATCCATGTTTTTGCCTAATTTTGAGTTGTTTCTTAATCTTCTGCTTTTCTGTAGGTAACAATAATGATGATGAGATTGAGAAGACATTGGCAATACTAGTTGGCCTAATTGCCGGGGTTGCATTGCTTATTGTGTTCCTTTCTTTCTTAAGAAAAGTATGCGAAAAAGGAAAAGGTAAAAAGGGCTCTTCTCTTATTCTCTGTTCTTGATACTTTTTATATATATATTTATATATGAATAACTCATCATTTCTATCTTTTTAGGCTCTTAAAAACTGTGAATTGTGACTCATGCTTTATGCTTTGTTTCAATGTGCAGGTGGTAAATGATAGAATCTGCATAGTATCAAGAAGTATGCCATTGTGTCTACTATTTCCTAGTCAGCCTGGTAACTAGCTTTACTTTCGGTGGCCTATTTGCTTCACTTTTGCTTGTGATCTCACTTTACGAACTTTCCCTTTTTTGTTATGTTCATCTCTAAAGAATTGTTGGAAGGATATAGGTGTATAGATAGATGTTGGTGGAGACTCGACGACAGGGGCACCTTGAAATAAGTGAAAAAGAAAAAGTTGCAATAAGGTGGTGAATGTCTAAATATGCCACACTCAATTCAGCTCACTCGAGTCTAATACCAATTAAAGTTAGCTTCGTACCAAATTATTTTTGTACAAATGCTGAACACTTATGTTGTCGTGATCTTCGTGGTGATGCTCTGGTTTGTTGGGTATTATTGCAACTTTAATGTTGATTTACGTCAACATAGTACCTGTTAACATTTATGTCAATTCATTATTCACTTTTTTACATATCCATGAGAAGCGCTCATCCCTCTTTTTAATATAGTAACACCTTTGTTTGATATTGATAATATGATTCAGCTACGTCCAAAAGTTAGGTGGAAAGGCAGTTTTCTAGTAGAGAGTACTCTCATCAATGGTATTGCAATATGTTTGTGTACTTTGGATGAATTTTTGTTAACAGTTATGGTGATGAGATAAGAACATGTTTTATCAACTTTTTTCTTTAAACATTAGTATAGGTTGCCAGTTAAGTAAATTCAGCAGTTCTTTGAGATTGGACGAAGGGAACTTGTAACCAATCGGGAAAATCATCCCAATTGAATGGCTGTGCATTGAAGTTTATTACATATGGAGATCTCAATTAACAATAATTGCAGTTAATATACAAAGTATTCCAATCGTAATAATCATTAATTAGAACCGATGAAGTATTCAATGCACAAAGCTTTCGCTTTGCAAAGGTCCGGAGAGAGTTAAGGTATACATAATCTTACCTTTATATTTTTACAAAGAGATTGTTTCCATAACTTGAAAAAAATTAAAATTGAACCCTAAAGAAAGAGAAGGTTTTTAACTCCCGACATATCATGCTCAAATATTTCAAAATTTGTAGGTTTTGGCGTGGACTTATCTTATACTGTGCTCTCTCTAATTTTATGTTGAATGTTTGTTTTTAATTTGGTAATTGAAGGATATTTGGTAATTTATATCCGTTAATTTTACATTTATTGATTATTAACGGTAAATTTAATTTTTTTGATTTATTAAAAAATGTATTTATTACATTTAAAATATGTAACATATTCAGTACTGTTTACCTAATGTTTTTGTATAACACTTATGTGTTTATATCTCTTTGAACTAGTATTTGTATATTTTGTTTATTCTGTTTTGTCCTGTTTATAATATTTATGTATTAAACATCGCATTCATATCGAACGGGAATCTGCGAAAGTGTTCCATTAGCATAAAAAACACAACCTGCTATGGCGAAGTGTTGGA
This sequence comes from Erythroxylum gracilipes, assembly GCA_026413385.1. NCBI lineage: Eukaryota > Viridiplantae > Streptophyta > Magnoliopsida > Malpighiales > Erythroxylaceae > Erythroxylum > Erythroxylum gracilipes. The sequence goes on along the minus strand of JANZLC010000002.1, from coordinate 13,720,677 downwards.
CCAAATCATATTCATCATATAGCTTTTCAAGAGCAAATTACAGACTTAGAATCACCAATGCAATCGGCTAAGCTTATCATGAAAAGTACCATAGGCTTTCATATGGTTACAATGATTAATCCTATGTTCATTCCATTTTTATATATCCTTCAGAAATAAAAAAAAGGGGGACAATTAGAATGGGTTAAAAGAGGACCATGATTCTAATGAGTGAGTGACATTCGTGAACTTTGTTCTCTCTCTTCTATTATCTGTTTTTGCTTTAGCAATTGCTTTCAAATTTGGAGTTTCTCTACAAGGTGGGGCTGTCCCAAGCTACACCGTCGACCTACCTCACAAGCATTCTTGAAGAGATTCTCTCTTTTTTAAGCTTCATCTAAATGTCTTCCACTTATCAAGAGTTTAGCTGATTAGACTCTCCCATGCTGTAACAAAGGAATATTGAAAACCAAAAGAATGAAATAAGGCATGTCTGTACTGAATTGATATTTTTTTTGTAGCTGAAAAGATTAAACAAAGTATATATCTTCATTTACCATTTAAAAATTGAATTAATTAACTGTGCTATCTTATTGTATTATGACTATCGTTTTCATTATCTTATTACTAGCCCACCTGCAACCGCAGACATTGGTCAATTTTTGAACCAATCTATACGTTATCATTAGGTCTCAAAAATATTTGTCTCCTCATGTTTATCCAGTTGTCCAAGCAAATTCCGTTTGCTATGGCCAGTTTATGAATATTAGGTTGGCCAAAAGTTTCGTGAGGTTGATTAGGATGTTCTTTTATTGCCACTAAGAGATCAGCCAAATCAGGGTGATAACTAGATGGAATTCAACAGTTGTCACTACTTGTCCAGTAGAGGTGGACATCTTTTTGTAGGTAATAACATATCTGGGGTAGTAATGCTGCAATGGTCCCTTGATAGCAATATTGCCTTTTCTTTTTTCAATCTACTATCGGAGCTAATAGTCCAATACTATAATCAAAATTAGTTATGTTCCTTACTCGTGTATTTGGTTGTACCTCTTTTCAATCAATGACGTGAATATGTGAAAGCAAAGCATAATCCTTGCAGCTGTATGTGAAAGTTAATTCAAATATCGCCTAGTTGCCAAGGCAAATAATGTCTTTAAGTCATAGTTCGGTGGGTGAAAGTCTCTTAATTACTTGGATTAAATTTCGAAAACCAATTTCTTTAACAAATAAATGTATCATTGAAGTGGTTTGGTAAATTGCTTCTAATTCCACCCCAACTGACGCCAACCTCTCATTTTCAAATGTGTATAGTCCAATTGAATCTTGCCAGGTACAACCATAGACTTGAATCATAAAATATAGGAGACCTAAAGTCAATTGGTCAAGATACCAAGGGAAGGCAGTATTTCGTTGAACCGTCACTTGTCTTCACCGTAAACAACATTAGAAAGTTCAATTATGAGATTCATATATTTCAATATTCTTTCTCAATCACCAATTTTAATATGCATGGCATGCTTATCTTGGTTGAAATTTAGGTCCAAATTACATCAAACACCGGATGCCATGTCTTGAGGGGTAATTATAAATACTTAAATAGGAGTGACTCTTATTTATTAAATAGCAAAGGGTTGTTGAATCATTTATTGAATAACAAAATACTTAAATTTTTTATAATTTTGCTTTTTTATTTTTTGTTTTTGTGAATGTTTAAATGGGAAATTTTTTAAATATTACTTTTATGTCGATGTGACAGAGAGGTAGAGAAAGAAGAAAAGAAGAGAAAGAGGATTAGGTTAAAAAATGTTATTAACTTTTCAAAATAGTAATTATATTAAAGCAAGAAAAGAATTTACCTTATCCTTATCTATAAATCTCTGTAACAATGATAAGAACACTAACTTTAAAAAAATAAATAAGAAAAAAAATTAAATATATATTCAACGAATCAAATTTATTGTATATATTATTTTATTTTGTTATATGATTATGTATGACATAACTGAGAATATTTAAAAATATTTTTTCATAGAATTCATTGTAGGGAAAGAGTTACCTCTTATTTAAATAAATTAATACTCTTTGGCCAAGTTGCAATGTCAATTCAAGTGAAGTGCATGCAAATTAATTGTACTTTTAGAATAGATATGAAAACAAACTTGCCTTATATTTTTAAGTTTATTTTATAAACTCTCACATATTTGCCAATGTTCTCAGTATATAAGACTTTTCTTTTTATAGGAATTTAAAGAGGGTCATAATATATGTAACTTTTTTTTTGTAAGCTGCTTAGAGTAACTTTATCAGTTACTCCAAAACTCTCCCATATTTTTACTAGAGTTAAAAGTTTAGAAAAATTCAATAGATAGCATTGTTCTTAACAGTTCACTTTCATCAAACACTAGTACTAGTGAGACTTGAATACAAATGCTTATTCTAAGTAAACAAGGCTTTTGTTTATCATAAACCAAAATTTAGGTGTAATCCATGTACTGTTTAGAGAACAATTATGAAAAAAAAGGGTTAATATGAGGATATTTTTAAGACAACTTATTGGAACTAGTCACAATCACACCCATTAGCAATAATCGCTCCGAAGAATTACTGCAGTCTTTTTATCTTATTTTTAGTTTCTATCTATAATCAACAGAGGCGCATAAGATAATGACCATCAGAAGCAACCAGAAGCCACACTTCAATTATGAGAATAGAGAATGGACTCGTACTTCAAAATGGACAACAAGAACCTTCGTGGTTTTTTACTCCACTTGCTTATCTTGCTTAAAGTGGGCACTGACCAAGATGGGCTCGAAACTTCCAGGCGATAGACTTCGGAAGATGGTGACAATTAATTGGCTAGAAAAAGTGAAAGTATTATAATGCTGTGTTACGTAAGTGTTACTGTAGTGCTATCTTCGTGATTCTTGATTGTAAAGGTAAAAATCTTAAGCGTAGGAGTTTTTGGTGTTGGATATTTCCTAAGAGCTGAGAACAGATAATAAGGATATAAAAATTTTGTCTTTCATTCTATTTATTTGTCATTCTCACCATTTTTTGTTCCGTCTTTAAAAAATAAAAATAAAATTTTTTGTTCCGTCTTGAGGGACCAACATGGTGCCATAAGATGTTAAATAGACTCCGCTTCCTTCCGACTGGGTAAAACTCAACACAGACGGAGCCTGAAATTCCACAACTGCATTCGGCAAAGCTGACAGTGTTCTCCGCCGAGTTGATGGTTCATGGCTTCTGGGGTTTAACCGTTTCGTTGGTGTAAGCTCCGTCTTCAAGTCTGAACTTTGGGGCCTTTATGATGGTCTGAAGCTCGCTTGGTCTATGGATATCCGGCGCCTCGTGGTTGAATGTGACTCAGCAAGCATTGTAAAGCTTTTGACCTCTCGAAGCAGCGACAATCGTGCTAACAGCCTGTTGCGCAACATCATAGAGTTGCTTGATAGAGATTGGAACGTTAAGGTGATCCATGAGTTTCGAGAGGTAATGTGGTGGTCAATAAGCTCGCCAAAAGGGCCGATGTAAACCACCGCGGTATCCAAACTCTCGACCAGTGTCCTCACGATTTGCAGAAGGATTTGTTCGATGACAGCCATGACATAGTGCGGGCTCGTGGAATCAAAACTAGGCTCGTGACTTAATACAGTCTCACCCCTAAAGTAGCACCCTCCTTATTATCAAAAAAAAAAAAAAAGCCTGTTGGAAGATAGAAGCCAACCTCTTTATGCTTTTCCTTTTCTTTTCATTCTCTCTTTTAAGCTGTCATATTATGATTGCTAAACAGTAACAACTCACGAGGAGATAGATTCCTTTTAGGTTACACGAATATTGAGTTCGTATTGTCCTCAAGTTTTAGTTAAGATCAGTATCAAACATTTAACTCGGATTTAGCTTGAATAAATTAATTCAACTTTAAATATACTTGCTTAATGTAACTTTACATCAGAGCAAACCTTAATGTGAAATTATTATCCATGTTTACCCTTAACTTAAACTATTGGTTTACTGATTAGGGGTCAACAAATATTAATTAATTTTGGTATCCTACCTATGCTTGCTAATAAAATGTAATTTTGTTATATTAATTAGATTCATCTCTTTTTTATTGTATTGTTACAAGTAACAAGTAAGTTATTATATAATTGTATATTTAACTTATGAAAAACTTAAATTGAATAGTTGTAATCATTTCAATTATTTAATTTATGGTTTAATATTTTTCATAAAGCTTATTGTTATCATTTAATTGATAAAGAATAATATCATAACTAACCAATTAATGGTAACTTTTGATTTGAATGCTATGTTTGAATCAATCAATTTAGAAAAATTGAGACTTATTATGATTATCCTAATAAGTATCAGACCAACGCCTTGAATTATGAAATTTTATTCTTTTTTAAACCAATAATAAAAGTTATAATTGAATGAGATCTTTTTTTGAATTGGAGTTAAAGTAAAATTAATTTTTTTGTTATATTCAGTTGATTTATTTTAATTCTTAGCTAATTTTAGTTCATTCATTAAATAATCATAAACCTCCCATTTTTTATCAACTAAAATTAAGAAACTAATTTTTAGTTCTCTTAGTATTCAATTCAACTTTATAACTACTACAAGAGTTGAGGGAATCAGAATTGATTTTAAAGGCCTTGATAACCTATAAGAATTACTTTAGTTTCTTAGTTTCTTTGCTGTATTTTACTACTAATCTCGTCTTTTATGGGCTCTCAAGATACTTGGATCACGAATCTCCCAATGGTAATCCAAATTTTATAATTTTGAAATCTGAATTTCCATTTCCTGTCTTTACAATAGAAAAAAAAAAAAGAAGAAAGAATAAGAATGCAGGGGCATTTCATCAAACACTAAACTTCCATTACGTTAAAATTCTAGTCGTTATTTAAAATTCAAAGAATATATCTTTCTTTTACTTTATGATTTCTCATAGGTGGGTAGGTAAAGTGTATTTAAAGATTAGATTTTTGTCCGTTAATTAGAAAATTGTAATTTTAATATTACAATTAATCTAAACATGGATTAATAAAAAAAATATGAATAAATTTTAGGTAATAACTTTACTCTCAATCGTGATAGTTAAGGTTGACAATTGAACTTGAGAAGGATAAAACGATATTTTTTTTGAAAATTTTTAAAAATAATAAATTGAGTCAGGTTGAACTTAAGTAATGTCAATAATAATAGAAGTCAAATAGTAACAATAGAATTTATTGTTTAATTTAAAAAAATAAACAATATTACATTATTATTGATATAATATTTAATTGATAAAAAATTAATTTCGTCAAACTTTATATCTATTAAGAGTTTGTTTTAAATATTTTGGAAGTCTTAAAATTTACTTTAATCACTTGGAAATATTAGAATTCAAGTTATATTTTATTATTATACATATTAAAGTTAAAAATTTTTTTGGCCTTTTTCAAAATAGACAGGTAGTATTCAATAAGATAATTATTTGTCCTATTTAAGCAACAAAGCGGATAAATGGGTCATATCCCAGCCTTGGAGTCACAATCCCAAACGGCAAGTCGTGCTACAAGAAAAGTGTTGCTTGTTTAGGGGCTGTACTTCCCACCTCTTCTTCCTCTGCCTATTCAAAACTCTTTTTGCGGCTCAGTCTAACATCATAGGGGTCCAACAAATTGCTCATCTTTCGGGTTAGCCTATTTTCGCTTCACTTAATCTTTTTTCTTTTTTCTCTTTAATATAAAGAAAAAAAAAAGGGGAACTTGAACATCATGTTTTGTTTCATATCTTAATTTGTTGCTTTTCACTGGAATGATTTTAGGAGCTTCTGATGCGACGGTGGCTAGCTCTTCTGACACCAAGCCACTTCGCTCATTGGCCTATCTCTTTTAAGCTCTCCTTGAACCCTATTCTTCGATTCCGACTTACATCCGTCAGCTCTTCACTTTCTTCATATTCCACAAGCTCTTCATATTTGCATCAGTTTTCTCCGTTTCCTTGCTCTCATTCTAATCCCACCTCTTTAACTTCCTACGAGCAACGTAGGATCGTTGTTGGGTTGTCCCAGTTGATCAAACGGCAGCAAGGTTGTGCCTTAAAGCGCTTTGCTGCGAAATTTTGTCCCTTTTTGATTGTGAAGATTATGACACTGTTGATATATCGTGAAACTTCTTTTGCATTCTTCAAGCTCGCTTTTCAGTTTGATTCTGATTCTGCTATTCAATATGGGTCAATTGTTGCACATTTGTTGGCTGCACGGAATGTTCGGTTTCTTGCTCAGGATGTGGTTTCCTGGGTTATTGGGAGCGTTGAGCCTAGTAGGAGCAGAGATTTGGTCGATTTTATGTGGGAGAATCATTATCAATACGAGTCAGATTTCTCTGTCCTTGATACCCTGATGCGAAGTTTCTTGAATGTGGATATGTGTTATGAGGCATTAAATATTTTAAGTAGGATCAGGGAGGTGGGATTGGTGCCTAGTCAATCTGCAATGTCTATTCTTTTTAAGTCGTTGCTCAGAGTTGGTGACTATGGTAGTATTTGGAAGTTGCTAAGGGGTATGATTTGTGGAGGACCTCACCCGTCTACAAAAAATTTTAATGTATTGATTCTTGGTTTTTGCAGAAAAGGATACGCCCAAGTTGGAGAGAGTTTGTTCCATGTGATGGGGAAGTATAAATGTGAGCCAGATGTATATTCCTATAATTTTTTGGTTCATGCACATTGCACGATGGGCCAAACTTCAGCTGCACTCAATTACGTGCATTTGATGACTCAAAATGGTTTTCATCCAATTGAATCTACGTTTGGTGCAGTTGTAAATGCGTATTGTGATAAGGGAAATGTCGTGGAAGCTAGGAACGTATTTGATGAAATCCAACAGGCAGGTTTTTCCCCAAATGTTGCCATGTATAACACTTTAATGGATGGTTATGTTAAGGCAAGAGACATTAGTCAAGCTAATATGCTTTATGAGGAAATGAGGAATAGGGGCATAGCACCTGATGGCACAACATTTAATATTTTGGTTGCAGGGCATTACAGATATGGAAAGGAAGAGGATGGTGATAGGTTGTTGAGGGATTTGTCAGCGTCGAATATACTTCCAGGTTGTTCACGGCACGACATTTCTGTTGCTGGTTTGTGTTGGGCAGGTAGGTTGGATGAAGCTACTAAATTGTTGGAAGATATGCTTGAGAAAGGAACACCCCCGAGTGTAATTGCATTTAATTCCATAATTGTAGCTTATGGTCGGGTAGGACTGGAAGAGAATGCTCATAAAGTGTACAATATAATGGTTAAATTTGGATTAATCCCCTCATCTACAACTTTCACCTCTCTACTTATAGGCTTGTCCAGGAAAGGGAGACTGCAGGATGCGAGGGAACTTCTAAATAGAACGATGGAGAAAGTCTTTCCCATCAATAAAGCAGCGTTTACTGTACTATTGGACGAGTATTTTAGGATTGGGGACACAAATGGGGCTTATAATCTGTGGAATGAGATGAAAGAAAGGAGAATAAGTCCTGATAGTGTTGCCTTCTCAGCCTTTATCAACGGCCTCTGTAAAGCAGGTCTGGTGGAGGACGCATATGATGTATTCTTAGAAATGTCAAGAAATGGCTATATACCCAACAATTTTGTCTACAATTCTTTGATTAATGGATTTTGCAAATGTGGGAATCTTTGTGAAGCATTGAAATTGGAGAAGCAGATGAGGCAAAAGGGGCTTCTTCCCGATATTTTTACTATGAATATCATCATTGATGGGCTTTGTAAAGAGGGAAGAATGAAGGCTGCGGTTAATGCACTAACAGATATGTATACCATCGGTTTGACTCCAGATATTGTCACTTACAATACTTTGATTGGTGGATATTGTAAGGCATTTGACATGGCTAGTGCAGATGAGTTGATGAATATAATGTATGCTAGTGGATGGGACCCTGATATGACCACCTATAACACTCGAATTCATGGATTCTGTCGCAGTAGAAAAATAAGTCGAGCTGTCTTTATGCTGGATGGGCTGATTGCAGCGGGTCTCGTTCCAAACACAGTAACATACAACACCATGCTGAATGCTGTTTGTACAGATATTCTGGACCGTGCTATGATCTTAACTGCAAAATTGATGAAGATGGCTTTTGTTCCAAACGTTGTCACGACTAACATCTTATTGTCTCACTTTTCCAAGCAAGGGATGCCTGAGAGGACGCTCATATGGGGCCAGAAGTTGACAGAAATTTCCTTTGACCTCAATGATGTCTCATATAAGATAATGTATAGAGCCTACCGCCTTATTATGCAAAATAACACGAAGCCCTCAAGACCAACTTGTGAAAAAAGCCTGTTTCTGGACTTCCTCATGTATATTACCTACAACCACCTAAGAAGCAGTAGATCTTGTGGCAAGATAAATCAAGATTCACTTGAGCTGACTGAAACTGGCTGATGAGGCAATCAAGGTAGAATCATCTTCTTTGTCTTTCCCTTTTTCATAACATCTGTGATATTACAATTTAATTTATTTTCTTTATCATTCACCTTCTCGTAGTTTTGCTGTTCTCATTTGTTGATTCTTGGTGCTGAGGCGATATAATCCTTATCTGAATGAGAAGCCCTTTTCTCTCTTTTCCTTGCAGTCCAAGTTGAAATCTTATTCCATTTTTATGTTAGGAAAATATTGATTTGTGCAAATGTGTGATGGAAACTTTCTCCAATTTCCGAAGTTGGAAGCTTTTGGAACTTCAGCTGATTGCGAAAAGCACTGACTAGGCTAAGCGGAGAGAGGGGCAACGATTTGTTAGATTATCGTTTCCACAAATGGCTTATAAGTACTCAGCAGCGGAATAGCATGGCTCTTTTAGAGCAGGTTAGTAAAGTAGAGTTGCGCATTTGAACGTGTCTACTTAACTTGAAGGTTTATATAGTAGAATCCTTGCAAGCGACAGAATTGTCACCCGTGAAAAGTTGAGCTGCCTAGGGTTGGTGATACTGAATGAAAGGCCCTTACTTCTAGTTGCAACTAAACCTCTTTATGTTTGTCTTGTCATGTAGTTAACTTATAAGCATACATACTCCTACTTCATCGCGTAATATTTTGCCATCCCAATACTTTGGCATTTATGCGAAGGGTACTCTTGTGTTCAGGACTTGAGGTCCAAATCCGGTTATCATGAAGATGAAATTTGCATGGGAGCACTTCCAAAGCTCAGTTATGCTGGATTCCTATCTCCCTCCCTCTCTCTTCCATGATTTCATATAGATTTTGGCAGTAGACAGATGGGATCCGGTTTCAGATTTTGAGAAGCTAGCAATGTTTTTGTTTGCAGGTTGCAAACGAATGGTGAAGGGAAATTATTGAAGAGTTTGAATTGCAGCACGGAGCTCCAAGGCCTGCAGCACTTGTACAGCTAAGAGAGTTGAAGATTTTGCACCTGATCGCCCTATTTCCAAGATTTAAGTGAAGTTTCGACTTGAATTTGTGGGTATAAGTTAACACTGTTAACACTGATGTACTGATATAAAAATAATTCTGTAGCATTTTGTATGAAAAGATTGTCATCAAAATAAATATCGATCATCATTCCCACATCTAGGAACTGATTTTCCTGAAATAGAGACGTGGAAACAAGCTTAGCTTGGGCAACATACTATCCAGAATCTGGGGTGAATATTGAACTCGGACCAAACCTGTTCAAATCTATAAGGACCAAAATATAAGATGAAGCTAGTACCGTATGCGCAATGTTAAAACACAACAAAAACACAACACCCGAAAAAAACAAAAGAGAAGCAGACAGACTAAACATTGAGTTAAGCAGTAGTAATGTATGGAGCTACAGATTAATTCATTCATATGTGGGGCAATGATGATCCAAATATTCGAAGAAGCAGTCGTTTGTGTTTGCTGCCTCCGTAACTTGAGCGACGTACGCCGAGTTTAAGAGCTTCCCGTCCTTCCTTGGCAGATCTTTTCCTTGCGACCGTTAAAAGAGCAGCGCCCGTTTCAGTCTCTTTCCAACCATTTTCAGATGTATCATTCATCTTATTTTCAGATTGATGTTTGTCGTCTTGATGGGTATGAGCTTCATCTGCATCACCAGAAGTGGTAGTACTAGTGGTGCCCCACCATCTGTTTGAAGCAACTGATAAGCCGTTTGGCGGAAACCCATACTTAAACTCATCCATTCCCTTAATGATCGTTAAACTTGGAGTCACACCTTGCTGCTGCTGCTGCTGCTGCTGTACTTTCTGAGGAGACATAGTGTCACCTTGTCTTCGAATAACAAAAGAAACCTAATTAAGGATCTTACAAGAAAAGAAGAGATGTGGGTTAGGAACAAAGTTGAAACCATACCCAAGTGCAGAAGTAGCATCTAGTGATTTAAGAATGTCTTCAATGCTTTTCCCAGCTAAAACCTGCACTTTGAGATATCCCTAAATAAGCAAATCACCAAATCCAAAACTTAGTAATAAACAAATTTGATGAATTTGTTATACCTTCCTATAAGGCCACCTCTCGAGCCCATTTTCCCTGCAGATTTTTTTAAGCACGCTTACACATACACCTGAATCAAGAGTCAGAAAACGAATACAGTTTTTTTTTTATCGAAAAAAAAAACGCATACAGATTCTTAGCTTTAGTATTAAAAGGGAAAAGATGTAGAAGAAAGAAAGAGAGAAACACTTAAATTAGACCTAGATAGTTAGCGGCATCGGAGAGGGGAAGGGAGAAATAAACGGAGATGGCGTCGAGCGTTAGTGATTGAGCACCACCACCACCACCCGCCTCTGCTGCTGTTATGGTCTGCTGCCGCCAACTCATTCTCTCTTTAGCCTTTTATCATACAGTATTTACTATTTATTTATTTTTTCCTAAAAAGAAAGGAGGTTGTAACGCTAGTCTTGTCGTGACTTTTGCGCAAACAAAGAGAACAGGCGCCGTGCAGACAAGAGATGACGATAGATTCTAACCTTACTTCATAAACACACTTATTTAGTATTGTTGGCTTTTTAATTTAAAGTAAATTAAACATATCATTCATAAATATATTTCTTTGACTTACCTTTGCATTCATTTCAAAATACTAATGTTCTAAAAATTAAAAATTAAATCGATAAATTAAAAATTTTAAGATTTAAAAAATTCAAACCATCATAAAATTGATTAAAAATTAAATAAAATTAAAATTTTAAAATATAATTAAAAATTTTAAAGTTTAATTAAAAAAGTTATATAATAATTAATTGATTTATTTTAATTCATAAAAACTCGTTAATTTACAAAAAATTTAAATATTAATTAATTGATTAGTTGATTTAAAAAAATTTAACCAATTTTAAACGTTATTAAAATAAACCAAACCAAAAAGATAAAAAAAATTTAAAAAAATTATATGTACATCTCTTGAGTTTTTTAATCATTACAAAATACACCCAATTTTTGCCTTATTTAATTAAAAAAATGGATCTTTTATAAATAAAAATAACACTTTTTATTTGATTTAATACAAGATATTTTTGCTCAAATTACAAACTACAACACTTTGTACTAGTTGTTTGAGCTACTATAACTCCACACAATTAATATATACAAATGAAAACATACACACATATACATATAATCTTCATAATTTACATGTGCATATGAAAACACATGAATATGTATTGCTTCTTCAATAACCCTTCTCCTTTAATTCTCTTTGCATCCTCTCTTTCCCATTACACATCCAGAATTTCTACAATTTATGCAGAAGAAACACAGGTCAGCTGATTGTTAGACAACACCAAAGTAGCAGCATTGCTGGGAGTAAAAAGAAAGCAATTTCAGCATCAATCTGATTTTCTGGAAAGGAAAACCTATAGTATTGCTCGTAAACATGTATGTATGATCATCAAGTAGATTAGTAAACAAAAATTGTAAAGCCACCATACTTTATAACCAAAGATGCCATAAATGACAATTTATTAGGCCATACAATCCACAAGCTCCATATTAGAAAGACCAAACTTCATGTAGCTATTAGAAATGGCTTTTATGAGCAGCAGTCGAACACGTGTATTAGAAACAAAACCATCCTTTATAAACTTAAAGCTCGGATCAAAGAAGAGAAAATAATGGCTGAACTAGATGTATCCACCATCTCTGCATATCAAAAGCCTGAAGCTCTTTACACAATCTGGACAGATAGAAGCAAACTTAAGGCGAATCTGAGAAGAACATAAGGCTTCCAGTCACTGGACATCAAACCAAACCAGCATAAGACAAAGAGCTATGGGAAGAGGAAACAAAAGCATTGTCCCTGAACAATTCAATCTGGAAGCCTCTGAATCTGCCCCAAATTAACGACAACTTGAACCAACAGAAACTTACGTTCCCCAACTAATTTTTAACCAAACCTTGGAAGGCAATACAAGATAAGAAAAACTATAAAACAAGATTCACTGGCAAGAAACAGACAAACTCCACAAATTAAGACACGATTACTATCAAACAAGATGAGTGCAACAACGAATTTCTTAGGACATGTCAATATCATATGAGTTGCTTGACCTAATAGCAAACAATCTTTTGAAATTCTGCAAATGCATCTTCATCTGTAAATTTAGTGGAGATGATATCAAGGGGGAATGATACGTATTAGGAATATGCAATTGCAACTGTTCATTCAGTCCTTTTCTTTATCAAGCATTCTTCATAGTGCATCAAATAGGTGACCGGAAAATCTTCAGCCATAACTAGCAAACATAAGCAGATCGAATATCGCACCCAGACCAAAATTATTGTTATCTGAAGACTATAACTAGCCTTTAAAAATAGATAACTAAGTGAAGCTACCCACATGGAAATAACAACTCAAAAATATTGTTTCTGGTAGCTTAAGAAACTTATAGACTAAAGAAACAAAATTTTCAGATTAATGAAAGCCATAAGAATCAATTACAGCATCTACCTTGCCTACTCTTCGAAGATTCCTGCATCCTTATTGGTTTTGTTTAACATGTCATGCAACACATACCAATGATCTACTGTGGACGTCTACAACAAGAACTCTGGCCTGACTTAATTCAGTCCCTTCCATAAAAACAGGCTATCAACATAAGTATCCAAGAAAAATGAGTAGGCATCACCACAAATATCTAACGGACTAATCCTGTTACTCTCAGGGTCATACGAAACCAGCAACCCATGGCTCATCACCAGTAGAATTTCACCATTTCCCCTAAGGCCTAATGCCTTAGAGACTCCACAAGTTAAATGAATTTTGTATTGTTTAAGCCAAGACTCTGAAACACCATACTCTTTCATCACCCAAATATAACAAGTTGAGGAGTGCTGCTCCGGCCACACATTCTTGTACCAAATCAAAGAAAGTGATCCCCCAAGTACAGAAAGGCTCATTTTGTTTCTGTAGCCTAAGTTGGCCGTCTCTTCCGGTATCTCCAGTTGTCCAAATACTTCATTGGATACATCAAATGTAGCCACAACCAGTTTTTGCTGACCGCCCAACTCCTTATTTGGCAAAGTACAACCGACCCAATGGATAGCTTCATTCAGAAATGCCTGCTGTGAGCTTCTGTCTATAACAAAATCAGGATAAGGGGTCACCGTGGCTTTACTATTCCTCCAAGCACCCAAACGCAGGTCAAAGATCTCAACCTCTCTCCAAACCACTTGAGACGGATAATCAGCAACAAAATATACAACTTTCACAACCTTGTAATTAATACTTTTCGAATCAAATCCAAACCCAAGAATCGCATCGAAACAGCGAGAATCAATGTTGTGTTTAAGCGGAACATTCGCAAACTTTCTCACCAAAGGATTCCATAGAATTATGGATTGGGGACAACCCCTTTGTTTCGAGTGATAATCAGTCAAGCAAAGCAACCCGTTACAGGAACCGACAATCTGAAAATAATCCAGACTGCTCTTAAAAGGCCAATTAAGCTGGTGAGTTGCTACCAGTGAGCCATCATCATCAAAGTTCAAGGTGAAAGTCTCTTTCCCTTGAACTTTAGAGTAGCGCCTGATAATAAATCGATTGGCTTTCTTGTGGTTGTTGGTGGCAGCGAATTGGGTATACAGAGAAACGAAAGTAGGATCAGTTATAAGACAGTGCCATGACTTGCAGACACATATGAAGCGAAGAAGTGATTCAACAGGAAGCCTTAAAAAGATCTCAACCAACACTTCTGGAGGTAAGTAATCTGACATCAATAACAGCAACGAAGTTTTGGACCTTCGGTTGGAGGAAGAAGAAGAAGGAAGAGAATCGAAGCGTTATGGTTGTTCCCTTTAGTAGTCAGTAAAAATTGCAATCTTGGTACGCAATTTAGTTCAGAATATCTGAAAGGAGAGGAGAATTGTGAAAATTATTGAGACCAAAGCACAACCACAGAACAGTCCGAGGATGATGGAATCACGGACGTTCGGTTGGGTAGGTAAGAAAGGAGTACAGAAGTAACAAAACAAAGAAAGCTCGTTGCTTTCACTCTTTTATGCGGTTTGACAACGACGTTGCTCTTTTATTGCCTTGAAAAAGTTGGCCTTGTTAATCTTTACTCTCACACTTAAAAGGATGTATAATCCAGGATAACCACAATCTTGGTCGTACACATATATCAATTATCAACAGTTGAACCTTAGTACCTATCATACTGTTTAAAAATGAAACAAGTCGGTAGTAAATGATCAGATCCGTCAAATCTAAACCATGTAGCTAACAACAGATCCTAATAACTTCAATGTCCAGATATGTGACAATCATTTGGATTGTTTTTGGTGACCTGGAATGAATATGATGTACCACAGCATATGAACACTAAAAATTTGAAACCATTGCGTATTAATCTTTTTTGTGAACAAAAGAAAGCTCTCCAAGTTTCAGGTCACTTGGTTTTATCATTTGTTACCTGATACAGACAGGAAAGAATTAGACGCAGATATCTCCAGTACCCATGAAAACTATTTACAGGCTCAACGCCAAACTGCGCATCCACAACAGTCAGTAAGCAATTCAATTGTTGGCAGTTATGGCGAGCCAGCAGCTTTCTGGGATCACAATCCAGCTTCCACCTGTTCCAAGCACCACAACCTAAACGTCCACCAATTTTGCTTTTCTCTTTAATCTGTACAGCAGTAGAAATATTTGTTCTTTGTGCCAATGCTCGTCATATTGGACTTGCTTTCAACACCTGCAAATTGAACCAAAAGGATTATTATGTTGGATCCAATGTCATTTAACTGCAGAACTGTAGAGAGAGTAAAATATCATTTCTGCAACCAAAATGCCTTCGGGGACCAACTGGCATGAAAATTATATTGACCAATCAAAGAACAAAACTATATTAAGAGAGAAAACACTGTTAGCGTCCTTAACATGGCTATTAGAAGGTTCCAACTTGGGACAACTCAAATCCCGCAAAAGTCTCATCCTAAGGTCTTTTAATTACCCACTAACCAGATTGAGGAATAGAACAATCATGCTAATTGGAAACTGATACCAAAAGAGTCAATCAGTATATTTTAATGGCTCAATTTAGGTCAAATACTTGATTATACAGCTGGAAATAGTTGAAACAAATATAGGGGATCGAATCTTTCGAATTGGTCCCACGTCACCTGTATTTCAAATTCTCATGCACCATACATGTCTGGAGAGAGATCTATGGAGATGTTACATCAGGGTGTCATACAGATATGTGTTTCTGTGTAGGATCTAGTTACAGGACAACTCACAAGAAAATCTTCTTTTTCCTTACTGAAATTCTTCTCCTTCCTAGGCCCTACTGTTGCGCTTAAAAAACATGCTTTTAACAAGTTTTATGTCAACTGTTATTTTACAAAAATTCAAACTGCCTTCATATTCATTCTAATGCTCTTTTAATAGATTGAATACATAGTGTTTAAGAAATAAAATAGAATAGGAATTTTTATACTAAAAATAGACTTTTGAAAATAATATTATTAAATAAGATAACTACTACCTAAATAAGATAATTACTACAGAAACACAAGATAACTACTCTAAAAACATAAGATAACTTGCTAATTTCTCTCCTTGTACAGTTCTTCCCTAAGAATACACTTTGCATATCATTACCCCCCTTCTGAACAAAGAGCTTGTCCTCAAGCTCGAACTCAGGATAGGTCTTCTCAAAACTCCCAAGGAGCCTCCGCCCTCATCCTCTTCGTCAGATTCTACCTCCAAAACAACTTCTTGCATCTATGTCCATGAAATAATGCTTCATCACAATTGAAGAAAAGGCCATTTTCCCTTCGTTCCTCCATCTTTGTCTTGGTTAACTTCTTAAAAAATGTGTATTTATGCTCCCGATGCTAGATGCTGCCCAGGTGTTGTCACCATGATTTCTCCCTGAGACAACCTAGTTGCTTCTCTACTTCTTATGATTTCTCCCTAAGACAACCTAGTTGCTTCTCTACTTCTTTTCATAAATTTGCGCCAAATTCAAAGCAGCTTCTAAGCTACTCAATTGTTGCAATTCTACTTTCAATCGCAGCCCTTCCACAAGACTAGTAGTGAATAGGTTGATCTGCTGCTTTATAGTGAACCCTGTGGTTCAGGCTAGCAAATATCGGAACTCCTAATAATCTTCCAATATTCCTATCTGCTTTAAGTTGGCAAATTTGTCTAGGGGTTGAGGCTCATAGGAGGACCGAACCTCAGATGGCATTGATCTATGAATGTCCCCCAATCCATACTCTCTCCTCTTACTTCACCTTGTAAAACCACAGTTGTGCCTCCCTATTAAGACGGAATGTTGCCAGTCTCACCTTCTCTTCTTCAGTTGATTTTTAAAGAACTGCTCACACTTGTAGATCTAAATCAACAGATCATCATTACCATCATATGAAGAATATTTGAATGTAGAATACCTAGAAACAATAATCCCTCTTAATTGCCCAACACTTCTTTCCTCCTTTTGGTCCGTATAGGTGCAACTGTTACTCCCAACCTCATTATTCTTACGATGCCCCTTCAACTCTTAAGGAATCTCCTCTGGCTATGAGCTAAAGAACTTTTCGCTAGACAACCGGCAGTCTTCCACCATATACGGCCTTTGCTCGATATTTCTCATGAACAAATCCATTCGGCTTGACAAGTCTACAAAGTCATCCATGATGTCTTGCTCTAATACCAAATTCATAAGTGTTTTTGTCGGATTATGTAGTATTATTTAGAAGATTGTATAGTGATAAGCAATTGGATGAGAATGAGGTATTTTAGTGATATTTAGCTATAGCCTCGTAGTATAGTCTACAAGTACCAAGCTATCAGCCAACAATGGCCCCTTCAGCTAACAGCCGAGACAATGCAAGTGTAAAGATAGCCCTCCTCTATACTACCCCCATCCCTTACATAGTGCCCTCTCTCTCTTCTAACTAACTTCTCTAACCATTTGCTGACTCACCCCTCCCTGCCTTAGTGAATTTCCTAGAGTATGTCAACATGGGTTTGTGGCCCATGTTTGATCCCTTCTCCCTTTTTCTCCTAGAGTATGTCAATATGGGTTTAGGATCCATATTGCTATCAGTATCTCAAGCCCGATTCTCAATTCTATCGACACTCTCTTTAACCAAAGACTTTCACACATTCCTTTTGCAACAGCTCTTAGTTCAACTTCAGCACTGCTCTTGGCTACCACCTTTTGCTTCTTACTTTGCCAAGTAACCAAATTTCCCCACACAAAAGTACAA
>JANZLC010000002.1:13679864-13693828 GCA_026413385.1 Erythroxylum gracilipes | reverse complement strand
CAAATCAAAATCTTGACTTATTATTATTAAAGTAATTTTGATTTAGAGCGTTCGCAAAAATCTACTCTTTATATTTTTTATTTAGAAATTATATTTTTATGTGCTATACAACCCGATGGATATCCAAAAATCGGAACAACCCAATAGATTTGGATATGGATAGTAAATCGTAAAAATCAATGGATATGGATATGAATATGGGTTGAGTCATAAAAAATAGATATGGATATGGATATGGGTAAAGTAAAACCCGAACCGAACCCTCCCATTGCCATTGACTACATCTTACAATCACACAACATCATAATACAAAGATTAATTTAGTCATTAAGATTATTTAAAAGATATTACATAATTTTGTCGTTAAGTTAGTTGGAATTAAAAAATGTTTTAACATGTAAGCAAACGAATTTATAACATCCACAAAAGTTAGTTATAAACTTAATCACCAATTGATTATTGTTATACAATTTGTTTATGAAATTTTTAGTAAAATTTAATGTTTTAAAAAATAGGCGGAAAGTCCGTAAGATAAGAGGTTTAAAATTTAAAAGTTTCAATTATAAAATAATTTAAAATGTAATTAATAGAGATTATTTTAAAATAATTTATTTATTTTAATTTATATTAATAGATTAATTTATAATAAATAAATAAATAATTAGTAAAATTTTAATAACAAAAGTCAAATAAAAAAATTATATATGCTAGCTGGTCGAATCTTTGTTAATCTTCGGTAAAAATTGATTTGTTATTTAACTGCTCTGTTACGCAGCAATACGAGTAAACTGTAAAACCCTGCTCTGAGCAGTTCCAGTCAGAGAGACATGGAAATAGAAACTGAGCAACAAGTTACTTTGCCACCTGTTCAACAGCCTCCAAAGATTCATCGTCTGCAGGAATCTGTGGTCAACAGAATCGCTGCCGGCGAGGTGATACAGCGACCAGTGTCAGCCGTGAAGGAGCTGGTCGAGAACAGCCTGGATGCCCACTCTACCTCCATCAATGTCGTCGTCAAGGATGGTGGCCTCAAGCTCATCCAAGTCTCCGACGATGGCCACGGCATTCGGGTACTTCGGAGAACCTTTAAGTTTCCTTCTTTTAAGAAATAAAAAAGATACCCACATTGTTATACTATTCTGGGTGTACTTATGATTAGCCTGAGGACTTGCCTATACTATGCGAGAGGCACACCACGTCGAAGCTTTCGACCTATGAGGATTTGCAGTCCATAAAGACGATGGGGTTCAGAGGAGAGGCGTTGGCCAGTATGACGTATGTGGCTCATGTTACTGTCACCACCATCACGGAAGGTCAGCTTCACGGTTATAGGTGGGTAATAGTATTTGTTTATTTTAGTAGGTACTTTCTTCTTTTGGGGGTTTGTTGACATTTGTTAATTTGAGTTTGGGGATTGTGGACGCTTTGTTGTTCAGGGTATCGTATAGGGATGGTGCTATGGAGAACCAGCCAAAGGCTTGTGCTGCTGTGAAAGGGACTCAAATCATGGTCTGTTTTGGAAAATTTTCAATTAAATCCTTAGCATTTATTTTCATCTGTGATGGTTGATGTTTAAATTTGGTGCTTGTGCATGTATGTTCTTGTAAATGTGGTTATCTATTCGAACAATTTTGGTTTTCGTCTTACAGGTTGAGAACTTGTTCTATAACATGATTGCTCGGAGGAAGACGCTCCAAAATTCTTCTGATGATTACTCAAAAATTGTAGACTTGCTTAGTCGGTTTGCAATTCATTACACAAATGTGGGCTTTTCTTGCAGAAAGGTCCATCTCATGATTATTTCTATTTCTTTGCTTGTATCAAATGTCAATTTTCATCACTCTGAATAATGCTTTTTCCATACATTTCTAATCAGCATGGAGCAACCAGACCAGACGTACACTCAGTAGCTACTTCTTCAAGGCTTGATTCCATCAAATCTGTTTATGGTGTTTCAGTTGCTCGTAATCTAATTTCGATAGAAGTTTCTGATGGTGATCCCTCTAGTTCAATTTTCAAAATGGATGGATTCATGTCCAATTCAAATTATATGGCAAAGAAAACAACAATGGTGCTTTTTATAAATGGTACGTATATCTTTATACGGATTATTGGAAGTGTCTTGCTGCAAGGATTTTATGTTTTTCCGTTTTCATGTTTACTGCCTAAACCTACTGCCATAGAATTTGATGATATATTCTTGTTTTTTGATAGAGTAAGCATCACTATCAGTTTAATTTTAAAAAGAAAACGCTATCAAGTAACTGGTAGGCTGCAATTGGAAATGGGTAGGTCCCAATTCTTGAGGAGTGAGCTGAGAAAAACCTTGGTTCATTAATCAAATGAAAATATATTATGGAATCTTTGGGTCGCTTGGCCTAAATCATGTCATCACTGCAATCCTTGAATTGGACATGGATTTTTGAAATTAATATAATTCCCATTTTCCAGATGAAGTTCCTTATATTTTGTTTGTACTGTTAAAGATAGTGGTAGAAAGGAAACAAGAGGAATGAAAGAGGCATACATGAAATCTCTGTTGGAAATTGTTGACCCTTTTCCCTCTCACTTGTTTTCTGTAGAGCCCCCTACCTTGCTTATCATCCACGGCCTGAGTGTTGTTTGATGTCTTGCATTCTTAGCTTTTTATTTTTCCTTATCAATGTATCAAGTCTTATTCTCTTTTTGTTCCTTTAATTTTTGAAGTTTTGTGCATGTTCTCTAGATTTTGAATTTTCTTCTTTGCTTTTATATTTTCACTTTTCTTCATCATTTTACAGATGTTTTGCTGACATAAAACATATAGCCTTCTAGTTGATGCTGACAAAACGAAAATGCTTGTCGTGCTTAATGCTACGGATTTAGTCGTTAAATGTTTATGGTCATTCACCAAAATATGTAACAAGATTTACTATTTTCTTTGGGGGATATTCTTGAGATGCATTTTCTTTAGAGAATCAATTTGTATTAAAATCTATACATAGAACTATTTATTGGGCTTTGTACAGTTATTTGTTGACCAGTTATGATATCTTGCCTCTTTCTTCAACTTCATTGATATTTCTTATGTTTTGGTCCACTTCAGTTGGGCTCTTCGGAGGTTCAATGATGTAGATTGCATTGAACTTCATGAACTCTGTCAGATACAGTATACTTTTTGTTCATGACTATATGAAGCGATCACTTGAGCCTTTTTCTTTCTGGTATTCTGATCCATACCATCTATCTTCGGATTCTGATATGCAAATATTTGATGTTTTACCTACTTGTTTATGATGTGGGCTGATGCAATTCATTATTATTGCACTCTGGAAAATTAGTCTTTATTTAAAAGGCTTATGAGAAATCAAACATGAGGCCTTGCTGTCAAGAATTCATTCTTTTTTACTGCATGGCCTTTCTATTTGTCGAAACAATATAATTGCTTTGCTATATTCATTTTTAATCCTTTTTATATAACTTTTAGCATGGCTAGCATGCGTATTACATTTATCCTTTCATAATTTCTAGGAAATTAGTACTCCAAGTGTAATATACTTTTGTATTTTACTATAATTTATTTCCAGATAGGCTTGTGGATTGCTCTGCTTTGAAGAGAGCTCTTGAGATTGTTTACGCTGCTACCTTACCTAAAGCTTCAAAGCCATTCTTGTATATGTCAATAGTATTACCACCTGAGCATGTTGATGTAAATGTGCATCCAACAAAAAGAGAGGTATGGATTCAGGAGTGATCTCTCTGTCACCCACACTTTTACATTAATATTTGCTTCCAAGAATCTCAATGTTGAGGCAAATTGGATAGATAGAACAACATATACTGTAACAAACATACATGTGCCTACATGTATATGCATGTTTGGTTCTTATTCTCTGTATTGCTGCATCCAATAAAAAATTCCAATGGCTTGTTGTTGGTCTCAGATTGTGAGAAACTGTATTTTGTGATTGCAGATGCTATTTGTAATTTTTGCAATTAATGGTGCCTTTAAACTCTAGTTGCCTATTTTATATGCTTAGGATTCTAGTGTTCATTGTCATATTTTCTATGATTTCTGCACAATTTGCATAACATCTTGCGTGTGTAGATCCTATTAATGATACACACTTATGTGTTGCTTGTTTAATCACCAAGTAATCTGTATATTTCATATCTGTTGTTGAGATGCATGCCACCTTGGATAGTCAAGGCAATCTACAGACACATAGGCTAATCATTTCCAATGATGATTGTCAGTCTTGCTATTTTATCAAACAATTAGTATTGCAAATGGTTATGAATCACTTTGGAGTATTGTTCCTAATACTTTACTTTTCCTCAACATTTCTAAAAGTCCTGTATGAATCTTTTATTATTACCATACAGGTAAGCCTTCTGAATCAGGAAATTATTATTGAGAAGATACAGTCAACTGTTGAATTGAAGTTGAGGAACTCAAATGAGGCAAGAATGTTTGAAGAGCAGGTATGCTATTAAATTGTTTGTGAGTTCTGAACTTGACGGCCTTTTGCAACTACTGAGATTTCATCTTCTTCTTGCTAAGCATGAAAAGCATTCGATACCCTCTCATATCTTCCCTCAGAGCATCAATGAGAAATAGAATAAGGACCTGAGTGACATTATTTCCAGTCCCTTTTTTTCTGTTGAAATTCTTCAACATATATATATATATATCTGGCATTCTGGCGTGTTTGGATGCCTTCATGGAGACTCGTAGCTTTCTTTAATGAAAATAAACATGCTATCTCTTAGGTGTAATTGAGCTTGGAGCACAATCACTTGCTGCATTGTTGGCAGTTGTGAACCTAATTGTAGTCTCAATTTATGCATTTCATTGACATAATACTTTTATCATCTATACTCGTCTTTTGCTCCTTATTATTAGGAGTGAAGGATGTATTTTTTTTTTATATTCTGTATTAACAAGTTTCTCTATGGAAAAATTATTGGATTTTATTTGTTTATTATTTACTGATAATAATGGAAACAGGGATGTACTGGGCTGCATTTAGGCTAATATCATAATTGATCATAATCTTCTGGAGAATTAGTTACCAATCCGTTGAATGTGTTGAACAAAATTTTATTCACTATATTTCAGTACATAGGAACAAGGTTTATATACAAACATTTAGGACATAATCTAGCTATTAACTATAGGGAATCTCTCAATTAAGGGAGAGATTATAAGAGCAATCATAGGAGAGATTGTAGGAGCAATCAATGCTAATATCTCTAGTCAACACAATCAAAGTCTTCTAAGAGGGAAGAGTCTCATGATGATAAGTTCCAATTCTAAATAGATTGAAAAGAATTAAAGGGGTTTAGGCTATTTAAATAGACCTTCCAGTAATAACTTGGAGCGTACATAAAATCTATGCTCCAGCGCGAAGGGACGCATGAGAATGTCAAGAAAGTTTGACCCTGAAATCAAGCCTTAGATCAATCTAGGTTGTTAATCTCAAGCTTAAATAGCTTTCAATGTATAACCATACATGAATCATCTGTGTAGATATAGGACCATCAACTGCACATAACACATAAGTTCTGTTCTAAAGAATCGCTTTCCACCTTTCTTTTACTAGTTCCAACAATTTCTAAATAGAGTGAAAACACGTGCTTCAGAATCAGTTCTCTCAATTATTTATTTTCTCACTGCCTCAACAAGCATTCTTAAGTCTGCTAGTCTTATACCTCATAAAATAAGCCTTGGAAAAGAAGGAATAAAACTTCAACCCAATTGTTTCTTCGAGAGAAACAGGGAAATATCAAGGCAAAAGTGGGAAAGGAAATGCTAACATATTCTTAATGTATTAGATCTAATATAATTCAATAGACACTTGGACGCGTAATGAACTCAAAGAAATGTTGGATTTAAGAGGGGTATTATGTTATAACTTCAAAAGATGTACCATGCAACATTTGGATAAAAAATTGTCACGCAGTATTGTCAAAAAGTTGATGTAAATGTTATTCACATCACAATGCAGTACTTGGTTAAACACGGGCAGTAGATTCAACAGAAATTCATAGTGAAGTGCACACACTGCAGTGAAGAGAAAAATTTAATAGTTACTCACCATAACTACCTAAAGCTAATCCCAACAAAAGGATTGCAGTGGCGAAAAGTTTTACATAGACCTGCACGATAGATGAGATTAGAATACTGGTGAAAGGGAGTGAAGACAGAAGTGTATTTTCATTTCTTTAATATTTTGGGGAAGAAAAACTTTTTGAAGCCATGAAGACAGGATAATGCACTAACATCTTGCACAGAAAATTGCACAACATAAGTGGCAGCTAAGCATCTAATGAGTTACAATCGGGCAAGCATTTGAAGCAGAGATGTAGATTATTTTTACCTGGGCAACTATGGAAGAATCAATAGGATTCTTCCCTGCACCAATCCAGATCAAAACAGCAAATAGGGCCATTAAGATAAAAATCATCACAACAACCTGGCAGATGGAAACCAGTTTACGAATCCCAGTCAGATATATCAACATAAGAAAGGGAAAGAGATGGAGAGAAGGAGGGAGACAGAGAAGAGGAAATAGTCAACTACAGTGTTGAACTGCTTGTTTTTCATACCACAATCACAAACTTTTGTCTGCTACCAATGTGGATGCCGCAAAATGAGCAGCATCTCCATCGATAATCCACATGGGATAAATTAGGTTTACCCTTAGAACTTTCTAACAAAGGCTGTTGACTGCAATTTTCTTCATCTTCGTCTTCATCTTCTTCATCATTTGCCTGATGGCAAAGGTCGACCCTATAAATCATTTCCATGAATGCATACATGTATCTCATAAATTATGTTGCACCACTCTAAATAATATGTCTATCGCATTACAAACTCTACATGATATGCCATAAAATATCATCTCCATCATCCGTCTCTGTCAATAAACAAGAAAATCACAAAATATACCTTAACTTCATGTTTCTTAAACAATATTATCACGACAGAAGATTCAGAAAATTATCCTAATTGAAATCAAATCCTTCTAACAACCTTTTAAGGTAAATTTCAGAAATAATTATTCAAAACGTGATATCTTTTAGTGTACTACTAGTGCATAATACTTAGTTTTGGAACTAAGCATTTAAAGGAAAGAAAGTGGAGGAAAGGGTAAATGCAAGTTAACAGAAATAAAACCATCATTGGTAGTTTTGTTTGAATTGAGTGAAAATGGCTATGACAAAAAGGGAAGGAAACACGGTTTTGAGAAGAAAATTTACAAACCATTCACTTTTGAAGGACAACATTAACTTTTACGAGAATAAATTATATCATTAATACAAATGAGATTGTTCAATTAATTTTATTTTCACTTTTTTCCAAATTTAGGAAGGGTATTTTTATCAAGTTTCAAGGAAAAATCGCTCCCAGTTTTCATCACTCTCTATTCTTATGCGTCCCAAACAGGTAAAGATAGAATCTTCAAACATTTTATTTCTCCCCTATTTCTCTTAAGTCAAGTCCCATATAAGGTTTTAACTGCAACCCAATAATCTACTCGGATATTTCTACTCGTATCTATCCTAGAAAGATGGCTAAACTTAAACCTAATGGTCTAGGAAGTGTTGACTAAGGACATCATTTTAGTTCGCATATTTCTAAACAGTAAACTTTATAAACACTATTAAACCATAAATTGACAAGGCGCTGAAAAGTAAAAACTAATCCATATCAGGCAACTCGGAAATTATTTGCTAAAACATGGCCAGAAAATTCAAGTTAGTTGATAAACAGGTCAATGCATAGTTATACTATCTTTTATGCCTAAACTGCTGGTTATTTGTGAAGGAGGACAACTAGGGATGGCAAATTAGCCAAAGCTTGGCCTTACCCAGCTCGAAGCCAACAAGTCAAACCCAGTTTGACTGAGCTCGCGCTCAGGCTCGGGCTCGGGTTCATGAATTCAGGCTTGACCAATCATGATGGTATCGGTCATGCCCTAAAATCTCTTAACAAATTGCAATAAATGGTATCGGAAATGATGAAGCATGGCAAAACTTGCAAAAGGAAAATTAAATTGTATAATCAGGTATATTGTCCCAAAACATTACACTTACCAGAAAGACAGAAGAAGAAGAAATGCAGCAAGAAACAGAATTTCAGGAAAGGCTGCAAGTATAATTTCATAATTTTAGAATTTTAGGACCAGTAAAGAATATTAAAGGAGTTGTAGTACAACAAATCAATGACAACATACCCATGAAGAAGAAACCACATGCATTGGACCACCAACGCCATCCATTACAGGTAGCAATAGGTGTAAGTATAAAATAAAGGAAGTACCCTGCAAAAACAAGAAACTAAATGATATGTAATATATTTACAAATGGCTCCTGGAATCTCGTAAAATATGAACTCAAGAACCAAAGAAACGGATCAGCGGTCCCCTTCCTGGTGACGGATTCAGAGACAACTAGAATCTCCCACAGAAAAGCTTTGCAGTTTAAATTAGTTACTTTCGGCAGCTTGTTTGTACTTTATAATTTTATTGGTGATGGATCCAGAGACTGAACTCATAGAAATATCAATTTCAATTTCGATTCCAAGAAGAGCCATAAACTTTGAATTTTTCTCATATCAAACTTGGTCCCGAAAAGGTTTTGAGTTGGTAACTAAAGAGATAATGGAACTGGACCAATATAATTATAAAGTACAAACAACCATTTATTCCAAAAAGATGTTTAAAAAGTTTGTTCATTTCAAAATAGTATGCATATCTTAGAGCCATGGAATCAAGAAACCATGGATACAAGAAAACAAAATGTTCAAAGACAACTATTCAAAATGTCAATTATTTCAAACATTTCCAATATATCGTAATTATTCAAATATCACACATCAATACGTATACACAATGAATAAGACTTCAAAAAAGTTCAGTAACTCATGTCTTCAGCAGTGTCTCCAAGTGAAAATAGATTCCCCTTTTAATGATCCAATTACTTGCGGCCCAACATGAATTCATATTTATTATTAATACCAAATATAAGTAAATCGAGAGTGACGTTTATTCATGATAAGAATCATAACATCTGAGCCTTACCCAAGTTTGAAGACCCAATCATGAGATGGAGTACCTGCAATTCAAATTTGCTCCAGCTAATAAGTATCTTTGAGGAATTCTAACTACAAAGCATTAAGTACCATAGAGAAATATTTCAAATTAGGCAGAAAACTCTTTGCAGAATGCATAGCATGGAGGCAATGATGCAGGTATCAAGAGGAAGAACTAATCAAATAGGAAAAATAAAACAATGTCTTGCTTGTGGTATGTATTGTTTAGCTCATATCAGGAACATTGTTTTATAGGTTTTAATAAACAAAATCTTGAGATAAAGAATCCCCATTTGAGTACAAGCATTTCATTTCACATTTTGTCATTATTTTGCAGAGCAACTTTGAATTTTAAAAACCAGAAAATCTCAAACTTTCAGTTCTTTTTTCCTTTTTTCTTTATTTTTTATTAACCCAGTAATGAGTTTAAGACACACAATCTGCACAGTAACAGTCCAAATGATGGAACTGACTGGAATATTTCTATATGAATGTCAGATAGTGCTACAATGGAAGACAGTGAGATGCTCTTGAAGTTGTTCAAACCTGAGAAGCTTTCCATAGCACTCTGTTCAGTTTTTTTAGAAATTGTTTCCTAATCATTATCTCATTTTTCATTAGATATCTGAATTCATCATATCCAATACTCAATCCTGAAACATAAGAAACATACCATATCTATCACATGACCAGTTGCTGCTTCAAAAACGTTAAAAGGTTTGTTAAAACAAGTGCATGTATTCTAATCATCTCAAGCCTCTGAGAAGAATGATAGTACATTCAATAGCTTGAAGCATCTGATTTTATTATTAAAAGGATTTAAGGTGTTGAATTATTTCTGATAGATGCAAGCAATATAGTTTTAAATTGTAAGGGAATTAAAGAAAATATAGGCCCACACCCACCTCTGTCAATTCCACAATCCCCTAATATAAAAGGAAAATAGAACAGTTCAACAATGATTGATATTCATGATAGACAAAACTAGGTTTTAGCAAACCCCTAAGAGAACCATTTAAAAGACTCCAAAAGCCCAGCAAAACCAAAAGACTAACAACTAAAAGTTTTGCAGTAAAAATTAACCCACAGCTTATGTATGCAAAATGCCACCAGAGGGAAAGGCCACTACTTATGAAAATGGATATACTAAACATAGGTTTTATCAGTTATATTAATCCAACTGAATGGATTTGCATGCAGTGGCCACAGCTATTGCTTACTTTTTGACGTGTCCATCCAACTTGCCAAGTCCGAAATTGAATCCTTGTCAGCTGGGAAAACAGAGCCACACTATGTCAGAACCAGTGTCCCAAATCACCGACATAAATTAATAGCAGAATGATCAACCATCCTGACAATGAGGTAGTGAACAAAATCATGATGCAAAGCATCTCAAATAGCTTTTATCATGGGCCATAAGGCCCCTAAAATAACTAAAACAACTCTGTGATAAATTTCAATACATTTTCAACCTTGCAATGGAAGACAACTAGGGAAAGGTTCTGTAAGTTACTAGAAGATACCATGTAATGGTGGATAACAACTACAACATAGAGAAGGCCTTTCACTGCTCCCTTAGCATGCATCGGTCTTATCATAGCATCCTCATCCCAAACTAAAAGTATGGAAAAATCTTCCATATTTTAACTAAATGTGCACCTATATAAGGTTCTTGGACATGTACTCAAGGGTTGAATAGTAAGCTAAAGATTTGCTCAACTAAATAGATTGACAGAAGCGATCGAATTCCTAATCAAAACTTTGTCACTAGGTCCCTTAATACTTTGTTCACATAATGAGCCAGTCTCGATATTAAATCGACAAATATTTAGCCGATAGAGTCAATATGTAGTTTCTGTAATTAAGCCTTCTGCAACTTCAATAAATTTTCTTGCGTTCAGAAGTACCAAGATACAAATAACTCTAACCAATCGATCACAATGCAAAAAAATCATTTAACAACTATATTTCCTTCTCGCACATTTTACCACGTAATTGTGTTCGTGGAACCCTTCCACTGAAAAATTGTAAGGACGCAAAACTAAGAAGCCCCAGTAAACAAACCCTTCAACATTTTCTTTTCCAAGAAATCCGATTGCCAAACGATAGAACACACAAAAGAAAATAGTAAAAATAACGAAACTTTCAGCCTCAATTATGGTCAACATGAAGGGAACTCCTCGAAAGACACCTGATATACGTTAAAGAACAAAAGGCAAACGCAATTCTGTGTACATGCAATCAGGCATAACCAGAAGGTAGCCAACATCAGAATCCGAGATTGGAGATGAAGAAGAACAAGTGACAGAGAGAATGCAGTAAAAGATAATACCTGAAAAAAAGCAATGAAGGCAAGGGCAGCGTCGACGCAGGCCAGAGCTACAGTAACAATCAGAAACTCGAAAAGATAGAAACTTGAACCGAGATTCAACATTTTGATTTCCAAACAAATTCAGCAGCTTGAACAGGGAAAAGAGAAAAAGGGAAACAAAGAGAATTGGAAGAAGCGAAGCGAAGGGTGTCAGGGTCTGAAAGGTTTAGAGTCGTAAAAGAAAAAAAGAATGATAACAAAAAAAAAAAAAGTGTTTTCGTGATTGATGTGAGTGTCAGTAGAAAGGGACGGAAGACATGCGTGTTATATGTTGTTTTCTGAATCTCACTCTCAACTTCGCCTTTGTTACTTCATTCATATTGCTCTATTTACTTCGATTTTATTTTGATCCACTTAGGGTTGGATTTAATTGGTTTGAGGTTCGTTTGACTATTTCTAATTTTCATTCCTTAAAAATTAAGCATTGGATTAAATTAAGCAATGTAAAAGATGGAATCTTCATCCTTCTAAAGTGCATCTCTTTTCGTATCATACGTTCTAATGTTGAGTGATTACTAAGAAATACCCAAAACCCTCATTATTAGGAATTTAATATAGCTTTGAAGGAGATCATGAACTAATTGATGTCAACCATTAATACCAAAAACTCATTAAGCTACTTCCTATGAAGTGACTTGGAATACAAGTTTTGTGTTGATAATTCAGCTTTTACCTCAACTCATATTGAACCAACACTTGAGGGGATGCGGCGTCCCTGCCCTTGCCCTGAGGATAGATTTTGGTATCTAATTAGATTATGACTTCCGACTAAATTGGGTCCGTTCCTCTTTTTAGATTTTCTGTTGGGCTTGCTTTTCTTGCAACTTTCGGACCACAAACGAACTCCATACGTGTACTTTTCCAAATTGGTAAGTAAAGTCAAATTTAATTGATCGATACTTGAATTCGGTACCTCTCTCTGAATAGAATATGTTCATAAAGTGAATAACCTCTAATGCACTGCCTACTCAATGCGGAAGTTCGTCTTACCAACATCATGTGTCACTCGTCACTGGCAGCCTCTGTTCCCTTTCTTTTGCCCTATTTTGTTTCCTTTTAATCCAAAGCATCTATTTATATGAGACTTTATAGCTCGATTCAAAAGAGAATAGGATTGGACCAGAATAAGAAGCTAGAAGATCTGGTCCCGTCACTGGTACCCTTTTATATTGAACTTGGAGGTGTTGTTAAGTGATAGGTATTCCACTCTTAATATCGTAACCAAGGATTGACCCTCAGTAATATATTTCAAACGCTTTCTAAATCACACTGCAGAACTTCAATTAAAGATAGCATAAGCACTGAAAATATTTAACATAAGATAAATAATATGAGCATCTAAAATTATGATTTCAATTGAAAGTCCATTCAAAATTGGAGGCATTTCTTAATAAAAAGAAATCACTTTTCAAAACGTGAAAATGTATCGACAACTTCTTTAAATACTAATTAAATAAAAAAAGGTTATGAAAATGTAGTTTTTATCAACCATCAAAAAATTCAACCTGTTCAATTGGTTGAACTATAAAAATTTTGAATTGTTCAATTTTTCGGTTAAGTTTTTAATTTTTTATTAAGTTTACTTTAATAATTTTTACAGTAATTTATCAATTAATTAGTCATTTTTATTAATTAATAAGTTCTTATAGACTAAAATGAATCGATTAATTTTTATTTAACAATTTATTTTTCTATTAAACTTTAAAATCTTCACAATCCCTTTTAATCATATTTCAAATTCTTTAATTTTATTCAATTTTTAGCTACTATTATAACGATATAATATTAATTGAACCTTTTAAATATTTGTTTTAAACAATGGTTTCCATGACTTATAATGCGGAGAAAAATATGACTTCTAAGGTCTAAGTATATCATCAAATAGTTTGGTAACCTAAAACTATAAATATATATATTATTCCGTTAATTAATTAAAATATTTCCTAAATGTAGTTTTCTTCTGAGACGTGTCCAATGACATAATTCTTTGGATATTAAATGACTTGAAGAAGCGTCGAACATACATTATTGCAGAGGTTCCAATCAAAGAACATGTAAAGGCCAAAGTCCTTGACGTGGATTCACATTGGATGTGGACATGCAGAATAGCAGATTTGTTCTGATACCAACTCATTCATATCATTTTCAGAGGATCATTTCCAATCACCAAACTTCCTATTTGTGAGTTGTCTCATTCGTATAATTAAGAAGAGTTTAAAAAAAACAATTGGCATGAACCTCGAATCAAATTAAGCTTTTTCTTAGCAGGTAAGAATTTGCTTTTAGCGTACATTTCTTTTCCTCTTAACATTAAGAATATTTAGCAAAAATAGGATATTTTAAGTAGTTGAAATAAGATTTTTAAGAATTATGTGTTGGACCAATGGTGGTTGATAAATTAACTTCCTTTAAGTTTTGATAATAATAAAATATATAAAATTAGTTAAGAAATTATTTCAGGTGATTTGGATGACAAT
Source organism: Erythroxylum gracilipes (assembly GCA_026413385.1). Taxonomy (NCBI): domain Eukaryota; kingdom Viridiplantae; phylum Streptophyta; class Magnoliopsida; order Malpighiales; family Erythroxylaceae; genus Erythroxylum; species Erythroxylum gracilipes. The sequence goes on along the minus strand of JANZLC010000002.1, from coordinate 13,679,901 downwards.
TAAAGGATAAGAGGCAATTCCAGTCGACTACAAGCTC
>JANZLC010000002.1:13660636-13679764 GCA_026413385.1 Erythroxylum gracilipes | reverse complement strand
AAGTGGGAACTTAGGTAGAGGACGTAGGTCTTAGCACCGAACCTCTATAAAAACAGTGTTTGCCCTTCTTCTCTACTTTTTGCATTTGATTTTAATTAAATTAGTATTGTGTGAACTAACTTTTGATTTTATTGTAGAATTTTACAAAAAGCTTTAGATATCTATTCAACCCCCTTCTAGATCGTTTACATTATGGACCGTTTTAATTATTTAAATTATTATATAAAATTTAAAATTTCCGTTATTATGGAATATAAAGTGCTTAAAAGCATATATACCAAAAGCAAATCTTTTTGATTGTTATAATTAATATAGAGAAGATGATGGGCTAACAATCTTTAGCACAGTAAGCAGCGTGCCCTCCATGTTCTCCTTCCTCAGACACGGTTAATCGTCATATCTCTATTCACATTAGCTTACACATTACACACGATGGAATTGACCAACGTCAAAATCCCCAACTTAAGTACAAGAATTAGCATCTTCCCTTCGATGATGAGTCACATTCTGAAACCGAGAGAAAATTGCTTCGAAAGTTACAGATTGGTTGGTATACAGACATCTTTTAAAAATAGATAATAGCATTATCAATCAGCACATCATTTTCAACATCTTTATTTGAAGAACTGTGGCTTGTTCTTTTCCTATACCACCTTCAAATTAACACACACATATCTTCAATATAAAAGTATGGTGACCTAGTTTCTATCTAACGCATCAACCTCGACCTATATAAGCAAGGGGATAAACGTGGAAGTGGTAGGCAATTCCAAAGTAACGAACAGTGCAAGGATGGGGAAGGAAGTGAGTAAAAGAGCAGCGTCGTCCCTGAAAGTATCGAAGAATGAAAATAAACAACTGATCAACAGCTTGATAAAAGTGATGCGTCCCAAGGTCTACATCACTGACAGCTCAAGCTTCAAGAGGCTTGTTCAAGAGTTAACTGGTAACAATGAAACTACCAATACTACTTTCTTTTCATCATCATCAAACTCAGTACCTGCAGTTCACACTAGACCGAAGCCGGTTGCCGATGACCACGACAAAGTTTTGGCCGTAGTGAACATTGAGGAAGATCATGGAAAACCTGAAGAAAGTAGCTTCACGGAGGACACGTCTTTTGAACCATCCCTTGACTCTACTTCATTCGAAATCTGTAACAATCCATACTCCAACATCAATCAGCAGCTATTCTTCGATGACCCCATGTCAGATTATTTGTCCGTGAATCTACAGGAAGCTGATACGGTAGCATTTCAAGACTTCGATGAGTCGTGGCTACTGGACGTTGAGCCTTATCCTTTCTATGGCCACCATTTTGATCAGATTCATGATCATCAGGAGGAGGTCAGCATATATGACTATGTACTACCTGGACTGCTATGAATGCTTATTCAAGTTCTCTACAACAAGGGCAAAATCTCTCATTTTCCCTAGGATTTTGGCCTTGCGATATTTTTTGATTGTTTATAGTTCCACCGTATAAAGTTAATTTAGAGTAGATCCCAATATGATTGTTGTAAATACAAGTATGCAATAGCTTGTTCACGTTTAGAATTTGCAGATTGTACAGAAAGGCAACTCTACTATCTACTCTCTGTATGTATACAGCATATTGTAAAGTTCATTAAGTTGTTTGTTTCCTTAATATATAGAGATTTGTGGGCTCCTCCATTTTCGTATAGTGCATGCAGATCTTGAGAGCTAGCTAGTTTTGAGTCAGAAACAGGAAAATTGACTAGAGGGGAATCGCATTGGTGATTCATCTTGTTATTGTCAAGAACAATATGTTCTTCAACTTGGGAACAATGTATACCAAGCAGGATTTAGATCTTTTAGGTTACGAGTTCCCCAAAAGCAACAAATTGGAAAGAAAAAGAAACCAAAGAATTCTTCTTCCTTCAATTTGCTCAGTTTCTTCATGGTTTTTAGAAAAATTTTGATCTTAGAAATAGATGCACCAGCTTATATTCTTCTTCGTATACGTACCGGCATATATAGTGGATTGTCTTTGCCGAAATAGCTTCTTCAATCGCAGCCCAAACAGCAATAAATGAATCATTGAATCACAATCCTACGTATCACAATAAGGGCTTACATTGACCAGCTAGAGATAAAACGAGTACAGAGAAGCGTACCATGGCTGACGTAAGGATCAATTCAAGTATATCAGTATCATTTTCTTTGGAAGTCTATACAGTTATACATCTCCAAAAGCTACGAGTAGTAATACTGGTAGCTGTATACATGTTTACTCAACACAGATGAAGGTCAATTTTCTGTAATATGCTAATACGAATCTAAAGTAGCAGTGACACAGGTAAGCCCTATTAAGGCATACATGACAATGGACCACAACAAGAATATGGTTTTTTGCCTTGATTCTAAGATAAATTTCCTTAGGCAATCAGGATATTACTCTGGGCAAATTTCAGTAAACACAGGCAACCGCTTCTTTAAGATAGGACCATAAAGAACATCATCAATATAGGCATCAACATCTTCCCTTGAAGGAAACAAGACAATTTGAGAAGGTAAGAAGATCTCAATGCCATCATCGAATGGTGTCCAATTGTTGAAGGCTTTAACGTCTGCCAATAGCATCCCAAAGTCCTCAGATTCGATATTGGGAAGGGAGGATTTATTTCGTTCTGGTTTGAAAAGAATTGGGGTCCTGTCTGAATGTGGAGTAATACGGGTTGGGGTATCGTTCTTGCTAGAAGATTCACATTTGCAGGTGAAAGCAAGACCGGTGCTGCTGAATTCAGAGGATGCTTTTTGGCTTCTTGTTGCAGCTGCCTCTTTCGCGATCATCTGATGAAACTGACACTTTAAGCCATACAGGGAAGACTTGCAACCGTGTGCCTTTAAACAGATAAACAACAATTATCATTTAGTTGTCAATGCTGGGGAAAGATAGAATCCATTACTGTTTCTCCAGATGTAGGACAGGGATTACACCTCAGTTTTTTTCTTGATGGGGAAATGCGTTGGACGAAGCTCTTCTTTACCATGTGCAAACTACAAATGAGGAATTAAATATGTCAGCATTCCAAGAACCAAAGTCAATCAACCTTGGAAGCCAAAAAGGATGGCCACAGCTCATTTACTGTGACAGTCAAAGCAGAAAATTGATGCATTGTAGTTACAACCCGTTCCAGAGATCAAGAAAGAAAAGGAGGTCATAGCCAGCAAATTAGTCAGTTATGCCATCAACTGCCAATCTGTGGTCGTGGACTGAAATTTGACCACACAATTAACAGCGTTAATCATAAAGAATTTGAGAGATAAGCTACAACCATGATCGATTTAAATAGCAAGCATGTAGCGAATCCCAATCACACTTCTAATTAAGTACATTTGATTCAGAAAATTTATTTTTTCTTGTTATCTTTTTCGATTCTTTCTAATGAAAAACGGAAAAATAACCATTAATGACAGCCGAATCTACGTAAACTCTTCAAAACATACAACTTCAAGCGAGACAATAATAATAGTGCTGCAAGTAACAAGAATTTGCTGGTTGGATCACAAATTGTTCTTTTCCTTTCGTTGAAAATGACTAAATAGATAGAGAAAGGGACCTGGCACTTATAGCCGAAGCGGCAGCGTCCAAAGTCCTCCCAAGATCTGCAAAGCTCGGTCTTGAAAGCGCTATTCGCCGACGAAGACGACGACGGCGTCGAACTAGACGATGAGCCTCCGGAATTCGACAGAAGAGATCTCAAAACCCTCACTCCTCCTCCGCCTCCGCCTCCACCGCCATGGCCACCGTCTGCAGACGCCAGTTCATCCATAACCAAGACGTCCTCTTCCAGAGGTGTGCCGTATGTCAACACCGGCGACGTCATATTCTCAACAGCAGACAGAGGCGACAACAACGAATTCCTATGCCCGGCGGTGCTTCCGGAGGACTTGTTACTCATTGCGGGAGAACCGGACGACGAGAATGAAGATAGTCCGCCTCCGTCATCGCCTCTAAGGTATCGGATGTGCGGGGGAACGAGAACGTTGAGGGATTTGAATCTGGGGACTTTGCCGGAGTTATTGTGTAGGGAGTAGTCCATCACCGTCTCTGGTAAGGAACCAAAGACAGCAGAAACATTTCCTACTTGGCTTTTAAATATTTTTATTATTTTCTTAATCAGCATTTTGAAATTTCCCGCCGAAATAAACATTATCCCATGTACAGTATTTTCCTCCATTTTCTTTTTCCTAACATGGAATCCATTTCCCCTGTACCCTCTGGTAAGCTTTACTTTCATTTTTTATTAATACATTTTCTTCTTTCCTTTTTTTTTATAAAAAACATGGAATTCATTTGGTCTTTCGTGGTTGATCACTAATTTGTGGATTGAGATTATGATATTATTGAACATCTAGTTTGTGGTAGGAATAAGCTTTTCATTAAAAGCATTCATAAATCATTCACATAAGGAAGATGATGTTGTAACACAAGTGGACTTTATCTCCAAGCTATTATATTTAAATTTACATGATAACTTCGTACAAGATGGCAATAGGTTTCAGAGTTTTACAAATAATTCAATATTTGGTTATATATGTGTGATTGCAAGTTTTTGATCTAAAACTAAGTGAAGCCTTGTCCATTGGCCCTGAAATTTCAGGAGCATGCAAAGGGGACACGTAAAATTAGTCATTTACTTGGATGCCAATTCTTTTGAAATTAGTTTCCTTATTCTTTTAGATCTTTAATTTGATTATGTATTGTCTAAGTTGTTTCTTAATAATTCTAGGAGTTTTCTTTTAGATCTGTAGTATAATTCCATATTATCTAGGTTGATTCCTAATAATACTAGGAGTTTTCTTTCAGATCTTTAGTATGATTCTATATTATCTAGATTGTTTCCTAATAATATTAGGAGTTTTTCTACTATAAATAAGGGTTATAAGGTGTATTTTTTGTGATTTACAAATAAAAGTTCAATCTTTTTCTTCACAAATTCGAAATTGATTCTTTTGTGTTGGTCTTTACGCCTGTGTGGCTGGTGACACCCTTGAGAGCTTTATCAACAATCGCGGTGCTTGGCTTTATCAACTATTGTGGTGTTCTCTCGGTTTTTCTCTTCAACTTTTAATATTTTCTATTCATCTAAACTAACAACCTTTGCTTTTATTCTCTCAAATTCAATTGGTGTGCCTAGTTTATCCATCAAATTGGTATTAGAGCTCAATTATTAAGGTTTTCTTAAGCCTTAACGGTTTATAATTGAGCCTCTCTCATCTAAATTCGAAAGGTTCAATTTTGATTTTACAAGGTTTGGTGCGAATATGGCTACAAATGCTAGATTCAACAACAACAAGGCCAATGATAACAATTTTGCTCTTTTGGGGGCAATAGATCAACTATTAGATCATAAGATTGAAGGGATTCATGCTCAAATTGAAGATATCAACAATCAGTTGGGTTACTTGCAAATGCAAAATGCTAAGTTGAAATGTTTTATGCAAGGTAGAACCCAAGAACGATTACGTGAAAGATTCAAAAAGACTTATGATGAATCCAATAAGGAGCAAGAAGAAGAAGAGGAGGAGTATAAATCAGAAGAGGAGCAACCAAGACGTCCTAGACATGGAGGTTACACATACAAAGATCAACTTCGAGCTTGAACTCCTCGATTTTGAAGGTAAGCATGATCCTAAAATTACCTTAAATTGGATTTGTAGAGCTGATCGTATGTTTGAGTATAAAGCTTTTACAAACCAGGAAAGTTTTAATTATGTTATCCTTAAGCTAATCGACTTAGCGGGAATTTGGTATGATGATATGCAATGTGTGGCGTTAAGAAGAGAAGGAAGAAGAGTTAAGACCTAGACTCGTTTAAAATACGAGATCAAAGCTAAATATGTTCTTGATAATTATAGGCAAAAGAATTATATAAAGGCAACAACTTTGAAACAAACTTGCTCCTTTAATGAGTATATTGATGAATTTGAGAAGTTAAAAATGTTGAATATGTAAAGGAGGATCCAAATCATAAGATGGTTTGATTTTTGGAAGGATTGAGTTTGAAAGTCAAGGATAAGGAGGAATTACAACGTTATTATAACTATAATGATTTGTGTAAACTTGCTTTATGTGTTGAACAATAAGTTAACAGAAACCTGATTGGAGGTCATTTCCATAACAGAAGAATCCTACGACACCTTCTAGTTCTGCCCCTTTGAGTTCTAAAGTTGATTCAAACAAGAAGAAGCAAGATTGGAAAGGAAAAGGTACTTTGAGCATGAAAGAACTTGATAAGGATAAGAGGCATTGTTTTAAATGTCATAAGTATAGGAATATTCAATATGAATGTCCTACAAACAAAATCAGACAATTCAAGAGTGTCAGGAAATTGATGCTTTGCTGAATGCTTTGTCCATAGAGGAGGCCGACAAGGAGTTAGATACTGGAGGAGATTACGAAGGAAGAGTGGAGGATGTGGTTGAAGGTAATGAGGATGGGACTAGTCTTACGATTCAACGTGTTTTGAAGGTTACTCCTTCTTCAAGTGAGTCCCAACGTGAAAAATTGTTCCATACGAGATGCAAGGTGTAGGGAAGGATATGTAACGTGATCAAATATAGTGGTTCTTGTACCAATGTAGCTTCCATGGAGCTCGTGGATAAACTAAACTTGTCTACTCTCAAACACCCAAGACCTTACACAATTCGATGGCTTAATAAAGGGACTGATTTGACGATGATAAAACAGGTACTTGTTTCCTTTGATTAGGTACTTTGTGATGTGATTCTGATTGATGCATATCATATCTTATTAAGACGTCCATGGAAATATGATTGAAAAGCTCAACATGATGGAGTCTCTAATTGCTACACTGTTGAGAAGGATGAGAAAAGAATTGCGCTTGCACCTTTATCTTCTTTTAGAATATGTGAGCTGAATATGGAGCAATCTAAAAGGAAGAATCTGATTATTGGGAAGAGTGAGATTATTTGAGAATTTGCTTAATCGCAAGTAGTATATGTATTAGCTTCAAAAGAGGTCTATGAAAATTCAGTTAATTCTTACCCACCGATCTCAAGCCTCTTCTAGATGAGTATGCTGATGTATTTCTTGATGATTTTCCTTCGAGTTTGCCTCCCATTAGAGGGAACGAGTATCAAATAGACTTGATTCTGGGCTCACCTTTTCCTAACAAGCCCACATATAGTTGTAATACAGAAGAATCGAAGGAGCTTCAACGATAAATAAATGAGCTTATGGGACGTGGATATGTGCGTGAAAGTATGTCACCATGTGTTGTACCAGCTCTTTTTGTGCCAAAGAAAGATAGTTCGTGGTGGATGTGTATTGATAGTTGAGCGGTGAACAATATTATCATCAAATATTTGCTTTCCTATGCCTCGTCTAGATGATATGTTATATGAACTTCATGGTGCTCAAGTATTTTCAAAGATAGACTTAAGGAGTGGTTACCACCAGATTCAAATGAGAGAAGGTGATGAGTGGAAGATCACATTTAAGACTAAGTATGACTTATATGAATAGTTAGTAATGCCCTTTGGTCTCATTAATGTTTTGAGCATATTATACGACTTATAAATGAGGTATTGCACCGTTTCCTTGGAAAATTTGTTATTGAATATTTGGATGATATTGTAGTTTATAGTAAGAGTAATAAGGAGCATATGATGCACTTAAAAATGCTTTTTGAAGTGTCAAGAGAGGAGAAGTTATGTGGGACAATTGAGAAATGTACTTTCATGATAGATAGCATCATATTCCTTAGAATGTGTCTACGGATGGTATTTCTGTTGATAACTGGAAAATTGATGTTATTAAATCTTGGCCAACTCTTAAATCTATTAATGAAGTGTGTAGCTTTCATGGATTGGATTTTTTATCGAAGATCTGTAAAGAATTTTAGTTCTATTATGACACCGATTACTGAATTTATGAAGAAAAGGAAATTCAAATTGAGTGATTATGCAAAAAAAAGAGTTTAAATTAATTAAAGGGAAGTTATGTTCCACTCTTATATTAGCTCTTCATGATTTTAATGAGCTATTTGATGTAAAATGTGATGCTAGTGGAGTCAGAATTAGGGTTGTACTTGTTCAACAAAAACGTCTTATTGCTTATTTTATTGAGAAGCTTAATGGATCTAAAATGAATTACTCTACTTATAATAAAGAGTTCTATATGATTGTTTGGGCTCTTAGTCATTGGAGTCATTATTTGCGACCTAAGCCTTTCGTGTTGCATAGTGATTATGAAGCATTAGGGCATATTAATGGGCAACAAAAACTTAATCCACGTCATGTCTGCAATCCTTTACGTCTCATCGAAGTATAAGGATGGATGCTCTAATGTCGTAGCTGATGCATTGTCAAGGAGGAATTCTATGCTTGCAATACTTAATTCAAGGCTCATTGGATTTGAAATCATCAAGAATTCTTACGTAAGGGATGACGAATTTGTTAAATTATTTGAACTTTGCAAAAAAGGTGCGCATGACCAGTTTGTAATTCAAGATGGTTTTTTCTTTAAAGAAAATAAATTGTGTGTTCCCAAGGACTCTTTTCATGATTTATTGATTCATGAAGCTTATGGTGGTGGTCTTGTTGGCCATTTTTGTATTCAAAAGACTTATGAAATTATTCAAGAACACTTATACTAGTCTCGTATACGTAGTGATGTGCAATCTATTATTAATCGGTGTGGTACTTGCCAAACAGAAAAGAGTACTTTTCACCATGACTTTACATACCTCTTCTTGTTCCATAACTACCATGGGAGGATATTAGTATTAGTACTGCTATCTCCTGCATCCAAATTAATAACAACTCTAGCTATGAAAAATGTAGTTAGTGAAGAGTTGAGATCGTTCTCACAAGGGATTTTAACGGTAAAGAGTGTACGAGTTCAAAACTTAAATAAAGTAAAAAGGGGGGTTAATTCACGAAATTTTAGAAAAAGATGACAAAAATCGAAAATTAACAAAACTAATCAAATTTGGAAAATTCAGTAAGCAAACCTTGGTTTTGGGTTACTGACGTTATCACGCTAATATGGATCCTTGATTTAAAATTCAGTTTATCAACAAACATTCATTGGGTGATATTTTCTCTTAAGGTTAATTTAATAGAAACATGTATTACAAACATTCTTATTAATCAACAACTTAGATACGATCTCAAGTTCAATTGAGTAATAACTTTAAGGACTAAGAAACTAATAAACAAGACAACACATGTACGACATGCATTTAATCAAGATGAGTTTCTTCTTAGAATTTCCAACTCTAACATAAAGATAGTAATCGTAATTGCCACTTATGATTAGCAAAATTGAACGTCATATCCTACTAATATGGCTATTAAACAAATTAATTCCTAGTTGCGCATCCTAAAAATCAACCAATTCAATCGTAGAAAACAATTCGGAAGGCACTCAATATTCATCAATAAAACAAACTTTATTTGAAAATCTCACACATAATAGATAATAACGTGGTTTCCCTTAACCAAGAAAATGGATTTAGTTACTCATAACAAAAGTGAAAATCAACAAAGAAATAACTAAATGTAAAGTCTCCATCCCTGGTCTTTCTTAAAAAAATTCAAAAATTCCTAGAGAAATACTACAGAAAATGAAAAACCTAACTATGGCTAACAAAAAGAACATAAGAAAATTGTGCAGAAAAACGTAAACTATCCTAATGTTGGCTGACGTGAACAGTGTCAAAAATCCTCCTTTATTCCCTTCGATTCTCCTCATTTTTCCATGATCTTTTGCAAATAATCTTTCCCCCATATTCAGGTTGCAGATCCCCATAAGTAAGGTAGCAATCTGATTCTCTAGATTATGAAAATCTTAGGTGAATCAGATCTGCATTTAAAAACATAGATATGCTTTGTCTTTGCACGTGCTCACGCTTAGTCACTGAATTTTCTACCAGTTTGGAATTTCAGATTATCTTTGCTTCCCTTGCATCTTTTTGATTCAATTTCATCTCTTAAGTGTTGAAAATCATCTGAGAACAATTAAGAAACAAATCTATCAATTTTGAATAATAATAAGATTTAAATATAAAATAAGCACAAAATGACAAATTAATAAGTATGGATTTCGTTGTTGAATTACCTCGCACATAGCGTGGTAAGGATGCAATTATGGTGGTTATAGATCGTTTCTCAAAGATGGCTTATTTTGTTGCATGTCATAAGAATGATGATGCTTCTCATATTGCTGATTTGTACTTTAAAGAGATTATTCGTCTTCATGGGGTACCAAAAAGCATTGTTTCTGATTAAGATTCGAAGTTTTTGAGTCATTTTTGGCGGACCCTGTGGAAATTACTTGGAATAAAGCTATTATTTAGCACTACGACCATCCGCAAACGATGGCCAAACCAAAGTTACAAATCACACTCTTGGTGCCTTGCTTCGTGGATTGGGAGTAAAACCACCAAAGATTGGGATTTAAAACTTGCCTATGCTGAATTTGCTTATAATAGATCTCCAATATGTGCTACTGGAGTATCTCCTGTTGAAGTTGTTTATAGCTTGAATCCTTACATCCCCATGGATTTACTTCCTATTTCAAAGAAAGACTTGATGAGTATAGATCCAAAGGCCAATGTAGAGATAATAAAGAAGCTTCATCAGCATATTCGCACAAAGATAGAAAAGATTAATAAGAGTTACAAGGCTTGTGCTAATTGCAAGAAACCAGGCTTTTAGCTTGGTGATCTGATTTGGATTCATCTTCGTAAAGAAATATTTCCAAGCAAAAGAAATAATAAGTTTATAACCCATGTTGTTGGACCATTCAAAGTACTTGAACGAATGGGTGCATACAAGATTGATCTTCTAGGAGATTATGGAGTTTCTATTACATTTAATATTGGTGATCTGTCTCCTTACTTGAAAGATAAAGATTTGAGGGCAAATGCTTTTTAAGAGGGGGAGAATGATGACATAGAACAAGTGCACTTTATCTCCAAGCCATTATATTTAAATTTATATGATTATTTCATGCAAGGTGGTAATGAGCTTCAGAGTTTTACAAACAATTCAATGTGCGGTTGTACATGTGTGATTGCAAGTTTTGGATCCAAAACCAAGTGTAGCCTTGTCTGTTGGGCCTGAAATTTTAGGAGCATACAAAGGACATGTAAAATTAGTCGTTTACTTGGACGCTAAGTCTTCTAAAATTAGCTTCCTTATTCTTTCAGATCTTTAGTTTGATTCCATATTATCTATTGTCTAAGTTGTTTCCTAATAGTACTAGGATTTTTCTTTTAGATCTTTAGTATGATACATATTATCTAGGTTGATTCCTAATAGTACTAGGAGTTTTCTTTCAGATCTTTAGTATGATTCTATATTATCTAAATTGTTTCCTAATAGTATTAAGAGTTTTTTTCTACTATAAATAAGGATTATAAGGTGTAATTTTTTGCATTTATTTATTCTTGTACTTAACTTTTCTTGTTTAATTTATTCTTGTACTTATCTTTTCTTGTTTATATATTTATTTACTTATTTTATCTTTTATTGTTAATCTTTCACATGTTATATATGTACTATGTATTGCATTTTATATTTTTAATTATACATTTTTATTTATATTTTATATTATCATTTTTTTGAAAAATTAAAAAATAATATTATGATAGTTAAAACTAAATCAACATTACAATGAATTCAAGGCTTTAAGCCTACCATCATATTGCAATATGATCTAAAAACAAAAACTCCCTAAGGGAGATAGTATGACTATCTGCATAATAGAAAACAACAGGAAACAATTATAGGCACCACTGAAATTTCATCTTTATGGGAAAGGTCATTCACCATTTCTAGTATTTGGTATTTTGCTTTCTCTTCTTTATGGGAAAGGTCATTCACCATTTCTAGTATTTGGTATTTTGCTTTCTCTTCATAGCAGATTTTCTTTTTGCAGATTTAGGTTGCACACAAAAATCGCTAGGGATGTCTAGGACATAGGCTACAGCTAGTGGGGTATCACAATTCTCTGTTTGTTCTATATCCCCTGTCTCATGATTCTCAGTTTGCCTAATAGTTGCAGCTGGAGTTAGCATATTGGCCCACTCAATCCGACAATGCTCCCAATACTTTGAAGTGAACTCAATGTTCTAGATTCTCCCCATGTTCTGCACTAGAATTGTCCTAAGTTATCTTTTCCTGGGAAATATTTGTGACAACTTGTTCAGTCCTCACACTAGCTACTTGATTACTATTGTCTTCATCACCAGTAACACATCCCCAGCACAAATATGCACACTAGCGACAACACTAGTAGTTTCATCTTCTGCATGAAAGCTATTTGTAACAACTTCGGATGTCCCGACATGCAATTGCACACCTGATTCCTCACAACCCAAAGAATAACTACGTTTGACCAACACCTCATAGTTCGAAGGTTCCTGCATAACATTACATTTTCCCAATCTAGAACCAGCAGGGGACTTGACAGGAGACATCTCAGAACAATCAACCATCTTAGAATTCCTAACCCTCAATTGCACATTTGGGTCCTCACAAGACATGAAGTTCTTGCCATCAATAGGATTAACTATCCCTTCTTTTTGCATTGGGCCCAGCAAATTTTTACTTACTATCTGCCCATCTTCGATCAACAGTGAAGAACCAACAACAATCTGCACATGGGCTGACTCCTCTCCTTTGTCAACTATAATATGCTTTTTCTAAGAATTAATCAACAGACTACCCTCCTCTGAGGGACCATAACGAGAAGCATCAGTAGCTCCCTCTGACTCTTTTTCATATCTGACTTCCTTACTAAGGTCCTCATGCCATCCCGAGTGAAGAACCCTGCTTGCGGGAACCCATTTCCTCCCAATATATTATCATTATTTTGCATTACATGTTTGTCTATTGAAAACAACCTATCTACCAAGTAGGAGTAAAGCTACATACTATTAGACCTTCCTAAACCCATATTTCAGTGAGATTCTTATTGGGTGTTATTTTTATTGTTGTTATTGTTAGCTCATAACGTTAATAGAACTCTTAAGTAATAAAGTCAATCAGTAAGAGAATAAAAATGTAAATTTATTTATGGTAGTTTGGCAAATAATTTTTGCATATGTCCACTCTCAACACTCCTCTTGAATTTTGGATTTTCAATATAATTCTTTTTTAAAGTCAAAAAATAACCTTTATACAATCTTCACTAGTAAAGAGGAATCTTTATTCAATATTCTTCCAATGTGAATAGCAGCCTCAATGTCGCTAATAACACTCTGAAATATAATAAACAAGAAACTCAATAAAAGCTTACAAATCGAAAGTAGCTCACTTTATTACTTTGATAATATTAAAAAGGCTTACTCACTCAAAATGAGACAATGAATGCTCAAATAATTAAAAACACTTAAAATATGTGTAAAAAGCACTCAATATTTCTTAATGACGAAACTAATGAAAAAATGTGTATTTATAGGATTTTGGGACCCTTCTAACCATTAAAGATAAGAACTAAAATTTACGACGATTAGTTAATAGAGCATTGGTCAATCAGTATAACATATTGGTTAACCAGTATGCATTGAATATACATATTCACTAGTTATTAATACATCGGTTGATTAATAGGTATATTGTTTGATTAATATGACACATTGATCGACTAATACATCAACTAATATTACTATAAAGTGTCAAAACATCAAATTTAACAACTTTAATCTATATTAGTCAACCACTAACACATATAGGTTAATCAATCCTCCCAAAAACATGATTTTAACAACTTTTAATCCTCAAAATCATTATATTTAATACAATTATGATGTAAACACTTCCCTAAATATTTTTTAAAGAGTGCTTAAAAGATCAAAAAGGCTTTTCTCTTAAAAACAAAAGCCTCCACTTCTTGAATAAAAAACTCAAGCAATAAAGTGATATAAAATATTTATACATAGTGAGTTTTTAAGATTACCAAATTAACAAGGTGAAATCACAAATGCTATTCAAATACAAAAAGACCTTGATATGCCTTGTTCTTCTTTTGTTCATGACTTGATCTTACCTTGACTTCATCTTTTCTTTTAGTAACTTCATAAAGTGTCTTCTTAAAGTTATATCATGATTTCATCTTGTTCCTGTAAAGCTTCTCGTCAAAATAACAAGCTCATTAGTATGATCATATTTTGTTATCATTAAAATATTGACGAGGACCTCTCTTAGTTCAACAATCTTTGTTTTTTTATAATAACAAAATATTTATAATATTGAAAAGTAATAAAAAGATTAAGCACACAAAAGGGGAAATATTGGATGTTCATAAATTTTATATAAAAACTAACTTAATATGAAAAAGATCACAATTCATAAAGATGCAAGTATAAAGTAAAATAATGAATTTTAACAAGTATTTTAATTAATAAAGTAAATGGGTAATGAAAGAGACATATAAACGGATTTATAATGATTCAGAAAACAATCATTGCCTGTGTCCACTCCTAAAGCTCTTCTTAGATTTTTATTATAATTCTTCTTTAAAGATGAAGAATAATCTTTGTACAACCTTTACTTGCAAAGAGGATTATACAATCTTCTTCAAGGTGAAAAGCAGACATTGGTTGATTAATAGGCATATTGGTTAACCAATAAAACTACAAATGTTCATAATATCTTATTTAACAACTTTAACATATATATTGGTCGACTACTGAGACATAGAGATTAACCGATCCCCCCAAAAAACATAATTTTAACAATTTTAAATCTTCAAACATAATTTGTTTAATGCAATTATGATTTAAACAATTCTCAAAATATTTTTTAAAAAGTGATTGAGAGATCAAGAAGATTTTCTCTTAAAAATAAAAGCCTTAACACCTCTTGATGAATAATAAAACTTATGGAACAAAGTGATATGAAATGCTTATGCGTGGTTAGCTTATAAGATTAACAAACTAATAAAGTGAGATTAAAAATGATATTAAAATACAAAAAGACATGCTGTTCTTTATTCTTCTTTTATTCATGACTTGAATTTTATTTTGTAACTTATAGACTTCATCTCTTCTTTTTTCAATTTCACAAAGTATATTAATGAGTTATGCATAATTTTGTCTTGTTTTTATAGCTTCTCGTCAAGATAACAAAATCATTAGTAGGATTTTTTTATCATCATAATATTAATTGAAACCTCCCTCTTGGTTCAACATTATATAATATACAAATACCATTTCAATTAAAAATTTTGATCTGACCTGCTTATGTAAACATCCTCCTAATTACTAATAATCTGTGAATGAAATATATGGACGTTGATTTGTACCAAGCTAACAAAAATTCAATGTTAATGTGCAAAGTCTACACAGCCTCGTATGTTGCAATTTGGTAAGGGGTGTTGGTCAACATTGAACGTAATAAGATTAATCTCTTTAATAACATTTCATAACTTTTGTTGCAATTCGATAATTTAATTTTATATTTCTTAAAAGTAATAAAAATTATAAATGATATCTATCTAGATTTAAATTGAAAAACCTAACATTGTCATATTTTCATAAACTATCATAATTATGATAGCTTTAATAAATTGTTAATTTATGAAATGAAATGGATTACATAACAATATGCATATTTTTGAAAATTATTATTTTAATTTATTGAAAATTTTAACTTAGAATATTAGTTTACGCTAAAATTATAAAAAGATTAATCTATAAAAATTTTACTTTGTATTCAAGATACAATGTTGGATTGCTCAACGTGGAATTAGTAAATTTCAACTGTCAAGACAAGAGGGTCTCAAATGAAGTGACTCAAATTTTTAAACTTGGTCTAAGTTGAAACCACTTGGTTAGCTGTATTGGTTCGTGAAAGTGAAATTTCTGTCATTTCCTCTTTTATTTTCCCTTTTTTTTTAATTGAACAAGGAAAACAAACAAACTCAAACTCTAGGATAAAACACGTCGTCCGCATCGTGGCGTAGCAGATCCTGAAGGCCAGCAGGCGGATCCGATAGCAGGTAAAGCCCTGGACGCAAAATAACGGCAAATTGGGCCAATCTGTCAACGCACTGGTTTCCTTCCCGGCAGATATGCTGGAGTCAAACCTCCCAAGCCCGGTGTAGCAGCTCTCGAATACTTGTCACCAGAAAGGAAACCTCAGTAAGAACCAAATCCGAATCAAAGAGAATATTAATGACCTCAAAGGAGTCGACTTCAGCGATGACCCGGTGATAACCCTTCTCCCAGGTCAACGCAAGGCCTGAATACACGCCCCAAAGTTCCGCCGCTAAAGGCGATCCCCTCCCAAGGCATTGCTGGAACCCCCCACACCAGGTTTCTAGCACAACTAGCAAAATAGTAAATGAGCCGATTGTTAACGCTTTCAATACGAGACAAAATTTTGGACAATTGTTTTATTCTGCCTAATAAATTTAAGCCATTTATTTATACAAGTTTTACGTTTATTTATGCAGAATTCACGCAAAATTTATATAAATAAAAGGTTGAAATTTATGAAACACAATAAAAACGGAAAAGATTTAGACTCTATATGCACAGAAGAAAAAGGTTGAAACTCTGCAGCTAGTGATTAGAATCACTCGTGATGGAACAGCTGACCGATGATAACAAAGAAGTAGCAACTTCAGGAACTTGGGAAAAGTACAGGGACAAGGAAAAGTACAGGGACGACATGATTGAGAGCAACTTTTTTATTTATGGGGAGCCCATATACTTCATGCATGTACAACTTGCAAGCTTACTTTCTAGCACAACTAGCAAAATAGTAAATGAGCCGAGCGTCAACACTTTCGGTACATAGCACCAAAAGGTTGAGAATCTGTAGCTAGTGATTAGAACCACTCAGGATGGAACGGCTGACGGATGATAACAAGAAGTAGCAACTTCAGCAACTTGGGAAAAGTACAGGGACGACATGAGTGAGAGCAACTTTTCTATTTATGGTGAGCCCATAAACTTCATGCATGTCCAAGTCTTCAAAGGTTGTGCCATGAAGAAGCTCCCAATCAAACCAGTGTAGCAAATTGGCGATCACATTTTCAACTGCTGCAACACCAAATGCGGTTCCAGGACACCCTCTTCTACCTGCTCCAAATGGGATAAACTGGAAATCTTGGCCTTTGAAGTCCACCGAGCTGTGAATAAACCTCTCAGGCACAAACTCGTGGGGGTTGTCCCAAAACTTGGGGTCTCTCTGGATCGCCCACGCGTTGACCAGTACCCTTGTTTTTGGTGGGATGTGAAAGCTACACAGTTCAGCACTTGCAAATGTTTCTCGGGGAAGCAAGAAAGGGATGGGGGGATATAACCTGAGTGTCTCTTTAATCACACATTTCAAGTAGTCCATTTTGTTTATATCTTCAACTTCTATCTCTGTCTTGTTCCCTACGACCCTCCTCACCTCTTCTTGGACCTTTTGCATTTTACTTGGATGTTTCAATAACTCTGCCATCACCCATTCCATTGTTGTGAATGTTGTGTCAGTTCCTCCTACTATCATATCCTGCCATTATTGCAACACCAAAAATTCCAATTTGAAATCATACTAATTAGTTTAAATAAAACGATCACAAAAATGGTACAATCAAAATATAACAAAAGATAAGTCTTATCACATCTAAGTATGCATGTATGTATGATTAATAGTGAGATAAGAAGGAAAGGTACCACGAGAATTGCTTTGATGTCATCTATAGTGAAGTTGAACTCAAGAACTCCATCCTTCTGAACTCGGAGAAGAATATCAACAAAGTCTTCTTTCTTATCAATTACTTGGTTAGCACTGGTCTCATCATCGTTCTTTGACAATTTGTGCTCTTCAATCACCATATTGAAATAATCATCCATTTCTCTGAAAGTATGCTTCAGCCTAGAAGTCAAACCAGTAATCACATCTATCCAACCTAAAGAAGGAAACCAGTCTCCAAAACTAAAGCTTGTGAATTGAGTCCCAACTTTTTTGGACAACTCTCCAAATCCAATCTTGCCACCCTCTCCTTCACACTTGCGACCCAGAACACACCTTGCAATTATATTATTTGTGACTTCAAGAAGCAACTGTGATAGGTTAACTGAAGAACGATTTCCACTCAAAACACGTAGCTTGTTCACAAGTATGTCAACTTCCTCCTTCCTTACGGACTGGAAAGATTGAACTCTCAAGACACTGAGAAGCTCAATAACACAAATCTTCCTGGTCTGTCTCCAGTACTCGCCATAGGGAGCAAAAGCAACGTCTATGAAGCCGTTGAGAAAGATGTGGACAGCAGTAGATCTTGAACGATTTGAGAAGATAACATCATGGGTCTTCATAACTTCCCTCGCCATATCTGCCGACGAGATAACCAGAGTTGGGACTTGGCCTAACTGCAAGAGCATAACAGGGCCATACTTGGCGGAGAGAGCCTGGAGAGACCGGTGTGGGAGTTTCCCAAGCTGATGCAGGTTCCCAATTATGGAGATGGCTGGTGGGGATGGAGGCCGATTGTTACTAGTTGACTTCTTGCCGGCTCGATTATTGAAAGACCTGGTGAGAACGAAAAGAGATACTGAGAAGAGAAGGAAGCAGAGGAAAAGATAACCCGGCATGAAGGTTAGTTGAGATGCTTGAAGGTTCAATGGCAGGACCATTTTTGCTCCTGGGCTCTTCAATTATTAGCTAGCTGATTGGAAATCGCGTACCGCTTGATCAGATGATTGTATTAATTTTATATACAGATTCGAGGGCTGTGGAAGTGGAACCAACAATTTCTTAATGCATATAAATGTAGGAGAAGAAAAGGTTAAATTTAACTTGATAAAAGTTTTGCGTCTAATATTAATTCCAGCTCAGTCCTGACAAAGCGAAATTGAAAACATAAAATATTAAATAAATTATTAATAATAAGAATAATAGTTATTAGAAAATTAATAATTATCAAAAAATTTAACAATTAAATAATTTAATAACCATAATAATTTATAATAAGTATATGATAGTGAATAATTTATATAATTATTATCAATCATAAATTTATTAATTAATTTTATTTCTATTATTATAATTGCTGTTAAATATTATTATTTTTAACAATAATAAAATAGTTAATAATAATAAGGAATATACACTTATCAAAATAATTAA
>JANZLC010000002.1:13624016-13636415 GCA_026413385.1 Erythroxylum gracilipes | reverse complement strand
ACTGTTGTGGTTTTTTTATTTTCGAAAACAAAAAACCACAACAAAGTAAACCAAACACAATTTACTTGCCTGTTTTTCTTTTTACAAAAACGGCAACAAAAAACGGAAACAAACAACCCCTAAAATTTTTAAGCAAAAATGCAAAATGGTGACGTTTTGATCTTGGACAAAATAAGATAAGGTAATTTTAGACAGAAGATCCAAACTTCTAATTGTTGCCCTTAAATTTGTAATGTGTGCCTAATTTACATAAACACAATGCTATACGATTTAGGTGTACACTGACTCGATTCCTCTTTTAAGAGAAGACAGGAAATGGGCAACAAGTTAAACTGTTAAAGAGTGGTGGAGTATATATAGTACGAGGCTTGTCCTTTGGGCTATCGGTGAAATACACTGATCGGTTGTCTTGTCGGGATCAATACGTAAGTTATTGAGTCTAGTGGCTCCGAGGCTAAATGCATCTTTTTGTAGTATGATTCAGGCTCTTACGAAAGCTTTGAACTTTTAAACGGAGTCGCTTTTTGGCCTTGGAGCTTAATCAAGCTAAATCGCTAGTACGATCATTGCAATACTGTAGTATCAATGTTGGTCTAAGTCGAAGAAGCAGCTGTAAATTAAGAATAAAACCTGTATAAATCAATAATTTTATAATACCATATTAAAAGAAAATTTATGACATTATATTCACGATTTCATAACATAAAAATAATAAACTCATAAATGTCTATTTAACTCCTTATTTAAATGATAGCCTAATTTGATTTTATAATGTTAATTATAAATCTAATGCCCTCAAATCATCGTCGTAATTAACACTCAGTCGAATCTCATATCACCGTAAAATTTGAGAAAGTCTAATAATAAGCAGTGTTATATTTACCTAAATAGGCAGATTGTTTTTGATAGATTCACACGTAAATGTAATATAAAAATATTTTTTATAAAAAATATATATAAAATAGCAAGATGAAAATAAATAATAAATTTGAATATTTTAAGTGTCTGAATATTAAAATAAAAAATGAAATTGTGATTACGCATCGGTGTTGTATCCATTTTGACTTCAATATTTTACGTGCTTTTAGAAAAAACAAACCATGTGTGTGTTAGGGAAGCACGTCTGTGGGTTGAGTAGTTTTATCAAAGTTCAAATTGTTATGAAAACCTCAGATGCAATATACAAGTGCAAGATGTTCATGTTCATTGAATTGTAATTGATGTAGAAATTAAATAATTGGATAATTGAAGCAAAGAAGAACGGATGGTTAATGGATAATGGAGTTGTGAAATTGGAAAATTATGTAGAATAGGTGTCTCACATTTATTTGCTTTCTGTTCAATAGATTAACTGTATGAATAATTTATGTCCGGCAGCATTTAAGTCATGATAGTCACCTAAATGCCTACCAATAGGCTCTTATCTATAATGTTGGTTCAATAATAATATTAATTGTTCATAAGTAAATACTTCCTCTTATCCAAATTAAGTATAATTGTAGAGGAATTTTAATTATTCAAAATAAGTGTCGTTTGTAACTATTTATGCATATTTATGATTTTACTTTCAAAATTACCCTTTAATTTTTTCACATCTTAATTACACAGATTACATAAATTATATTTTAAAGCACTTTAACATATAATTAATAAGGGTATATAAGATATTTCATTAACTTTCTTAATAAGTGTGCATCTCTCTAAAACGACACATATTTTGAACAAAAAGAAGTATCATTTTGTTAATTAAGCAAAACTCAAGAAACTAAGAATGGATATTCACACTAATCATATGCTTAATTGAATGTATAATCTTAATGACCGTATAGATACGTAAATGTGTGTATCAAAAAGGAAAGAGTGGAATTTAGTCAAATTGAGCGTTGGAACTAGTAGAAAGACGTGCTGGGCACGTGATACATGTGCAGCCCCTCTTTTGAGTGCTGAGAGGAGAGGGGGCCATTATAGCCTTCTGATCTAATCAAACTTCCAAGATGAAAATGCAAGGTGAGTCACATGATTTATGATGATCATACGGTTGGTATAACCCATTCATCACGAGTAATTAATCAGATACCACTTTAGTGGGACCTCAATAACAATATTATTAATTTCTTTTGTTCAGAGATGTATACTTCTCTAATCAAAAAGTGATGCTTCCTATCAAAGCCTGTCATTCACTCACACCCTCACTTTTTTCTCCTGCAAGCTATAATGATAGGATATCTGGGGAGGGGAGGGGTATTTCTATTTAATTAATTAGTTATTAAAAATTTACCAGAATAATAACTAATAATTCTTAATTATCCATTTTAAAAAGGTTCAACAAAGTTTTCCAAGCTTTGGTCAGTTGACATAATTGCCCTTAATTACCGTTGAAGCATTTTCTAATAATTTTGCTGGATTAGTCATAAGTCATCATCAGATTTGAAGCTAATTATTATCCTTCTAATCTAATGTGAAAAAAGAATTAAGACATCTGCCAGCCTATAAGGCACGATGTTTTGAATAAGCATGCATGCTATGAATTAAATTCAACATAAATGCCTGAACAGAACTTGGCCTAACAAGGAAACAGGCAGGATCCGTACACTCTGAGGTGCTATTAATTACTTTGTTTCCTAGGATGGGTGCCTTAATTTGCAACATTTATGTTTATGGATGAGCTAATCCCGTTATACGAGTAAGGTTGTAGTTGTAGGTATAGGTATTCTTCGTGTTAAGGTCAGGTTCTGACAGGACAAACTAGTTAGATGGCTAAAAAAGAAAACACAAACACTAGAGTTTTATATGTTTAAGAACGAATAATGTGAATTTGTTTTCTTTGAGGTTGCGGTAAGAATTTGTTGAAAGGAAAAGGACAACTCGGTAAGCAAAGTCTGGGCTAGATTTGGAGTTTGGGAGTTCCCTCCAACGGAGTTGACTCTCTCTCTCTCTCTCTTCCTCCACTTTCTCTGCTTACTTTTGCTAGGTTGAGTTTTCATTATGTACTAAACTTTGTTGTTTCCTATTACCTACCTAGATTTAAATGCCCACTTCTGTTCATTTCATTTTTGCTTTTCTTTTACTGTTCTCTCTCTCTCTCTCTCTCTGTTTTCCTCCATTGCAAACCAAGCTTGCTTTCCAACTTTCAAAGAGGTCCCTCTTTCTCCTTTCCTTTCCACACTCATACAATACCTACCAACTATTGCAACCCATGTTTGCTTTCTGTTTCCCCCAAAATCATCCTTCTCTCTCTATCTCTCACTTGCTCTGTAGCTCTCGTAGCACATTTGGCTTGAAAGATTAGATTTTTGTCTGGCTTTTCTTTGGCATTTCCTTTTATCCTTCACTGTTAATCTTTTGGCCCACTAAAGTCTATAACTTGTGCTTGTAGACTACTCCTCTGTGAAACCGTGCCTTTTGGGGTGTGGGTGTGTGTGTGTGTGTCCCTGGTTTTTTGTGGGTTTCTGTTATTTCAGGGCTACGCTGGCTTATCTATGCTCATAGACTCTTTCTTGCTTCAAGAAAGAGAAGTCCTTTCTTTGCTCTTGTGGGTTCTCAAGGAAGAAGATCAAGGGGGCTAAGCTTAGACCCTCAGATCACCGTAAAGGTAAACGCTTTCCTTCTTATTTTTATCTTTGTTTTTTTTTTTACTTTCATGGATTTTAAGTTTTCACGTCTCTCTATCTACCTCTTACTTGGATCATAAGTGATGCTTTGTTTTAAAACTTTTCTTGAGAACTTGTTCCCTTTCCTCGTATTTAATGGGATTCGTGGTTTGAACAGTTGCAACCCACGGTGTATTCGTTTTCTAGTTTAACTCTATATTTAGTCTTGATGTTTCGGATTAAAGAACCAATCGTGTAAATGAGTCTCATTCACTATTAATCAGCTAAGCATGGCAATTTATTTGTTCGGAAACAAAGAGAGGTACTTTTCTGCTCTATGTTAGATGTCGACCATAGCTACATGGAACATCTCTTTATGTCATCTGGTCTTCGCACATTTATTTTCCTTTTCTGTCCAACCACTTCTAAAGTTTCCTTAGCTAAGCTAAGCATGTAATTTTATGTATTTGAAATTAATGAATGTTGTTTCCTCATTGAAATTTGAGTAATAAATTAGAAAGAAAAATCTTTTAATTGATTGGTTTATGGGGTATCATCCATAATTAATGTATTAAAGCAGTAACATTTGTTGGGACCTAGAAAATTTCATTACATTTAATATCAGTTTTGGCTCTTGTAGGGTTCCGAGAAGATTTCTGTATTCAGGTGGGTGTCATTCTTTTGGTGCGTGGAGTCAAATATCCTCTTAAGATATTAGTTTTTGGAGGATCAGAGATGTCTACTGACAGTCTGAATGCTGAATTGTCAAAGAAGACATCACTTTTGGGTTTAAAACTCTGGGTTCTGATAGGAATTTCTGTGGGAGCGTTTATAGTTTTGATTCTTTGTGTTCTATCTGTGTGGGTTACATTTAGGAGGAAAGGTAGAAAACCTGCAGACAAGTTTGCCCTTTCCCAAATACCAAACATATCGAAAGATATTAGAGTCGACAAGGTTGGAGTTCAAAATTTCAATGATCAACCAGAAAATTTATTTCTGAATGTTCGTGATGAATCAAGTGATAAAAATTCAGAGAAGATTCTAGTGCATTTGGGAATGAGCAAATCAAGTGATCCTGATAACATCAGCCAATGTAGCTCTATTTTTCATCACGAAAGAGCATGTAGTTCACAGTCAGGGGAAGAAGGAAGTTCTGGGACCGCACGAAAGCAGTCTTCACTTTCATACGCAGGGATTGTGACAGCCTCCCCTTTAATTGGCTTGCCAGAGTTTTCGCACCTTGGATGGGGCCACTGGTTCACTCTCAGGGATCTTGACTTTGCAACAAATCATTTTGCAACAGAGAATGTACTTGGTGAGGGTGGTTATGGGGTTGTGTACAAGGGTAAACTAATTAATGGAACTGAGGTTGCTGTGAAGAAGC
This sequence comes from Erythroxylum gracilipes, assembly GCA_026413385.1. Lineage (NCBI taxonomy): Eukaryota > Viridiplantae > Streptophyta > Magnoliopsida > Malpighiales > Erythroxylaceae > Erythroxylum > Erythroxylum gracilipes. The sequence goes on along the minus strand of JANZLC010000002.1, from coordinate 13,631,441 downwards.
TTCTTAACAATCTGTAAGCTTACAGTGAAATTGATATCCATTTTGATGCTGTGGCAATACCTATATAATAGTTCATCACGGGTCAATTTTTCAGGGGGCAGGCCGAGAAGGAATTTAGAGTTGAAGTGGAGGCAATTGGTCATGTTCGGCACAAGAATCTTGTGCGGCTCCTTGGTTATTGTATTGAAGGAGTTCATAGGTATAATTAATTCGCTTGCATTGGTTTATTATTTTCATGCTATGTTCTCTGACGTTTGCTGATATCATGCTATTTGCAGAACTTCTAATTATGTATACATTATTTCTTTAAACACCAAATCTTTGTATCCCATGGCACAACTGTATTTGTCATTTGGAAGCACACATTTTCACTTAAATTTTTGTGGTGCAGGATGCTGGTGTACGAATATGTAAATAATGGAAACTTAGAGCAATGGCTTCATGGGGCAATGGGTCATTGTGGTACCTTAACTTGGGAGGCTCGCATGAAGGTTCTTCTTGGCACTGCTCGGGCGTAAGCTCACACCTGTTTTGGCTTGGCTTTATACACTATAAAGACCTCAGCGTTAACTATTGTATTGAATTTCAAGTTTGATTGCATGTTGAGCAACTTTTTAAGTTTGGGGCCACTTTTGATCCATTTATTGTTCACCATGCCATATGAAAACTCAACTAAGCCATAGCCGTGAACCTGTTCAGGCTGGCTGCTGGCATTTTTATAAGGTTCAACATATCATGCTCTGCATTTTCCTTTGCTTTCTGGATCTATGTTCTTCTCCAAACTTGCTCAGGACTATATTTGATGCTAGATATCGAATTGGAATTTTATTTTCTTGTTCTTCCTTAAAATTGATTGTAGGCTTGCTTATCTGCATGAAGCAATTGAACCAAAGGTTGTTCACCGAGACATTAAATCAAGCAATATCCTGATAGATGGAGAATTTAATGCAAAGGTTTCTGATTTTGGGCTGGCCAAGCTTCTTGGTACAGGGGAGAGTCACATCACAACTAGAGTTATGGGTACATTTGGGTAGGCTTTGATTTTCATTTCACTTTACTAATGCTTTTCAAATCTATACAAGTATCTACTTACTTAGACAAGTTTCTGTTTTGCTAACCAGTTATGTAGCTCCAGAATATGCCAATACTGGCTTGTTAAATGAGAAGAGTGACATTTACAGCTTTGGTGTCCTGCTGCTTGAAGCTTTAACTGGAAGGGATCCTGTGGACTATGGCCGGCCTGCTAATGAGGTATGGCATATATAGTTTGTTATAAGGATTTGAACATGGAGTGGTTTCTATCCTTAATCTAGAAATCCTTTCCTCACTCTTGTTCTCTCACATCCAGCTTTTAGACAGATTTGTAAGAGTATTTCCTGAGCACACTGTATTTACATGGCAGGTCAATCTTGTTGAGTGGTTAAAGATGATGGTGGGGATGAGAAGAGCAGAGGAAGTTGTGGATCCAAATCTTGAAGTGAAACCAGCAACTCGTGCTTTAAAACGTGCTTTATTGGTTGCACTCAAGTGTGTGGATCCTGATGCTGAGAAGAGGCCTAAAATGAGTCAGGTTGTACGCATGCTTGAGGCTGATGAATACCCGTTTCGTGAGGTCTGGTCATTACATCTTGATTTTATTGCCTTTTGACATGTTAAGTGGCGGTTTCCTTCTAACAATGGTCATACTTGCACGAAGTTAGTATTTCTTGGACTGAGTAATATTTTGGGTGATCATATCATATTTAACAGAGTTATGCTAGGTTACAGATTTAGATCTGGCATGTACACAATGAGAGCTATTAGGGAATTTCCATTTTCTAATTTGTTCCTAGTCATTTAATTGGTTTCATAACTATATGCATAGGATCCGTGTTGCTCGGTTCTTATTTAACATTGCAGCTGCAGGCCTGTGACAAGATCTTCAAAAATAGTGTTTGTCTTAACCTTCTAAGAGACTTTTTCCTTTTTTTTTTTTCCCTGTTTGTTGTTTTGAGACCTGATAAGCTTCACATTCTGGTGCAACTGTAATGCTTCCATCCTAAAAAGCTGCACTTTTCTTACTTAATTTTGTGTCAAAAGCTTTATGAACTTCTTGTTTCTTTTCTATTAAAGCATTCTCTCCCCTAAACCTACGCTTGAATTTCTGCTCGAAACAGTCAAAAATAAAACAAGAGGTCCAAATCATTTATAGATTGCTGAATCATATTAGTTTACATTACAAATTTTATATATGTTTCAGGATCGTAGGAACAGAAAGAGTCGTACAGCAAGCATGGAAATTGAATCGATGAAGGAGTCTACAGAATTGGAGAATAATGTGGCGGATACGAAGAGCAATGTATCTGAGACAACTCATGGACAGGACTAACAAATGAGTCAGTAGAAAAATTTGGTTTCTGACCGGTGATTCTGAGACCCACATTAACTCGTTGTCTCGTGAACCTAGAAGATAAGTGAATCAAAGGTATCTTATATATTGGACTGCAAGTCTTGGCCTAGCTCGGTGTTGATATTGCGTTTTTGGAGGGATCCATGAATGCTTCCGAAGGAGTGCCCAAAATTCCGTAAATGGGAGAAAAGTGAGGTTCTTAATGTACAGTTGTTTGTTGAGCTTTAATGTACTCCCATAATCATTCTTGGAATGGTGAATTTATTTATTTTGACCACTTAAAATGATCTTCCGGTCTTACAGTTAAAGCAGTTTTTGATTTTCTTTTACACCACAAACTTTCTCCATTTGATTGATTGAATGCTCGATCTTCATATGCTTTTGTGTCCCAGGCGTTGATGATTTTCCTTTTATATTAGATTGAATGCCCATATTTCATTATTTCCTTCTCCTTGCATGCATTTGCATAGGAACATTCTCGTCTATGAAAAGTTACCTTTAAATGCGTTTAACCGGCTAAACGAACAAGAATACCTGTTCAGCATGATGGCGTCCAAAGATGAGGTCTTTGGGGTTCTGCTTAATCAGAAGATGTTAGTGTAATATTACCCCGAGGCAAGATGAAAGCATCCAAGCTCTGTGCTTGCTAATTAAGAAGGGCGTTTTCTTTGTTAATCTGCTTGTGAGGCAATATCCAACCCTGTTTTTATTTGTCATTCTGGATTGACTAGCAAAAAATGAAGATGAGAGCATAAAAGCAGACCATTCCTTCCGGCAGGCTGCAGCAGCTAATGTTGTGCAACCCAGTCAAAGTTTGCAATCAATTATAGGGGTATGGACTATTCTTGTCACCATCGGAAGAAGCTTCAGTACCTTCAAATGCAGATTGATTCCACTTTTTCACATTATAGCAATAAGAAAATATTGTGTTCATATGGGTTGGTGTCAGCGAAAAGTTGTTCTTTTGGCTCCACTCATGCATTTCTCTTACCGTTTCCACTTGGGGACAAGTTGGCCACAAAGTTTGAACTAGAAGCGGCTCCATGTTTTTGACATTTTTTTCCACCACGTCCATGAACATGCCGTAAATTAGCCTCCACTTATTGCTGTGTTCTTCCCCTGCCGTAATTTATCCATCTTTCCGTTCTTTTGTCGGTATTGAAACAGCATCACGCCTTTATTTCACTGTTTAAAAGTTTCACGCTGGCCACTTGTGTTCCTGTGTTCCACAGCAGCGTAGCCCATTTGTCGAAGTTGTATGTTTCATTCACGCAAGTGAGATGTGGTTTCACGTGGGGACCTGAAGGTTTGGGTAGAATAATAGGCAATCTCTCTCGTCAAATGGTTTCATCATTGTTGTTACAAATAACTGATTACGCAAAATTAGCACAAGTCATTTATTTATGCGAGTTATGTAACATTTGAACCGCATAAAAGAGTATTTATAATTTGACTATGATTCATGAGGAATTGTAGATGTCAGACTAGTAAATATTTTAAACATTGAACATCCATGTAAAAAGTAATAATATAATGTTATTGACTTGTTAATCTACACAAAAGCTTTTAAACAGTTTATATTAATTGAGTTTAAGACAAGTTTGCGTTCAAGTGTTATTATCTTTCTGAATTCTAAAGGGTAGCAGGCAAAACTATTAGACGTAGATGAATAATAAACTTTCATTTAACCTTTTGGTTTAATAGATTCATCATTTTCAAAGATGAATCTATTAAATTAGTATGGAGTAAATTAGTATTACGCAGAGTCTAAATCATAGGTATTCTGACGTGCTACATGAAGATATCTTCTTGGCAGTGCAAGTGACAATATATATGTTTGTCAAAAATAAAGGTATCTCAAATCCTCGTCTGCCCTTGATTTTGTTTAACATGTTACAATATTTAATATGACCTACTAATATTTGAGTAATGATCATATTTATTATTAGGGTCGTGCTGACTAAGTTTATATTGAAGTTATATATATATATATATATATTTATAAACATATACAAGTGTAATTAATCTCACATTTTTTTGTGGCTTTTGAAATTATTATTCCACAATATTACTTTGTGAGAGGGTAATATTGAGACACTCTAAAATTTTATACGTCTTCATTGTACCTAGGAGCCCTTTGAGGATTATTGTACTCTCTTTTTACTATAGTAAACTTTTGACTAGCTTGTCATCACCGTGATTTTTCCTTCACACTGAGAGTTTTTTAGGCGAATTTGGTGCGTCTTTGATTATTGTTTTTGTTCTTTACTTCTCTTATTTTTTCAATTGAATTGATCTTGATATTTTGCCTATGTACTAAAATCCTAACAAGAGGTTTTAGAATTTTTGCTACCTGTTAAAAATCCTTACAGGTGGTATTAAAGCATTCTATTCTATTGAGAATTTAAAATGTCGATCATCACGAAGTTTGACGGGACAATCAACTTTTCCATGTGAAGGATTAGATGAAGGTCGTTTTACCTAGAATAGATTGAAAAGAGCTTTGGAAGGAAAATCTAAGAAGCTAGGCACCATGATTGATGAACAATGGGAGGAGTTGGATAAAAAGGTGTTCTTTGCCATACAACTTTGCTTATCTAAGGATGTTCTATGTGAAGTGGTAAATGAAACAACCTTTGTGGGCTTGTGGTTAAAATTGGAGTCTTTCTATATGACCAAGAACCTTTCAAACAAGCTTCGTCTTAAGACGCCTTTATATGCAATATGTATAGCTGAAGGTACTTCTATCAAATCTCATCATAACGAGTTTAATTCTATTAACATAGACTTAGGAAATATTGATGTGAACATTGAAGGCAATGACAAAACTATTTTATTGGTAGTTTGAGTCCCTGGTTCTTATAAACACTTCAAAGAAATCATGTTGTATAGAACTCATGATACCTTATCTTTTGAAGATGCCAAATCTAACTTACTATCCAAGGAAACATTTGATCTTGAACTTTGTTCTGAGGATAAAGTTGAGGGTTCGGCTATGAGAGGGAGATCCTAAGACAAGGGTAGTAATAGTAATTAAAAAAAAAGGTCCAAATCAAAAGGATGTAAATTAAACAAAAAATGTAGTAGTTGTAAGAAGTTTGGACATTAAATTTCTGGATGTTACAAGTTGAAAAATAAGTAAGAGAATGAGGGTGAAAAAGAAATAACCCTAAAAATCCACTAAAGCTAGTGTTGCTAAGACTAATTCTAAAGGTGATATTCTGTTATCTATTACTTCTATTAATAAGAAGAGTAAAACATAATGAATTCTTGATTGGGATGCACTTTTCATATGTGTCCTTATAGGGTTTGATTTGTTACTTTTGAACTTGTCAATAATGATGTTTTTTTTAATCTATAATGATGCCCATTGCAAGGTAAGTGACATTGGTAGTATTTATATGAAGACTTACGACGGTGTTGTCAAGACTTCATGTAACGCCCTCTTACCGCAGGGTATACACCGTGACGCCCGTAAGTTATTCCGATACATATCCTACGATAAGAGTGAGCTACGAACAATCACTACTGTACTTCACATGGTATCATAATAATAAAACATCAATATAAAATCACGAACTTTTTTTGAAACCAAAATTTTCCTTATTTCATTTCATCAAAATCAGAAATTTATACAATTGTCAGTTTTTCACTGTCTGTACAACACTCCAAAAACCTAGTACAATATGCTACTAAAATAGGGAAAAACATCCGCTCTATCTAAGTCATCCCAAAAGTCCCAGCTGATCGACCTATGAGCCATAACTTCTCTCGCCAAAATGATCTACACAGCTCGAAAAGTCCCTCTAGAGCTAGGAGTCTACTCTCGGTCTTGAAAAATATGTTGCAATTTTGGGTGAGTTTGCGAACTCAGTGAGGTAACCATAATCGATGATTCACTCAATTCATGCAACAATCAAGCATATCACAGAAATTTCATAATTGCACATTGATCAAATATCATATAATCACATAAGCAACATTTACATTTTTCACATAAGCATAAGGCATTTCACCTCTCACTAAATCAAAGAGATTAAACCAAATGCATATGAAATGTGCATGTGACACTTTTCCAATTTATTACAGTGTTGTGATCGAGCGTCTGGACTGTCCCAATATGGGCACATTAATCGTTGAGCCCGAGGCTCTGAATCACTGTGGGGCTCGAGACCCAAATACAATCGTTGAGCTTTTAGCTCTCGGTGGCTGCTCTGGTCACAACTGTCATTATCTGCTCATGCATTCATATATGAAATGCATATATCATAATTAAGTAGTATATATATCACAATTTATCACATCATAAGCAAGTAGGTCACACATTCCCATACAAGTAGCACTTTTATGTCATAGCTCCCCAATACATCGGACCTTCTGTCCGAAATCCACAATCAGAAGCAAAACTCAAACCCACCATTATTTGCCACAAGATTATAAACAATTAATAATTGAGAGAACCATCTAGGTCACTCACCAATAGCTTCCGAGCTAATTCCTGGAAGTATCGGCACCGTCTGTGGGTTGACATTCCAAATGCGCCTCTATAACAATTAAAAATACACATATATTACCAAGGGTACAATCAGAAATGTTTAATAATGCACATGCATCACAAAAATTTCCTCTAAATTTTAGAAATCCAAAGACACCAAAATCACTCAATTCGGATATCTATAGGTCCAATTATTGCTAAGACATTGACTAGAAAAATAATTTTTCGGTCCGATTTAATCCCTCCTTTCTAATTTAATCTCAAAAATTTGCTAATTCTCATGGAGAGCAATTAAATGACTTACAAATCTGATGCCTCGAAAATTAAGTCAATCGAAGGTTGGATGAAAAGTTATACACAAAAGAATGGCAAAAAGGATCAAATTAGAACATAAAAACACTAAGAACATTTGCACTTATTTCCCCCTCTTCTAACACCATGAATAACTTTTCACACAAGTGTCTAAAAATCACAAATGAGGTCTCATTGGAAAGATCACAGAAAACCCTAAAAGTTCCTTCAAGGACTCTCAAACCAATTT
>JANZLC010000002.1:13605123-13623916 GCA_026413385.1 Erythroxylum gracilipes | reverse complement strand
TTTGGTTGAATTTTAATGAACAAGGAAGAGCAAACAAAGAGGAAAAGAGTGGAAAAGATGAGCAAAAATTGTAAAAGTAGCAAGGAAGAAGGGAACCTACGACAATGATGGAGAAATGCTTACTTAAACACCAAATGACCTATTTAAGCAAAACCATCGTGAATGCCTAACTTAAAAGGGGAAAAGTTTGAATTAAATTAATGTTAGTGGAGTTAAGGCCATGTTTGGCTCCACATCTTCAATTCTTAAAACCCTAGTCCAATTTCTACACAAATCATCTCCCAATTTTCAATGGCTCACTTTAATAAATCATACAATCATGTATCTAAATTTCAGTGCCATTGAACAGTAATTTTTACTACCGGTAAACAATCAGTCTGCCACTTGACATTTTTTTTAGTACGGAAAAGTACCCCGAAAATTTTAGAAAATTTTCTAAAATTCTCCAAAAATTCCAAACTCACAAAGACCCACTCCAATTAAAATTTTCAAGCACAAAAATCATATCTTTCACAAAAATCACATTAAAATACAGAAAAATGTCATGAATGTATGTACAGGTCATTTACATGTGCAAAAGTCACTATTTACGTGTATGTGTATGCATGAATATGCCAAAATAATTTTAAACATTCATAACCAGTTCCAAATGACTATTCTACCCTTCCCATCGGTGATGAGATGTTACACTTCATCCAATGCTCGTTATGTTCCTGACTTGCAATAGAATTTGATTTTTTTAGGCACCTTTGAATCTCTTGGGTACAAGTACACGACTGAAGGTGGAGTTCTTAAGGTTTTAAAAGATTTTCTTTTTGATTTTAAAGTTAACCATTTTAGTAGTCTTTATGTCTTGCAAGGTTAAATAGTAATAGGTTTTTTAGTTGTTTCCTCTTCTATGCCTAATTCTAATGTCACCAAATTATAACATATGCACTTGGGCCATATAAGCAAGAAAGACATGACAATTCTAAGCAAAAAAAGTCTTCTTGGAGATCAAGGCATTGATAAGTTGGAGTGTTATGAAAATTGTGTTTTTGGGAAACAAAAAAGAGTTATTTTCTATATTGCAACTCATTGTACCAAATATATTCTTGAGTACTTATATTATGATTTATGGGGACTTTTAAAAGTTCTTTCTTGTGTAGGAAAAAGACATTTTATGTCTATTATTGATGATTTTTCTTGTAAAGTTTGGGTTTTCTTTTAGGCATAAAAATGAAGCCCTCTATGTATTTAAAAGGTGGAAAAATCTTATTGAAAACTAAACAAATAAAAAGGTTAAAAAGTTTATCACAAACAATGAGCTAGAGTTTTATGATGTTGACTTCACTAACTTTTGCACATATCATGATATAGCCAAACATAAGACACTTATAACCTCAAAAGAATGATGTTGCAAAATGGATGAACACAACCCTTCTAAAGAGGGCTCGTTGTATGTTCTCTAGGGCTAGCTTGTGGCGTTGACATGATTTTTTGGTTGAGGCGGTCATTACTTCTTGTTATTTGGACAATCGATCTCTACACTATTCTCTTGACTTTAGAATCCCAAAAGAAGTATGGTTGTGTAATCCTGTTGACTATCCTGTTTTGAGTATTTTTAGATGTCCTGCATATGCACGTGTTAATGATGGTAAGCTTGCACTCAAAGCTAAAAGTGCATATTTCTTATTTATGCATCCATGTCTACGGTATACTATTTATGTTGTTTTGATTCTAAATCTCGCAAAGTCATTCTTAATAGGGATGCTACTTTTCATGAGGATGTTTTACTTTCTCCTAAAACAGATTCTACTATTTCTTGTTCTATTGATATATGTGATTTGAAAAGTACTAGAAAGAAGGTGGAGTTGGAGTTGAGATCTGCTTCTCCTTCAAATGTTGATGTCCCTTCTTCCTCTAACACTTGGCCAAGTGAACACCATATTGATGGTTCTAGTAACATGGATCTTATTGAGACATAACTAGATTATTCTATTGCTCGTGATAGACTGAGTAGACAAATTAGGAAGCCTACCAAATATACTAACAATGATGATGATTTAGTTGCTTATGTATTTTTAATTGCACAAGATGTTGTTGAAGTTCTAAAACCTTCTTGTTATTATAAAGTCATTTCTTGTGCTGATTCTTTTAAATAGTTAGTGGTGATGAATGAAGAAATTAAGAGTCTTCATAAAAATGGTACATGGGATTTAGTAGAGCTTCTAAAGGTAAACAAGCTTTGAATTATAAGTGGATCTACAAAAAGAAGGATGGTATTCTTGGGGTTGAAGATGCAAGGTTGGAGACACACTTGGTAGTCAAAAGTTTTGAACAAAGAGAAGGTATTAACTTTAATGAAATATTGTCCCTAATTGTACGTCATACCTTTATTCATTTGCTACTTGCATTTGTTTCTTTTTTCAATTTAGAAGTTGAGCAACTTGATGTGAAAACTCCTTTCCTTTATAGGAAGCTTAAAAATGAACTCTAGATGAAGTAGCCCAAGGGAACTGTAGTTCCCAATAAGAAGAAACGTTTTTGTCACTTGCGTAAGTCTCTTTATATCCTTAAGCAAGTTCCTAAACTGTGGAATAATAAAATTGATAGTTTTATACTTGGGCAAGGTTTTTTTAGAAACTAATTTGATAGTTGTGTTTATTTCAAATAATATGGAGATGGTTCCTTTATGTATTTGTTCTTATATGTTGATATTATACTTAATGCATCCTACAATAATTTTTTGATCAACAGTTTGAACACTCAACTCAACTAGGATTTTGATATGAAAGTCTTTAGTGTAGTTAAAAAGATATTTGGGATGAAAATTCATAGGGATCGTAAAACGAGAAAATCATTTCTTTTCCAAAAGAAATATATTAATAAGGTGCTTAAAAGGTTTAATATGCTCGACTGTTAACCTCTTTCTACATCTCTTGCTACACATTTCAAACTACTTTATGATTTATTCCCAACATTGGAGGAAGAAATAGAATGCATGTCTAGTGTTCTTTATTCTACTGCTATTGGAAGTTTACCGTACGCAATGATATGCATTACACTTGATTACATATGTTGTGACCATAGTGAGTTGGTATATCTACAATCTTGGTAAGGAGCATTAGAATGCTGTTAAATGGGTCCTTAAGGGTACTTATAACTTGAGTTTGTTGTTTGATGGTCACAAGCCTCCATCTTGGTTTCGTGAATGCTGATTATGTTGGTGATCTTGATAAACATAGGTCTTTTTCTAGTTATCTTTTCACTCTTGGTTGTGGTGCTATTAGTTAAAAAGCATCCCTTCAATCTATTATTGCTTTATCTATTATTGAAGCAGAGTATATTGTAGTCATTGTGGGTGTGAAAGAGGCTATTTGGTTGTGGGGTCTTATCGTTGAGCTTAGTGTTGCATAAGGAGTTGCGTATTTTGATAGTCAAAGTGCTATCCACTTGATCGAGAATGACATGTAGTATTCTAAGATTAGGCATATTGATGTCTAACGTTATTTTATTGTAGAAACTATTGCCAGAGGGGAAGTTCTAGTACAGAAGATTAATACTTCAAAGAATCTGGCGAATATGCTCACCAAACCTCTTCCTATTACCAAGTTTCAACATGGTTTGGACTTGGAGTTCACAACATTTAATTGCCCTCTGAGGCTTATGATGATGGTGAATTTTATTGAATTTAATCAAAGGTAGAGATTGTTGAGAATATAAGTGTTTGAAATCCTCCTATGCCCTTGATTTTGGTTGTCATGTTGCAATATTTAATATGGTCCAATATAATAATGTTTGAGCAATGACTATATTTGTTGTTATAGGCGCACGTCTAGGTTTATTTTGATATATATACATATACTTTTGTAGTTAATCTCACCTTTTTTTAGGCTTTTGGGGTTATCATTCCACATTATTTTGTGAGAAGGTAGTATTGAGTTATTGTAAAATTCTCAACATTTTCAATATGCTGGCGAGCCTTTTAGGGATTTTGCTATTCTCTTCTCAAAATAGTGGACCTTTGACTAGCTCCTGCTGTGATTTTCTCTCACATCTAGCATTTTTCTTGTAAAATTGATATCTCTAATTATTGTTTTCGCTTTTTACTTCCCTTGTTTTCTTAAATGAAATGATCTTGGTGTTTTGCTGTGCACTAAGATCTTAACAAGAGGTTTTGGAGTTTTCCTTAGACGCTAAAAATCCTTACAATCTTACCGACACTGGTTATCCATTTGGATACTGATTTTTGGTTTTATATTTAATACCACCGAAATCTGGTATTGCTTTTTTCTTTATTAATTCTGCTGACTGAAAGCCGATTTCATGCGTGGATGAAGAAATTAAGAAGTAGTTGGAACTCAACTATATGTAGTTAGTTTGACTCAGTACAGTCGCATGTTCCTCAAGAACACACTAAACTTGAGTGTGTAACCTTGGAACTGTGTAGCAAGTACTGATAAAAAGCCCACCGTCTCCAGTGCTTTTCTCAAGCTCGAGGCATTACTATATAGCAAAACATGCATCTCTACTATATATATATACACACACATATATATATAAATATAAATCTTCACCTGCAAAGACTTTGCCCAATGTCAAGTGCTCATTTTGTCAACACGGTTTCTGAAGATACCATGGAAAGAAAACATGCAGGCTTCGTGGTTTTATTTTTGTAATTTAAGAAAGGATGTTCTGATTGACAAGCTAACAAGAGAATCTTCCTGGTTGAAAGTTGACGAATTTCTCTGCAGTTGCATTTATAAAATTCTAGTGAGCGAACCAGCATCTCGAGGATTTCTCTCAAATATTAATGTTAGCTCAAGAGTTGAGGTCCATGATGTCATGTCTCGAGTACAGATTGGTCTGTATTAATTATATTTTGCGTAAATGTTTGAATCATTCCGTGGGGTTTCACACATGATTTTGACTTTAAGGTCGATTTAAGTACTTAATTTATTCCACGATATATGGGTATTACTGATTTTAAAGACGGTTTACAAAGTTATATGGACAGTTATGCTGGTTCTTTGACCCCCCATCTTGATGCCGATCACAAAATTTAATCCTTATTTTTCAAGTGAAATATGTTACAATAGCGCAACAAGACAAAGATGCTGTTCTTACCTGCCTTTTTTTACAATATCTATCAACTTTCTCAAACATTAAACTTGTATTATACGACATTAAACTTGTATTATAGATACTGGACCGCAACATAAACTAATAGAACATAAGTACAATGAGGAAGTTCGACTTAGGAATCGGTGTTTCTATTTTTCTCCATCTTTTCTTTATTGTAATCAAAGACTTGCGCATCGGTGTTTCTGTTTTCACCTTTTTTTTTTTTCCTTCTTGTGTAGTCTTAGGTTTAAATAATGTTATAGTCAGAAGTTGCATGTCAATGTGTAGCCATACAAAAGTTACGAAAAGAGCTTAAAGACAACTCTAGTCTAGATGGACTCTTGACGTCCGTTTACATCTATAAACGTATATACATTGACCAACTTAAACTACATTTGACATGAACAAGGCTACAAGAGATTTCCAAGCAACAAACTGCGGGCTCTAACCTGTTTTAGTTCGATTTTCAAGAGCAAACACCATTGATTGTTTTGTATTGTTGCCTCTTGATATATCACAATATCTGAAACATAGGAAATTGATTAACCATGGATGTATTGATAGTATATATATATATATTTTTAGTAGGAGTTTGAACTTTTTAACCACAAACATGAGATTCAGATGTTAGATTTGGATAATTAAGCATGTGGATATACTTCTCAAGAATTAAACGTTAGAGGTGAAATTTGTTGAATTTAGTCTAGCTATTTATTAAGTTTATAAAGGCTTTTGAACAAAGAATAATGGATCTTATCTTATGTACCATAAGAAATCAGTTTTCTTAATGTTATAAATAAAGGATGCGTCTGGCTTTATTCTAACATTAAGAAATCATCTCAACCGTAGGCTTTGGTTTTGATCTAATAAATACTAGCTTGGAAATCTCATAAATAAAAAGGAGAAAGAAAAGTAATTTCCAACACAAAACCACTGATTACATCGATCTCCAGGAACTGCTGAATAATACACTGGGAATAGAAAGGTATCCAAATTGTACATTTTACACATATAAAGTAGAACAGCCCATTAAAAACTTTCCCTTCTTGAGTATTGCGGCCACCATACTTATTGAACTGTGCTCACTCAACAAGGACATGATTCTTTGTAGTACTCTCCCATCAGCACCGTCTCTTCTAATTAAAACCCCACTTCCAGTTTCTGCACTGTCAACCAAACTGCCATTCCTTAAAGGGAAACACTTTCATTGGCTTTACGATGGAGTTATGTGATGAGTAAAGGGTTTCAGAGGATCAAGCAGAAGAAGAATACATATATGATATATGTATATGAAGTTGTATCAATAATGATCAATTAAGTCATCATCAAAATGCATTAAATGCATCCCCATACTGCTATTAGCTCACCGGTTCACCCACAAAAATCTCGAGTACATTAAGTTAACTACATGAATAAACATAGAGACTGATAATAAGGTGTGAGGTGAGAATTTATGGCTCCTGTTTGTGGAAGAAGGAGGGAACTACATCTTGCAACAAGCCATGATCAGGAACATGGAGGTGCTGCTGTTGCTGAAGAGCACTGAGGTTTTGGTAGAGTATGGAACTAGGGTCACCTTGGCCATTTGGTGGAAGCAAACGAGACAAGAGCTCTTGTTGGAAGGTTGATCCCATTGACGTTGACGCTAGAAGTGAAGGTGACAGCATTCCGGCGGCATTGCCTCGAAGCGTTGCTGGACAGTGATGGTTGTGTTGCCCTTCATATGTTGTGATTACAGTTGTTGGGTCTTGGAATGATCTTTCAACACGTTTTTTGACAATGCATTTTTGACTGGTGCATCTGTAATAACTTCTGTAGTTGATCGAAGAGTAACCAGGAAAAATAGAGTTAAAATGGTAAAATTTTCAAATTCTTATACATTTTGCATGATATTAGAAGTTCAGTTTTCTGTACAAATTCAATGTGAACCATACAGTAATGATTTAGAGACTGAAAACATAGTATTACGCATAAGATGAATGCAATTAGGGTTCCAAAAGAAAGCGTAAATGCTGGTCTAACTAGAACCAGAAGAGTTCAAAAACAACAATAACAAAGAGAGAAAAGAAACCAGAACTAGCTAGGAGTGCCCTTATAGTGCATGCAATGGAAGTTTGCACCAGTATTAGATTTGAAACACCACCCTCATAAGAATAAGGCTAGCGCTTTTTCCATTCACTCTTTTTCTTGGTTGTTCGTACATTAAGATGATAAGTGCATCTCTTTGTCAAAGTTTGGAGCTAAATCTGATAGAAAACTACTTAGGAATCTATGACACACAAGACAAAGAGATGACATCAACTTTCTTAAGTCTAGATCAAAAGTCTGACAGTTATGGAGACGAGGAAAATACGGTTTGGCTATAGTATTCTTTGTGCTGTGTTGTGTGCACCATCAATATGACAATGGAGTAAACTCAAACCTTGGATAAGGGCTGTTCTTCACTGCCTTTTGTCCATACTTCCTCCATCTGTATCCGTCCTCAAGGTGATCAATCTCACTTTTGGTCAAGAACGCAAATCGTGGCTCCCTTTGCTTTTTCTCCTTTTTTGTCTTGTTGGTCATGCTAAATTGAAGGAGAAAGTCAAAGTTAAAAAGTACGACTAGATCTTATATAGTCACAGTCGCATTAATATGTGAACTAAATTTCTTCTTAAATAGATGCAAGAATAAGCACAATATTAGGGTTTGCAGTCTATTATTTAATTACTAGTTAATGACCAAACTTCAAACATAAACATCCTATCAATTCTAGGTTTATATAAGACTGATTTAAAGATAAATCTCAGTTTGTCTTTTTGCAGCAAAGAGGGATTGCGAGTGTTGGTTTTTTTCAACAACAAATTTGGGAAGAATAAGCAAGGAAATTTCCAAGAAGTAAAATTCAGACCAGTTCTTGATCAGAAAACTTAGGCAGTCTGCATAAGAAATTAATCAATACAATGGCATGAAAACTCTATCCATCTTCAGAGGAAAGCATTAACAGGAGATGTTTGTGTTCTTTTACCTTTTTACACACACACACACATATATACAGAAACTATAGTAATTAAAGGGAATCAAAGAACCTACACTTTCTTTGACTTTTCATCCGCATCTTCACACTGATCTTTCTGCTGCTTATCTTTCTTCCCGATCTTCGCAGCACCTTCTTCGTTTGGTGTATCATTAGAGGAAGAAGATACGGAGGAGTTTGGAGTGGATGGATTGTTATTATTTTCATTAGCCATCCCAGCTCCAGCTTCTCCAGAACCAACAAGATTAGCACTTTTGCTTGTAGGGTAGTCTTCGATGGGACTAAGAACCTCGGAAGAGGAGCAAGACATGTCAAAGGCTCTTGACAAGGAAGTATAATCCATGGAACCATGTAAGCAGTCAGTGAAGCTCAAAAAGGAAGGATCAAAACCTTGCAAGCTGTGAGTTGGGATTGGGTGATTGTTGTAAAAAGAAGAATTGTCACTGAAGAAAGGAAAGAGTGAGCTCCTGGTGGTTGTTCCATGTTGCTGGTTGTTGAGGAAAGGATCATATTGGTAATTTGTAGGTTCCTCCTTTTCATTTGACATAGAAGAGGTTGTAGAAGAAGAAAAAAGAGAGAAAAGGAAGAGGAATGAAACCAGAGGAGAGTAAAAGGGAAGGCAAAAGGAGTTCAAAAAGGGTTATTGGGAGGAGGGGAAGTTTTAGTTAAGGTGTTCACTAAATTTGGTCTTATAAGAGAGGGGGAAAAAAAAAGGAACAAGCTTTATCTCGAGAGACAAAGGTATTAATTCTTTTGGGTGGTAGCTAGGTTTGGCTAATCTCCACTCTCATCCCAATAGGTTAATAAATCAAACAGACTCAATCCCACTCATATATGTATGTATGTATCAGATAAAAAGAGAACATAGCTGATGGTCAAGTTGATTAACTATTATATTAATTAACCTTGTCTTGCACTGAGCAACATTGATTGAATCCTTAGCAGGGTGCATCATTGGAATTATTGCATTCTTTCATTCAACAACTTTTCTACTTACCAAAACCAAACTTCCTTGGGCCTAATTCAGGAACAAATATGTACACTTGTTAATTAATCATCACTTAGGTTCTTAACAAAACCAATGCTTATCTTATAATTAAAAGACAAGGTACAAGGCTGTTAAATTATAATTCGAGTGAGAAGAATGAAGGTAAATGGATTTGGAAATTGAGGTATGACAGTCGATTATAGGGGCAGAGTTGCAAGTCAAGATGAATTACAAGGGTCAAGCGAGAGAGTCGATGGTGTATAAATGGTCAATACCTTGAACTATACGATTTTTAAATATGAGGTAACATTAGTCTTACACGTGTTATGCGATTGGGCACCGTCGTTTGACCGAAGTTGGCACGTGGGAGACATTTCCCCTTTGTTTCCCACTCTCTCCATCTATACGTGTTTTTATTTGTATGTGTGATTTGTGTATCATCATCATATGCATGATGATAATCATATGCCTTGCTGATTGGACCCTTACGTCATCATCCTTTTCTCCGAATTTTGTGGCTTACTTCGTGTTCCATTTCCATACACATTTCTCTCTTCTTTTTTCTGGTCAAACTGCCCTTCTCTTGAAAGGACTGTCACTTTGTCCTCTTCTTTCTTTTTTTTTTTTTTGAAAATTCTTCTTTCTTTCTTTTAAATCGGTATAAAGAGATATTCTTAAACGTCATATATGTGTTTCACGCCCATCAAAATGAAAAAAGGGAATAGCAATTACAAAGTGTTCAATATTTTAGATTTTTTATTTCAAAATCCATTTTTTAATTTTTAATTAAATAGTTAAATTTTTAAACATTAAAATAACTTAATTTAGAATTATTTTTATTAATATTTTATTGATATAATTATTAAAAACGTAAAGATTGACATTTAAAAAGGTAACAAGATTTTTAAGTCTCATTCAATAAGTACATTAATTGTATATTTGAAACATGATTACTAATTTAATATTAAAAATTTACACAACAAAAAAGATTTCACATTAATCCTCTAAGTATTAGTCTTTACGGTGACATTAATAAAATATTAATGAATACACTATTTTGATTTTAGTCGTTGAATTTTAAAAAATTTGGATTCCTTAATTATTTTTTTTAATTTATCAGATATTGGATTCAAATTTGACACATTTTAATTCTTTTTTTCAAATAATTTTTTTAAAATATACAATTGATTACTTATAATTAGATATGAATATACTTTGTAAGTATTTGAAAAATAAAACTTATATACAAATCAAACTAAAAATTAAAAATCAGAAATCAAATTAATATGACAAAAATTTTAATATAAATATATTTAAAATTTAAAAACATAAAAATTCTAAAATTTTCCTTGCATGATAAATAGTCACTTGCCATTTAAAACGGTGAAGATCACTTAAGCTAGAATGATTTTGTATGAAGAAAGAAACACTTTGCAAGGCTGAATTGAACCTAAAAGCCGACTACTTCCAATTTATTGGAAGGAAGTATGGTTTCTGAATTCAACGAACCCCTTTATGGTATTCAAAGTAAATTTCAATTACCTTGAAGGAAAATATGAGCTTTTCCAGCGGAGTAATTGTAGAAGTGATTGTCTTTGTCATAATAGTGAAATTAATACTTCTATCAAGTAATTACCTATTAAATTTATACCTCATAAAGTAATCACATAGACAACTTTTCTACTATGTAAATTTCCCAAAAAAGAAAAAGAAAAAGCTTTCTCCATGTTTCTTCTTGACCCTGTTGAAATGGTGGGTTTGTTTTACGTAGGAATGACAATGAGATGACCAAAAGGCCTAGATTAAGATGTTTTTAATGAATTGATTTTAAGCCTTGAATAAGCCTGAGCTCCTTCCTAAATTCAATTAAAAAATGACGTTGTTTTATATTTTTAATTTTAAGAAAATTATTTTAAAAAATTGACAGGATCGACCCATGAGTTGGCTCATTATTATCCTTAATTTTACGGTATAAGGTCTTTCTCAATTAATTTTCATAATTAACCCCACATGGTCTTACATTTTCTTAATTGATTTCAATTATCAATTACTATTCTCTTTGTTTTGTGTGTATAAGGTTGTTGCTAATGAATAATTGCATTTTTAAATTTAATTTCACATAACTGAGTGAGATCTAATTAATTATAAATTCAAGATTGGAAGGGAAAAATTCAAAATTCTAGTAACTGCTGACTGACAGCTTTTGCCTGTTTTTAACTTTTATACAATTTTTAGCTAACAAATCGGAGGGGATACTGAAGAAAGGTATATTCCTCTGCCGACATGCAAAAGTAGACAATTTTACGTCCATTAAATTGCGGAGAAAAGCAAGCATGTACTTTATGTTTAGAAGCATCACCAAGCATTCATCCGTTCATTTTATACGATATGGTCCTATTTATTTGATGAATGAATACTCATAGAATATGGCAGGAATGTAGAAATGAGAAAAGGTAATTTGTTCCTGTACTAAATTCCTTCAATATTTATATATTATAGAACAAGGTAGAAAAAAAATATCGATAATTTGCTACATGTTAAGTGTTAGATTTGGGGAGCTTATTATATACGAGAGATCTTTAATATGAGCCTAGTGAGAGAACATACTCATGGGCTTGACATCACACTTCAACTCAAAACTTTAAGGTATTAAGTTTATGGGTCCTTTCTACTTATATGTTCTTCACTAGCTCCATTTCTTTCCAATGTGAGATTCCTACTCACACTTGACATCCTAACAATTCCCTCCTCAAGTGTAAACTTTCACATTGGGCTTGGACTCTCCCTTGAGCGAAAGTCTTTTTGCTTAACAGCTCGAGTATATGGCGTCACCAAGAGCCCTTCTACTCTACTATTCTGGGCCCACCAGGAGTCTCCTTGCTGTTCTTCGTGGGGAAACAACCACGGGATCCAACTACCATCTCCATACTCGTCCCTTACCGAACCATCAGCTCTGATACCATTTGTTAGATCTGAGGAGCCCACTACACATGGGAGATCTTTAATATGAATCTAGTGAGAGAGCATACTCATGGGCTTGACACCACACTTCAACCCAAAACTTTAAAGCATTAAGTTTATGGGTCATTTCCACTTATATGTTCTTTACTAGCTCCATTTATTTCCAATGTGGGATTCCTACCCACACTTGACATCCCAACATTAAGTTCCTTGGACATATATATGTTATCTTATTTACTTTTGTCATTTATTGTTTTTAGTTTTCAGGAGAATGCCCTTTTCAAGAATTATGATTCCATATATATACTGAGATCGGTGCATCCGTTTTCCACAGCTGCAATGAACAGCATCATCCGTTTTCTTTTCTGTTTCCACAGGTGCAATGAACCGCATCAGTGAAGGAGAATTTGTACATGCTGGAGAGAGAGTAATTAAACAGGAGTCCCTATCTAGAAAGAATATATTTGCATTGCGATCTTAATTAATTAAGATCGCAATGGAACATGTCTCTATTTGGTCTAGGCCGCAAAATGAGAACGAAACCTATCTGAATAATGATGAACTGGAGATTTAGTCTACCCTACCCTACTAGAATATGAAATAAAGTCAATATACTACGTAGGGCAAGTTGAAGTATCATTAAGCGAGAACAATTTCTAATGATCAATAAATAAACATTTTTAATTTAATCTGTATAAATTAATTTTGCGAATCTGACTAGGGCTACGAGTATTCATTGTTTCCTAATCACAGTTTAAAATTTGAATACTATACAATATTATTTTGAATTCCACAATATAAAAATTATCTGAAGATTATAAAATTATATTATATTCATTTTATGAGATAATATATTTAGAAGTAGATATTATGATTTTTACTATATTGTTTTATTATGTCTATATTGAGAAGTAAAAACTTGTTAATATATTATTTAATGTAAAAAATTTTAAAAAAACCTATTTGATTACTCTACGATTTTGTAATTTTATGAATATAGTCAAAATTGTTACAGGAAAATATACACTTATGAAGCAAACTTTCCGTTGAAAGAATAAGGTACAGTTGTTTCAAATTCAACTTACCAATTCTGCAAGTGAGACAAACATTGTGTGTGTAAAAGAAGCATACATCTCCAATGAAAAATGATATTTATCAATATGGCTAGTGAGGGTATTTACCCATGTCGGTCTTATCAATCAAATTGGTTTTAAGGTCAAATCATAAGCAGCAAAGCTTTAAAACTTGAGAGAATTACATGAATTTATTGGACCACGCTTTCTCTTTTTATACCACATTTGCAACAATGATAATAATTGGAGTGAAGATGGCTTTTCTTGTGATTTTCTTTCCCATCGTATGACAACTGCAAATGACAGATGCACATATGATGACTTCAGTTCAATCGTGAATAGTGAGGAGGATGAAATGTAGTGAGTGGTTATGTCCACTCCAAGCTTGCTTGATAGAGAAGAAGACATACTGTTTGAAGAGATACTGATTCAGGACCATCCATCGAAGAGCTTGAGATTGTTGACTTTTGTTAGAGGTTTTATGCAGTTAATGAAAAAACAAATAGGACATATGATTTTTAGTCAAAGGGGCGCGGGGGCAGGTTTTTTGTTAGGTTTATGTAGTACCCATGAACCTTGCGGACTTGGACATGGACAAAGACACAGAATAACAATTTTTCTTAATAAAAATTTTCTAAACCAATTTCTGAATAATAATTTTACCCTATGGACACAATAGCTGTATTAAGAAACAATTTACAGAACCTTTTTAAACAATTTTGTTTACAAACTGAAAATTCTGATAAGTTGCTTCTGAGTAAGTTTTCCTTGGCATAGTAATTATGTACATATATATACACAAAAGCTTGCATTTTTAGTAAACTTGTTCAATTGGGATAGGCATAACCGCACAAATAATAGATTAATATTTGTCTAAAGTCTAGTATTATAGTAATTTTAGTTTTTAATTTTTCTACATCAAAAAATCCCATCTTATGAGTTCAGATCAGGAAAATTGCATGCAACTTGATAATTCATTACAAAATTGATTAAGTTAATTATGTAATTAATAATAGAAAGATATTAAATAAAATTTATGCCTCATTATTTTTGTAGATCATAGAAATAAAATGAACAAAAAATTGAATTAGTTTTACATTATGAGTAATGTTTAAGTTATGTGTCAAAAGATATAAATGGTTATAATTACCACATATCTTACACGTTTTAAAATTTGAAATTAAGTTAAAGCAGTTTAAAAGATAAAGTTTACATCAAAAGTAGAACAAAAACTAGATAGAGCCAATGAACACAGTCATAACCAAAATTAAAGATTCGATTAAGACAAAGTGTTGAATCTCTCTTTAAGATTTCTTATTTTTTTTCACCCCTCTTCTTTTAACTACTTCTAACCAACGAGTTTGCCTATCTTATTTTCTTAAGGCCGTATCTTTCTGTTTTTAGTATGAAGATATCTTTTTACTCGCTGGTTAACAACTAGCCCTTTTCCCTTTGACCTTCCCTAGTAACACCTCAAGCTTTTTGTATTC
The DNA here is from genome assembly GCA_026413385.1 of Erythroxylum gracilipes. NCBI lineage: Eukaryota > Viridiplantae > Streptophyta > Magnoliopsida > Malpighiales > Erythroxylaceae > Erythroxylum > Erythroxylum gracilipes. The sequence goes on along the minus strand of JANZLC010000002.1, from coordinate 13,609,282 downwards.
TCCTTCTCCCCTTCCCAGCTCCCTCTCAACTTAATTCCTCAGATGTCCTTGTTAACTCGTTCTCTTTTACTTCTCCACTATCTTTGCCAACTTTATTTCTACATCTTCCTTCCAGAGTTAGTAATCCTTCTCTAACTAGCTTACTCCTTTAGCTATTGGAATCATCTATCTTACTTCTTCGTTAGAGTTTGGTTTAGATAAGACTTCTTCCTCTATTATAGTTGTTAGCAAACCGCTCCCTCTCTCTCCATGTGCTTCCTATTCCCCTCCCAAAGACTAGAATTAAGTGGTTGGTGATAGAAAGCCTTCTATCAAGCTTAAGCTAATTACTTTAGTAAAGAACTCTCCCTCCTTAATCATTTCTCCCCCTTTATAGGTTCTTCAGGCAGGTGCAGTGAAGTGTAATACTACGATTTTGGGTTTCTTTCGTGATAAATGTCCTAGATTTCCTTCAATAAAATCTTGGGTTGAAGTCCTATGGAATAAACTTGATTTGGAGCAAGTTAGTCAATAAGGAGGATTAATTCCTCTTCAAATTTTGGAAATGAAAAGGAATGACATAGGTAATGGATTCAAGTTCATGGCATTGGAGGGGTAAGACGATGTTTCTTATGACATGGAATCTTGTAGTCTAGTTGGACAAAGCCTCTCTCAGGAATATCCCTCTATGGGTATTCTTCCATAATATAACCCTAAAGTACTGGTCTAAATTGGGATTGGGGTATTTTGTGAGTATCATAGGGAAGCCTTTAATACTTAAGGAGCAAACTATAATTCTAAAGAAGATAGGATTTGTTAAAGTTTGTATTAAAGTTGGTAGAGAAGCTAAACTATTGAATACACTTAAAATTCTTAGGTTTGGTGAGGAAGGTGAGTTAATCCCTAGTAAAATATCTATTTCTTACTCTTGGAGACCTATCCACTTAAACTAAGGTTTGAAGAGAAAAAACTCATCCCTCTAATCCATACCTCTTTCCAGCAACAATTCTCTAGGTTCAATGACACCTCAGGTTTTTGATAAGATTAATATCCCTACTAATCATGATATCCCTTCCTCTTCATACTTACCAGTGGCTTCTGTTAGTAGCTCCGCCTCTTTTACTAACATCAAACTTTCAAAATTAAATAGTCGTGTAGCTCCCACTCTTATAAGCTCTTATCCCCTCTACAAGAATTGGTTATAGATTAGTTAATGGATAACTTGCCCCCAATTTTTCTTATCAAGTTAGGGGATCATAAACTAAACCCTCAAACATCTTTAAAACCTAATGTGCAAGGGATCTAGAAAGTGATAAGAGAGATTCTTCTTCTCCTCAAACTAATTGAAGAATATCAAGTAAGAAGGCAAAAGAAAGGGCTTGTTAGCCCCATCTAACCTATAATCGTTATCTAGAATATAAGGGGTTTGAATTGGCCTAAGAAACAACAAACCATGTAAAGTAATCTTAGAGAGAAAATATTCTACTAATTGGTCTATTAGAAACTAAAATTAAAGAACTAACTTTTTTTAAAGGTATATGGGTGTTTGAAAATAAATGACAAGCTCTATCTAATCATGCCTCTCATCATTAGGAGAGAATTATTGTAGCCTTCAACCTTAATGCTCTTTAAGTTCTGTCCATTTAGCAATTTGATCAATTTTTGTAGTTGTAATTTTAATTTTGGTTGCATTAGGAAGTGATCCATACAACCTCTATCTATGCCTCTAATTTTACATTCCAAAGAAACATCTTATGGAAAGATCATAAGGAGCTAGCCAAAAGCATCAATGGCCCTTAGATTATATTAAGAGATTTTAACTGTAATTTTTTTCTCAGGAAGTTGAAGGCCCGAGAATATATTCTAGGAATGTTAATGAGGAATTTAAAATTGTTTTGGACAATATTGATCTTATGGATTTATCCTTTAGTGATAACTATTTTACTTGGTCTTATAAACAGGATGTCTCTTTCCTAATTAGAAAAAAGCTTGATACGGAAATTGTTAACCTAAATTGGATAACATTTCCTAGTAGTACATGTTTCTTCATTACCTTGTGGATTTCTAATCACTCTCCTCTTGAGATTAATCTAAACTCTCATATGAGAAAGCTTCAAATTCCCTTTAGATTCTTTAATTCTCTAACCAAACTTAATGGTTATGAGAATATATTAGTTAGAAGACTAGATGCCTCAATAGTGGGATATGAAGCCCATAAGCTCCTTAGAAAGTTGGATCTAAAGAAACTTCACAGAGATATTTCATATATAATTTTTTAAAAGCAATTGATGTGGTTAGGAATGAGCTTCAAGTAACACAAGAGAAACTATATGCAAAACCTCTAAATGTGACCTTGAAACTGCAAGAGAAACCAAAGCTAAATTCCTACCTATCCTCTTTTAAAGCCTATAATTCCCTGCATAAGTAAAAGGCTATAATCTCTTGGCTATAAGAATGAGGACTCCAATTCAACATTTTTCTTTAGTTCTACCCAATCTAAAAGGAATATTAATAAAATATTTGGCAATATGGACCTTAAAGGAAACCCCGCTTTGATCAGGATAACATAAAGGTTTTTGGCTCTCAATAACTTCAAATCTGTCCTTGGTACTGAAGTTATTTCCTCAAGCTCTCTTAATTTATTATCCAAATATAATCCTTACCTTAAACAAATTCAAACCAATTCTCTTATAGCCCCATTTACTAATCATGAGATCAATTTTTTTTTTTCAGTTTCAATCCAGATAAAGCTTTAGGACTTGATGGATTTAATGCATATTTCTTCCAGAGGTCGTGGAACCTACTAGGAAATTATACGTGCAATGTTATCAATGAATTCTTTTCAAATGTTATTTTGCTTAAAGTACTAAACAAAACCTTTATAGGCCTTGTTCCCAAAATTTCTAACACATCATCATTTCAAGACTATAGGCCCATTTCTTATTGCAATATTCTTTATAAAATCATTTCAAATATCCTAGCGCTGAGACTTAAACCTATTATGAATGACTTAATCAATATTTTTCAGTCTACTTTCATTCTAGGTTACAATATAGGATATAGTCCTTTGATTGCTCAGGAAATATTTAAAGATTATCACTCCAAGAAGGTTATTAAAGGCTAATAAATAAAGATAGATTTCTTCAAGGCTTTTGACACTGTCAACTGGAAATTCGTCCTTCACACCTTGTAAGCCTTTGGTTTCCTTTTATCCTTTCCCAATTGGATTTACCAATGCTTGTTCACTACATCATTTAGTATATTTATAAATGATAAACCTACGCCTATGTTCAAAAGGGTTAAAAGGATTAGACAAGTGAATCCTTTATCACCCTACATCTTTGCACTAGTTATTGAGGTAATCATCAAACTAATCTCTTGGAACATTTCTTAATGGAAGCCATTCAATTTTCACTTTAAATGCAAAAACTTGAAGCTCTTTAACCTATACTTTGCAATTGCTAATGGATTGTTTTCAACAATTCTCTAATGTTGCTAGCCTTTATATTAATAACAGGAAATTTCAAATCTTCATCTCACAAGTCTCTAACTCCCTAGAACATGAATTGGTACATTTATCTAGTCTTCAATTGAGTAAAGCACCTTTTAAATATCTAAAATTATCAAATATCTTGCAAGCTTAGTTATAATGGTTGAAAACCACTATATGATATGTTCTATAAAGAACAAGCAATTGGAAATGCAAGGTACTAACATACAAAAAAATGCTAAATAATCTCAAATGTTCTTGGCAGTTTGCATATACACTAGAGCTCTTATGTAACCTTGTTTGTTAAAATCATCAAAAATATTGAAAGAACCCTTAAAAACTTTTTATGGAGTGGATCAAGGGATCCCTAAAGTCAAATGGAAAGGACATTTGTCTACTTAGATCTCCTGGTGGACTTGGGATTAAGTTTATTCGAATCATAAACAAAACACTTATGCATAAGAGAATCTTGTACATGAAGGGTACTAGCTTCTGGTACATAAATGCCAATTGTAACACTTCCATAGCCACTGTTATAAATACCGGACCGTACCGGCCCAAATTCGGTACCGGTACTTTGACTTTGGTACCGGGTTTGAATACCGGTCAGTACCGGTCTGTTTTAGCTGTACCGACCGGTATTTAAAATACCGGTCAAATATTGGCCGGTACCGAAAATTTTAAAAAATT
>JANZLC010000002.1:13567494-13601151 GCA_026413385.1 Erythroxylum gracilipes | reverse complement strand
ACCAAACCAAACCAATCTGTGATGTGTTATGTGTTTCTGATTTGTATATGATGTGGTGCATTCATGTTTGAATTATGCATGTTTTGAAAACGTTTGAAAAATTGAGAAATGAGAAAGCGATTTTTAAAGCATGAAATTTCAGAAAGTGCTTACAAATGTTTTGAAAGAATTGAAGATTTTGAGAAAAGAATTTTAGAAAATGTTGATCAAGGTTTTGAAAAGTTTGAAAGACAATATGTTTTGAAATAAATGAGAAATGTTTGAAAAGCTTAAAAAGAAATATTTTTCGCTTATTATTCGGTTTATAAATATATTATCCACGAGCTTTCGAGCTCACCCCCCTTCATCCCCATCTCCAGGTTGTCGCTTGGGAGATCGGATGAAAGACGAGTCAGATGTCAGCCTGATGCATTTGGATGTTCTTGCTTATGTGTAATAGATTTATGGATTCTGTATTGCAGTTATGTATGGCTTGAAGAGCCGTTATTGTAAATTCATGATGTTGATAAATTATGAGTTATGTAGTAATATGATCATATTGTGGATTTTGAGTTAGAGATAATTATTGATTGAGGCGTTATGAAGTGTTTAGAATAAGATTGTGCTACTGCTGGAGTTTGGATGCCGGACGGGAGGTCCGATGTTGCCTTGTGATATTGACTTAAGGATTTGAAGTGGGTTTTCTCTTGTGTTTTTAAATTTTTGGGGCTGTCCAAATACAGCCGTTATGCTGCCCAATTTGCGAGAAAAGAGGGTTACGTCGGGACTAGGAAATGATAAGAATATGATTAAAGATATTTTCGAATGGAATTTTTAAGATGAATAAGATGAATAAGGTGAAAAAAAAATTTATATCGGGATTTTCAGATTAGTCAAGTTCCAATGCGATTTCGGATTAAGTAGTTGGGTTTCGAAAACGGGATCCAACAGTATGTCTAGACTTATTCTAATTTATGATTTTTTTCATATTGTTTTGTTAACGAAATGTAAGGAATGTTTAGACTATTATAAATATTTTGGGTAGGAAAAAAAGAATCGCTTATTAATATTATATTATTTTTATCAATACAATTGGATGATACTTATGCAATTTTACTTATATAAAGAATGCATGACATTTTGAATTAATATTACTTCTATACAACATAATTTGATAATAATAACCAAACAATTCATATAAAAAAAGCATGTTCACACTACAACAGAACAAACTTTTAGCAAGAAAAAATTCGTCATTAAAATTCCTAAAATCGTCACAAAAACCTTGCCCAATCCCCGTAACTGAAAATTGTAGGCATCGTTTTCCCATAATCGTCACTAATTGTTTTTGTCGAAACTTATTTAGCTGAGTTTTTGAAACGTAGAAAAAATTTTAGCTACTTTTTAAAAACATAGCCAAAAACTTTTAGCTACTTTGTCAAACGTAGTCAAATTTTTATATGCATTTTGTTTATTTTATGTTTACGTTCTTTTGGAAAATTGACAATTGCTAAGACAGTTGCTCTGTATTAAGAAACAGTTCAAAGCAGAGGCAGAACATGATATTTGTGAAACTACATCTTTCAAAAATTTCAATTTCCATTAATTTCAATCTTTAGGCCCTCTATAATATCCCATATTTTTACTAAACAATGTAACCGTGAGGCAAACTAAACAAGGTTATGACATGTTTACCATACAAATGAGATTATGGTATGTGCAATTACATTTAGTTTAACAATGAAAATGAAAAAATTAAACCATCAAAATGTTGTTTAGGGACAACATGTAACCAATGAATGGAGGACTGCATCACACTGATGGTAAATAGGAATCTCAATGCAAAATGTTTCTTTTTCTTAGTTAAAGTTGTAATGGATTTTAGCAAGGAGGTATATAATTACGTTTGGCTTGATTTAGTCTGATATTTTGCAAGAACCACAAACTATAATCTTTCTCTTGGTGCATTAAAAAATGGAATTGAAGTTGCTCTGATAATAAATATAAGAGGGGATATTGCAACATTTGCTATATAGGTTCATTGCTTATTTTAATTGAGTGACTCGTTTGAACTGTTTTTGTGCTAAGGCTACAAATTCCTCAGGGTTTTTCAAACCAACGTAAGAAGTCTCTATTCTATTTTTATCACTCTGTTAGGTTGACAGATAAGATGTTTACATTGACATCAAAAACTTAGCCTCTCTCATCTTCTAAATATAAGAAAGCAGTAATAGAATACGTAGCAATCCTGATGCCCCATAAGAGTCTTCTTACGATCCTATCTCGTTATCAATGCATCCTGAACTAATCAATAAGGTTATACAGGTTCATCCTCAACATTCCTGTGCCAGCTCCAACAGATATGACTCGAATTAAATATTTTAAGTTCACCATGGCTGAGACTTGCTCCACGGAAGCCTAACCACTCTGGTTGGAGTTTTTGTTTCTGTGGATGGATGTAGAAAACACATAATTGTAACAATATTTCATAAATGGTTGTTAATGAACCATGAATACGATATGCACTCTTATGCTATTTGGTTGTTGCACTTACATTCACTACAAAAAAAAGAAGACAATTTGCGACGTTTGACTGAGGAAACGTCGCAGATTGTATAAGCTTATCGTTACGTTTTTGAAACGTCAGTAAAAGGGAAAGGTATTTATAATGTTATATTCAATCGATGCGGAAAGGATGTATTAATTAAGACGTTGTACAATTAAAACGTGGCCAAATACATTTTATGACTTAATTTTGAAGCAAACGTCGGGGAAGAGTTGGCAAAGAAATCAGAACTCGGTCGTTCAAGAAATATTAACATTCATTGGGTTTGAGAAATTTCCCTCCAATGCTCACAGACCACTCTCTGCACGCTCTTAACAAAAGCAGGTGGCTTAAAATCTCGTCTCAACGTCACCGTCATTGCTCCTCCACACGTTTTGATTCCTAAGGTACACAATCCAATGGCCAGTACTGCTATTTTTTCTTTGTGTTTGATTTGCTAATGCTCGAAGTTGGTGTTTAATTTGGAGTTGAAGGTACCCATAGATTTCTCCGCTTGCTGCAGTCCGGAGCCCTTAGGCTTCGCTTCCTTTCATCCTCTTCCTCCTGGTCTCGGTCGGTGGGCAACATTGATTCTCGTCCTGGACGCATTGTCAGCGAGGCGGAAGAAAGCTCCACTGAAGGTGATTCCAGAATTTAATTTTATGGGTTTATTTTTTTCTATCATCTTCTATAAATATTAGTGACTTTACCAGAACCAAGCAGTTACGTACCTATTTAGGTGATGACTATATGCTATTCTTTTCCAAAGTACTAAGAATTTCATGCCAACATTTGACATATATGCCTTTCCATGCTCTTTGTTTATTTACTTAAGATCTTCTGAATCATTTACTATTTTTAGCCTCTTAAGACAATTTTGGCCATGTTTTGTTGTCATGACTCTTGGTGTCCAAATGCTACTGTGCATTGGTCCAATTTATATTGGTGAGGCATTTATTATTTTCATTTTGTTGAGTAATTGTTAGAGGTTTTGTGCTATGGGTGATCCTATTATTGGACGTTAATATTTCTGTATTTAGAAATTGTATGGATGTCTTCTGTGCTTGAAAGTTCTTTCAATTTTAATGTAATGGTGTCATTTGGTAATGGGTTGCTATGCTTCTTACAGTATTTCTGGTTAGAGTGATTACAACAGGTGATATTGTTTAACATTTTTCAACTTCATATATGCTATTACAAGAACTAGATGGCGAAACATTAAGAAATTTGAATTCACTTGGTCACCATTTACTGTTAAGTAGTTTTGAAGAACATATGTTTCCTGAGATAGATAATATTTTCTTGATTTGTTGAGACAACTGTATTATGTTCAATTTAATTGGAGAATGTTCAAGAAAAGAATGCAGATGTATATGGTGTTATATCAGTTGTAAATCCTGTGTGCTTTTTTTTAAGAAATGTCTCTGACGATCTATGATTTTGAATGGTTCAAAGTTGTGAATAATATTAGTGTACATACCTTGTTATGAATAATGTCCAAGCATCCTTGATAGGAAGCATATAAACATGCAAATAATCATGATGGCCTAACTTGGGGATCCTTACTCTAAAGTTCCCTAGAGAGTTGAATATTTATGACTTAGATTAGTACAAGTTCATAGTTTGATAATGTTCAATTTGGTAGCTTGATTTGAGCTATAGATAAGGTAGATTCTATGAGTGATGAGTTGCATCCTAGTTTCATATATCAATTTTTGGAGAATATTGAAGCTTATAGTAGTTGGCCTTTAGAAAATTCTTTTATTACTTACACTTAATAAATAGATAACTTTTGCAAAAGCAAGTTTATAGATAAGGATATCACCTTTGCATAAGTTTTGATAGATCCAATCAACTATGTCTAAGTAAAGAATTAAATGGTTGTTAGAGTTGCAGAGAAGATGCAAGTTTTTCCATATAATGATAGAGTATGTGAAGTGGAAGACAAGATGGTTGAAGCACTCATCTTCTTCTCCATTATAAAGAATGCGTCTCCTAGAACCATTATAGTTCCCTTTAAGAGTAATAATATAAAGGAAACCTTTGGTAGAGATTTGTCAAACTAAATTGTTCTATGCCTTTTCACTTTTGAATTATATCTAACGTGATTGAATAATGGATTTATGAATCTCCCTTAAGCATGTTTCATCTATGAAATCTTGTCTTCTCTATGATGATTTATGGAGTAGTTTAAAGAAAATCCTATAACCATTGCATATGTTCAAGTAGAAATATTGTAAAGGCTATCTTTAAGAACTATATTGATTGTTGCATGTTTAGGAATATTTTCGTAATATTAGAGAGCTATTTGATGTTCACTAGGGGACCTAAGTTACTCTATTTGTCATGCCAAAAGTTAGTACACTTGCCATCTCTAAGAATTAATTTGACATGCATCCTCACCTGCTCTTTTAATATGAAAATGTAAAGCATTGTCCAAGAAATTTTAGGTTTAGGTCTGACAATCTAATAACATTACATTGACAGATAGTATGAGTGGATCCACTTCACCCATAAGGTCTATTTGTCTATTAGGGGTCTTTAAATTGTTTTGATGATTAGTATTTGATTAGTAATCTTGATTGGGTTAGTGCTTAAGCCCCCTTCCTACTTAGGTAGATATATATCTTGCCACTTAACTTTAGCATTGATCTCTTTCTCGTATCACCTAACCACATAAAGCTTCTTAGAATTTTCTCAAAGTTTTATTAAGTTATTAGCGGAAACTATATAAAAGAGCTAGTAAATATACAAGCTACTAAGCACAAAGTTTATGAGTTGATCCTTTCCAAGAAATACGATGTTTTTGTTACGTTAGTTAGTGATCCCCTTTTCGGTTATTTTAATCAAGGGATGAAACTATCTATAAGTAGGTTTATTTTTATCGTTCCTTCACACATTGTTTCTTCTTAATTTTTTTTCATGAGAACATGAATAATCTAATATCAATGGCACCAAATGGAGGACTTGAATAAAGAAGAAACTTGAACACAAAAATAGAGAAATACAATGTAAAAATAAGAATATGAAAAATGTTGTTTTATGATTAAAATTTTAAAAGCAAGAAGATGATATAATGGAATGAAAATTAATAAAAGTTGGATTCATAATAATGAAGATCAGCTGACCTAAAAATGACTGGTTTAATGCAAGAAGCTTGTTAACTTCTAAACTTCACTTTGTATACTTTGATATAATTGTAGACCTGAACTTCACAGATCCTGCAGTTGTGCAATATCTAGAGGTAATTATGTTGCTTTATCATATGTTTAGGTGCATACCTTTTTACTTGCCATAAGCTTGAGTTGTTCAGAAAATATTCATTGGTCTATTTGGTCTATTCATTTATTTCCAGTTGTGCATATTCTTTTTGCATCTAGGATTAATTGAGTCACCTATAAGGAAATCACCTTGGTCCACCATTTCTTTATATGCAACATCCATGTTTCTGTTTGACTCCTTATGAATAGGGTTGCAATGCCAATACTTTGAAGTTGCAGTGACTATAAAAATGTTTATTTCGTAAAGAGTACACTGTCACTTTGTGTTTAGCTCTACGCTATAAAGAATGACTTCTTGCCGTCATAGATGTCAATGACCTGTTTTAGATAACTACCCTTATTGACTACATATCATACAACTTGTGAATCAAAAATGATCTTCATTCAAAGTGCCCAATTCGCATAGTTGATTTTGGTGAATTGTGAATTGTGAAATAGTACATGGTTATTTATAAAGACAGTGAAGAATTCTAGACTAACTTAAAGGCATTTAATGTTATAATATAAAGAACAAAACATTTTCAATGACATAATAAAATTCATATAAAGAACAAAGCTAACTTATATGTCTTAATTTTAGTGTAACTCTCTCTTGGTAATTCCAGATAAATCAAGGTTAGAGTAATTTGAGTCTACATATATACAACTTTAAATGTCTCTTCAGTTACAACAAATAAATTTGTTTAAAAAGTCTCTTAAATTACAAAAATTAATTTGTTTAAAACTGATAGGCAAAACTCTTTAGTGAACTTGCACTTAAAATATAATTGCTCAACTGATTCTAGTTGTTCTTCACGTAAATTGCATTTATTGATTAAATTTAGGAAAGGTAACCTATCCAAGGTTGAAGTTAATCAATGAACATCGGCCTCTAGAGGAATGAGACTTTAGTTTGCAGATTGTTATCCCAAGCAAACCTAATCTAGTTGACTTTTCCCCCTACCTAGTTATCTTTCAACTTATAATTTGTGCACCCTACGATCCACACACTGACCATACATCTTGATGAAAGTTACAAATGACTTATTGAGGGAGCTGGATTTCAATCAGAATTTGCACCTACTCTAGTTATCATAAAATAATGATGCACTGTCATCATTTCCCACTTCACAGCAAATAAGGTTTGACATTTATTTTCTTAAAATCAGCAGCTGTGAGAAGAAATGTGAATAACTTTGATGCTTCTATAGCTCCAAGAAACTCCTCTGTTTTGAGTAACCTATATGAATCTATTATACCTATAAGGATTTCTTTTAGCTTACAATGACGTTGATATGCATAAATGCCAATTCATGAATCTTATCTATGCTTAACTCTACAGCAAAGTCCTTAGCATTTAAATGGAAATCCCTTTGTACTTTACAAATGAAATTCGATAGTGTCAGTTGACAAACAAAGCTTGAAACAAATCTGCCCTTTTCCTTTACTCTTAAACTCCTTGCTTAATACGAATTTCATTAGGATAGTTATTTACATTCTATTAAAGATGTCATTGTTTAATATGTAAAGAACAGGGCTTGGAATAAATTACAGAATGAGGAAGCATAATGTAGGCAACATCAGTATCTTTTTTCTGTTTAGATAAGGATTAATATGCTATCACCATAATGAACAAGAGAATATGGCTTGCTCACATTATCAGTTCTATAACAAAGCTTGAAATTATGCTGCTTGTTATTTGAGCTATGTAAGAGACACAACCTGAATTGCTTTTATTTTTGTTTACACAAAGCATCAACATCCAGTCCATGGCTTTCACCATTTCTTTATATGCAGCATCCATGCTTCTCTTTGACTCCTTATGTATAGATTGGTGTTTGACGTAAAAGTAGCTGCACTTGTTGATGTTAATGTTAATGTTACATTTCAGGTATTTTTAACTGAGAGTTCAACAGATCCTGCAGTTGTGCATTTTCTTCCAGTGGTGCAATATCTAGAGGTAATTATGTTTCTTTATCATATATTTAGGTGTTGCCACATTGGAAGAACAAATGTTTAATTGAGTCTCTGCATTTAAAGAACATATGATATATTGACTGCAAAACCATGTAGAAGGAAGGATAAAAAAGGAGAATGTATAAGTGTACTACATAATCCATCTATGCTCTTGTTAAGCTCTTGTATTGATTCTTCTCTTGTAAGTTTCCAGAAGTAAAAGACAGTCATGATATCTTAACTTTTTAGAAGAGATGGGAACTCCAAGATATTTACATAGGAGGCAGTGAGTATTCAATCTAGTAATCATGGGATTGTAAGAAGAGATAGCTCTACCCTATAATGAATGACTTCTTGCTGTTATAGATGTCAATGAGCTTTTCAGATAACTACTCTGGTATATGTGTTACTTCTGCCTTTCTCAACCTCAAATCATGAATCTACCTCATATATCATATGCACTCCATATTTTGAAATCAAAGGGTTGTTTGTGTTAAATCATTTGTGGCTGCTGTAGAGATAGCTTCTATAGGTGTTATGAGTTCCAAAATTTGGTATCTTACGGATAAGGTGAAAATATCTTCAATTTTATCATGTTCTTTCTTGTTTTGTTGTCCAAAATTGACAAGAAAGTTACAAGATCAGTATTTGTTTTTGGGTCCTTTTGTGGTCATCAATTGGTCTTGAAAGTCAGAATATATGTACCATTCTGGAATCCATACATTTAGAAGGAATAATCCATATGGCTGGATTAATCAATATGGTTTTTTAACCCCAACATTCTGTTCAATATTCAAAAATGAAACCTCTTTGTAAATGTTCCATGCTGTGATTTCTTTAACAGAAAAGTTTAATGTCAAGTACAAAACCTATGAAAGGTATTAAATTTGCTTGCTTCCACTTGAGGTCTTTTAAAAGAAGAGTTACAAATGTTTATCAATGAAAAAACCTATGAAAGGTATTAAATTTGCTTGCTTCCACTTGAGGTCTTTTAAAAGAAGAGTTACAAATGTCTTGCCAAATATTAAGCCATCACCAACTACTTAGCTTTAAGTGAGTCTGACACTTCTAAAAATAAGTAAGAAGTAGAAACTAAATGACAAGAGCCTCTAAGATTGCTAGAGAGGGAGACTTTATTTAAAGAGGAAATTTACCTTGCTAGACAAAATTCTTATCTAATATAATTAATTATAGAAGGAAATGACTTTGGAGAATGGGAAAAGCACCTATAGATGGACTTAGAGAGAAAGAAGAGATTACAAATTATTAAGAGAAAGTGGATGGAGTCGTTCGTCTATATTTTGTTGCACTTCTGTCCATATGTTTTACAGTTGTGAAAGTGTCTTTGAATTGCTGTGCAAATGTTTTATAACCATATACATGTTGTTTAATACATAATTTTAAGCATGATAGGGGAAAAAAGAAAAGAAAATATGACTTGAAAACTTAAGAATATTCAAAGCAAGTAATGATCATTATGACTATTGTATATATTATTACCATATAGTTGTATGTATTGAAGTTTTGAACATTTACAATGGAAAAAAATGAGTAGACATTTATCAAACATGTGACGGGTTTTGTCACTTTCTGAGTATGCATTCATACAAAACAGGAATTTTCTTGCAAATCTGCATCATTTACATGTGCTAACCTTTCGCATACTTCCAAGGCTCTAAGCAGCAAATCATGTGTTTGAAAACGAAAAGGTTTAGACATGCAAATGATTAAACATTTGAATGGCCAAAGTTTGATTCTTAGTGTGTTTGAATGTATCTCGTAAGTGGTACTCTGACTGTTTATGTTAGGCAGATTGAGTTTTTCCAACATTTATTTTGTCCTCATCAAGACATTGTGATTTTGCCTAACCTGCTTATATTCATTATTATGTCTAAGAAATATGTTTCAAAATCTTAATTAAGATCTAATACCATTGTTAATGTAGGAATATCATTATTGCTAGAATTACCAAGCAAAAGTTACCGTGGCTAGAATCTTCAATCTCATACTAACATAAATAATTTTGTGTTATTCAAAGAAAAAACAAACGTTTTGGCTTATAACCATGTGTAAAATTACTTTATAATTGAAGATTATTAAATAGCTAGGCTGTTGAAGTATTCAAAATGGTTTAGAAGTATTCCATATTGTGAAGACTCAACTTGCTTGTGTATCAGTTCATGGAAAGTGGAAACGGACAATTTAGCCTCACCTATCACGAATTTTAGGTTTGCAATCCTCAAGTGGTGTCCATTTTCTCTAGTCAAGATTATGCAAATTTTAGAACCGATCAAATCTACTTCCAGAGAAAGGGACAGAAAGAGAGAGGGAGAAGAAAACAAAAAAGGAAGGAAAACTGGGGAACTCGGTTCAAATTTTATCAGAAATAGTTAATATATATACAATCTCAACAGCTGCAAACAATAATCGCCTTTTACCTTTCTTGTAAGAACTTTGCAGTTTTCAACTGAACCAGTTTAATATACATGCATCTGTAATAGTTTACGTCAATCCATATTTCTCAAGGGTTTGATGAACCTGGACTATGGACTATGCTTGTACATATGCAGATGACATTCTGAAATTTTCGTTATGAAACCATTTTGGCTAACCAAAGCTCACTGTAGTTGGATCTAGCCTTATGATGTACTAATTACGCACAGAATTAAACTTATCCTCCCATTGGTATTGTCTATAGATGTTTGACTGACATTCACAGCAAATCATATATATTACACATGTTGCACGAATGTTACAAATTAATTTCTACTACCCAGAATGTTGACTTTGGTCCCTGTTTGTATTATATAGCTCAACACTGTCAGTTAAACTTGAATACGAATATATTTCCAACTAAACTTGCAAAATATTAAATGGGATTTTATCATTGATGGGTTCTCATGAAGGCTTTGAACCAGTCTTGACTGCTCTGCAACAACTGCTTCAAGCGTTAGACTATGATGGAATTTATTCAACACCAAATCTACTTGGTTCAAAATTCAGATTTCTGTCTATATAAATTATGGTTCATTCCTATAGATTCAATCATCTACTCCACCAAATAAATGGAGATATTATTCTTTGAACAGAAGATGAAAAGCATAGATAATGACATTCCTTTAGATTATATTGACGTCTATTTCCAACTGTAAGTTACGAGACAAGTTGACTATTCTTGCTTTCCTTCTTAAATTCTATGCTCCCAAAGGTCAAATTACCTCAAATAATGTCTCACTTTATTTCGCAGTTTTCAAAGGGGTAGCTGTTTGATTCCATTGTATCTACATATGATAAATAAAACGGTGGAAGATATTAAAATCAGAGATCTTGACCTATGTATATATTCTGAGATGAGGATGAGTTTCCTGATTATGGTTTCTAGTTCACATTTTAGTTTCAGTTCGTTTGTCGGTAGTAAAACCTGCAGGATAATAAAAGAATTCTAGACACTTTAAAGGAAGTGATGAAAAGTTTGATGTTAATTATATGGTGTTGAATGCTATAGTTACAAGTTGGCAAATAGTGTCAGGCACAGCAACTCGCCATATAAACATTTCCTCAAAGCCCATTGACCTATCCTTTGCAGGTTTCATTAATTAGCAACTATATTCATTGCTTGATTTCAGAGATGGTGACCCTCATGATGTCCATTTCTTTTTCTAGCCATTCAATATTGGAATTCTTCAAGCTTTGTCTTCCCTTCTTGGTTTATGCTGCCTCTTACTTTAGGGATTCTTTGACACGGTAACAAGGTAGTTAAACTATGATTAATCTAATTACTTTTATCATTTGAACGTAGGCTTAGATTGTTAGATCATAAACCAAAAGGAAAGAGTGTCTAAATTGCCAAAGTAACATGATCTCTTGCGACTTTCTTTGCATCTAACACAATCCAATGGAAGATGATGCGTGTGTGAGTGTTTGTAATTGTCTTAACAACTATGCAAAATGACTTGGAAACATGGGAGTCTGTCAAAATCAAACTTTTGGGCAAAGTGGGCGTTGTTGATGATGAGGAGCTTATCATGAATTGAAGTTAGTTGGTGCTTTTGGGGTGATGATATGACAAAATTCAGAAAGTATTTGAGAAACAAATCATGGGCTGAAGTCTTCTTGCGCATCATGTCTGGTGGTCCCTCAACGGTACGATCTTACCAAACCCAAGTAGAAAAACACGAGAAATTGGAAAGAGACATGCATTGATTGATAAGAAATTTTATAGGCCCACGCTGAGGCTTGAAGAGTTAGACTTGACCTTGGGAATAGTCTGATTGACTCAGGGAAAAGCTCTTTAAGGACGTAAGACATATATTGATGGTGTACCACACAAATCTTGATGAAGAAAAGTTCACAGTTTGATTTCAGATTTGAACATTCAGACTTAATTAACAATAACAAATCAAATTATATGTACTTAAATTCAAATTCAAATAGTTAAATTCAGATTTAATTAAACTCGAGCCTTAGAGATTCCGGCTCAATCCAATCCGTTAACACTCCTGCACGGTAGGTGGGGAATGCCTAACACTCCTGCACGGTAGGTGGGGAATGCCACTCGTGTACACAGTTAAAGTTCTCAGAACAACATATAAATTGGTCTAAGTCCATTATATGAAAGAGAGAAAAACTAAAAACAGTCTTTTGTTGGAAGTCCATGTTACTCATTAGTTGGGATGGACAGGGCAGTGATTGAAGCCCAAATACTAACAGTCAAGAAAGTACAAGAAAACCATGAATTATGAATACAAAAGGTAAAAAGTGTTTTGTGGTACAGGTGTGAATGATGTATGAACTCTAGTCTGAATGAATCTGAAGATGCAGTTGGATAAGACGAGAGCATGGATGTTTCCTGTTTTAGCTTCCGCATTCTGCAGTTTGATAGTTTTGATTTGATCAGGTTCTTGGCATGAGTGAAATCTATGCAAGAAACCAGAAATAAAATGAAAATCCAACCAATACAAATCAAAATCAATAGTGACAGGTTGGGGAGAAATTTTCTTTACGAGATTGTATATTAATCAAATAATCAATGTATTAAGTAAATAATTTACAGTTTCCATATCCTATTGACTAGTCGCATTCCTGCAAACAAGTAGCTGATGAAGAACAGCATACCATAGATTCCTTCGTTCGTTGAATGATCATAACCATGGTAGGAAAGTAATCATTTGGCAGTCCAATATGCGTAATTTGAGTGGGTAATCAGGTAGCGATTCTTGTATCCTTATCATCTGTACATCCAATAACCTTTTCTCAGTCACTTTCCATGAGATCTGCAATAGTGATCTTACCACAGTTCGTTGTATCTAATGAGTCAAATTGGTTGCTAATCAGCAGGATGTCTTTATCGGCAACCTTCCCCATCTCTTTCAGCTTATATAGAACAAACTCAGATTTGCTGCAGACATTGAAAAAAAAATCATATTATCAAGTGCTCATGCTTAGACCTTGTGTATAGCGAGAAGCAAGCTTACATCTGAAACTTTTAGATACATATCTAACAATGGTCTTTTTATCTTGTTATACAATAAATAGTAAAACTATACCCTGTTGTTACATTTTAATCTATAACTTGTCATGGACTTTCATTCTCATGTTTAAAGGACGCAGATCTCTTGATTTACTGCTGGAAATTTTCTTATCCCATCAGTTTATCACTTCCACTAGATCTTCCATTAAATTTTCTTATTGAGTTCTTCAGAATGTAAGTTAATGGAACTGTTAATATCGGCTTGTCATTATCATCAATTGCTAGAACCTGAGTCCAAGTAGTGTTATGCTGCTTAGCGATTTTTGTTGAAATCTTTTCATTTCTAGATAACTTTTATGTGTTATAGCTTCAATTTTGTAGGAAATAATGTTGATAGCATCTAACTAACAACAGCTATTCATTCCTAGCTTCTCTTTAAATGCTTCTGTTCTTTAGTTTGTATAGTATTTAGTACATTCTGCAGTTGGGTAGATAAGGGCATTGAAACAGTTTATAACTGCACGGATTGTTGTGAAGCTAGCAAAATCAATTTTTGTCCGGGGGAAAATGTTATTCAGAAATAGATCTAATATTCCTTGAGTATATATATCCACAACAACAACATTTTAGTATAAATTTCATACGAAGCAAGGTCTAAGGAGGAATAATAGTACACAATTTTACTCATAAGTCCTAACTAATAGAGAAGTTGTTTTTAATAAAAAAGAAAATATTTTACGAATTGTTTAAAGAAAACAAAAGCCAAAAAATGTAAACAATAATTGCACGAAAAAAGCATAGATAGAGTAAAATAAGAATATGAAAATTTAAAATAAATAAATAAATAAATAATAAAGTAATAAAATATAATAAAAGTAAAAGTAAAAGTAAACACCAAAAAAATAAAAAATAAATACAAACAATAATACTAATACTAATAAATAATAAAATAAAGATAAAAAACACTTAAACATACTATATAAAAAATAGGATTAATTACTAAAAAAGCCAAATTTTCTTCAATTTTTAATTATAGCCCAAACTTTAAAAAACAATGCCACGTGTCAAAGGACCCTCATTAATAAGACATCTTAGTGTTATTAGAAAAAGTGAGTTATATTATTAAAAAGACATCATTTTTTGATGATACTAAAATTCCAAGAGAAAACATAATAAGACAGAATCAAAAGAAATTGAATTGCGTTTGATGAGAAACCAAAGATATATCTTATTTATCATCCTTTGGTTTCTGTCTTTTTAGACTATCCCCCAAAAATGGAACTTTTTTCCTCACATTTTAAGGCAAATTTAGTACTGAATGTGTGACCTTTAATGGAGATTTCATATTCGCTACAAGAAAAACAAGGAAAAAAAGTAGAAAGTGAAGGGAAGTTGGAAGGAAAAAGAGCAGAAAAAGCAAATGTGGGGCTCTTAATTTCCTCCATCATGCATTTCTCGTTACTTTCCTTGTTTCCAAACACAAAACACAACAAGAAGAGACAGAAAGCAAGCCTAACGTGCCAATTGAGTTGAATCAAAACAAAACAAATTCAAATTAAACTGGTAGGCTTAGCTTAAGAAGAAGAAGAAAACTTATCATTATCTAAGAGGAACATTGGCAACAAGCCTAGCACTAACTCTGTCCAACCTTTTGACCATAGCAACAACCTTCTAATAACCCTCCTGGCAAAATGCCTCCACTATCCTCCCCCAATATCCTTTCCTCTTTTCTCATATCTATTACAATTGCTGTCATAGGCCCCGCCCCACTTATAGTGCACCTAAAAGCTCTGGCCTCTATAACCGCCTTCTTGATCACTTGCATCCCTAAAATCAATGGTGCTCTTTTGGGCTCCACTATCTTATCAGCTGATAACGCCTTTCCTAATCCGAACAAATCCCCTTCCAGTATAGTCGCCACTAATGGCCCAGCTTGATTGTAATTCCACATATAGTGTGACATCCTTACTTCTATTGGCAACGTCACCCTCAATTTCTTAGTGGGTGCCTCATGTTAGGGCTAACCAACACAAAGATCAAATATTTTTCTATTCCAGGAGTATCATCAAGAAACGATGTAGTTTCAATAATGTAACTCCTAATGACACTAAGGTGTCTGATTAGTGAGAGTCCCTTGACACGTGACAGTTACATCAACAAAGATAATGGTGAGATTAACGTCGGGCTAAAATTGAAAAAAATTGAAAATTTGAGCATTTTATTGCTACTTTTTAAAATTCAGGCTATAATTGAAAAATTGAGAAAAGTTTAGACATTTTTTAGTAAAACCTAAAAAATACTAAATGAGAAGTATGATAGATAAAGGTATTTAGGCTAAATACAAGTCACACGAATCAAATGAAAGGTTCAAAAAACTTATGGATAAAGAGAATGACCTTTTTATGTAAGATTTTTTATTATTATCTTAGTTTTCCAAAGTCTCCTATTGAGAGACAAGTCCTCGGTAAGCTCTAGCCTCTTCTTAATTCTTCATAGTTCTTCTTTTTCTTTTGCAGTCCTTAAGTACAATCTTCTCGCATTTTTTATTGGAGATTCGAGATGTTTCCTCTTAACATATCTAACACACCTAAATTTTGTCTCCTTTAATTTACTATCTATATTTATGATCTTATCTTTATGATTGTTACAGTTTTGGATATCCTCTTTGTTCTTATATAGAGGAATTAGTGTACTAAATCTCCACTAATTCATCCTTTTTTCATACTTGAGGATCTTATTAAAAAGATTAGCTAGTCAAGTGAGGCCTTCTTCTCTTAGGCTCTTCCACACATTTATGGGTAGCTTATCAGGTCCTACTATTCTTCAACTCTTTATCTCCCTCAAAACTCCTTTAATTTCTTCTTTTGTGATTTTTCGGGAACAAGTGAAGTTCCAATAATTCTCGGACGTTCTAAGATCACCTAAGGAGATGGGAGATGTCATCTCCGCCTTCATTAAAAAGGTGATAGACGTATCTCTGTCATCCCCCCTTAATGTCATTTTCATCCATGATCACCTATCTTGCTTCATTCATTACACAATGTACTTGATCCAAGTCTTTCACTTTCTATTCTGTAACATCCTGTTATCTCGTGTTAGGGGCTAGAACCCTAGAATAGTGTACATGAGAGTTTATTGAGAAATTAGAAAGTGCATTTCATGCTCATCCATAATACGACATACATGCACACAAGTGAATATTGATTTTTGCACATTAAAATCATTGTACATGCATTCATTGATATTTTTCGGGTATAATTGATTTATAAATGTGATTATATTGAAAATTGTGGTTTTTTATGTGTTGAAAATTGATTTGGAGAGTATACTTAATGATTTAAAATTTTTGGTGAAATTTAGAAAATTTTCGAGTATTTCTGGATTAGGAAAAATGTCAAGTGGCAAGTCAATTGATGAATGATAGTAGAAATAAGAGTCAAATGATAGTGAAAAATTTTAGATGACTTTGGGATTTATTGATAAATACCATTGAAAATTGGGAAACAATTGGAGTTGATTGGACCAAATTAATATGAGAACCTAGTTTAAACTCATAGAAATTAAACATATGGCAAGTGACAAGTGTCACTTGCCAAACCTAGTCTTTATTATATGATTATTACTTGAAAGACTATTAATCGTTTTGATCTTGCTTTCTTTTTCTACTTCGTGACTTTCTTCATCTTCTGTAAACTTCTTTACTTCCATAAATTTTCTCACCCTCACAACGCAAGCCTTGCTCTCACTTTTCACTTGCTATTTTCCTTTTTGGTTATCTTCCTTACTGTCACTGAAATGCCTAACCCTACATCCTTTGACTGTTGATGATCGTGTGATATTGGAAAGCTAGGGTTCATGAAATTTTGAAGAGTTTGGAGTTTTAAACAAGTAAGTATCGTATGGTTCTTCAAGATATGTAGAATGAAACATGCATTACGTTAGTTAACAGTTAAGTGTTTATAAAATGAGGATGTATATTTGCTGAAACGTGGATGAGAATTTAGGGTGTGCCACATGTTTTGCTTTTACTTATTTGCTCATCAATATTTCTTAAGATGTTGTTGAATGATTTTTAAGATAGAAAGATCATTAAAAATGGTGTAGGAAAAAGAGTGCAGAAAATTTATGAAAAATGATATGCGTATGCTCTGTTTTCACCGTATTTATGTGAATCTCTTTAGGTGTTTTAGAGATAAACTAAACTGAGTCTAGAGTTAAGGAAAAAGGAGCAAGGTGATGTTGTGATATGGGAAAAAAAAATTAAAATGAGAAGTTAGAGATGAAATGAAGGTGTCGAAGAAAATGAAAAAATGCATAAGATGAAAAAAAATGCAGAAAATATGAGGAATGCGTGTTTGGTATGCTCAGTTTTTGATATTTTTGATTAATCATAGATTTTGATTTGTTTGTGTGGAGTTGAATTGAAATGGAAGTAGGATTGAAGAGGAAATAATGGAGACATAGGTTAGAAATGATGGATTTAGTAAAAGAAATGAAGAAGAGATGAAAATCTGCAGTTTTGTATGAATATGCAGAATATCGTCTATCACGATCGTCCACAAGCATGATCATGACAGGGAGGGAGTCTCAGAGGAATTGCGAGGAAAAATGAGGCAGTGCACGATCGTGACAATGAAGAACCTCAAAGGAGTTGCACGTTCGTGCTGAAGAGAACCTTAAAGGATTTGCACGATCGTGACATTGAGGAGATATATGGAAAAGAACGACGATCATGACAGAGAAGAATTAGCTAGAATTACACGATCGTGACAGTGAGAGTGCAGAGATATATAACGGTTTTGAACATCTTTCACTCTTTTGGCCATAACTTCTTCTCCCGACCTCCGAATGACTTAAAATTTGAAAAACAAACTCCTCACACATTTTTTTTCTTCTCCACCAAAATTTGTGGCCATATGAATTCATTAGGAAAGGATTTATTGATGAGTTTAGCATGAAAATGGCAAAATGTGTTAGAATATTGTTAAATGGAGTATTTTCACTGAATAGACATCTATATTTTTGGTTATATCTTGATCTGTAGATATCCAAATGGGATAATTTTTGTTTTAGATTAAACTAGAGACATATGGTTACAAATTGCATAGAGGAATATAATTTTAATTTTGTCTCTAAGAATTTCAAAATCTGGCTTGAAAATGAGTACAGAGTATTGTTACAGTTTGAGTACAGTCTGAAATATTTTATGTATAACTTGCAGAATACTAAACCAAATGGTGAGAACTTGGTGTCGTTAGAAACTTAAGACTTTTGGGAACATTTTTTCAGAAGAAGGTGATGCCTAAATACTTCATTTTTCTTATCTTAATGACCATGAAAAATGGATCCGAAAATCTATTTTTAGAAAAAAAAGGCTGGAATGATCAATTGAGTTATGAACTTAGACTCAATTTGTTTTATTGAGGTGTAAACCTAAGTTCAAATTAGACTTATGTGAGTTTTGATATTTGAATGATCTCGACTTATGTGAGTTTTGATATTTGAATGATCATGTGATGAGAATAATGGAAATATACCTAGGATTGTCATTGAGCATGCATTGTACATAATCCATATATATATGTGTGTGTGTGTGTGTGTGCATAAATGAGGACCTATATAATTGTGCAAATTTGTGATGTGTATAAATGTGTATGTATTGCATGATTTAGAAGAGTGATTTGAGTGACTACATCCAGATGTTGCTGGGACTTCGAGGTAATAGCTTTCTGGAGCAACTTGTGAGTAACCTAGATAGTCTCACTTAATAAATTGTTTGTCTTAAATGTTGTATTGAATTAAACTGTGAATGTGATTGTGTTGATTTCGGATATTGAATGTCTGAGGTGTTTGATGCATGAATGAGATATTATAAGTGCTCTTTGTATGTGAATCTAACAGAAATAAGTGTACTCCACATAACTGTTGGATGCCGGACCAAGGTTTGATGATAAATGTGAATGAGAATGCGATAGTGAATATTACTGTGTAATGTTGAACACTTTTGATTGACTGAATTTATGTGAGGTATTTCATTATAAGAATGTATGATCAGATAATGACAATTGTAACCTGAGTAGCTACCAAAAATGAGCTTAAAGCTTAGAATGTGATTAAGAGCCAAAGGCTCGCTATGTATAATGAGCCCTGTATCCTTAACAAATAAGGGACAGTTATCAATGAGCCTAATATCCATAATAGATATAGGACAGTTATAGGCACTCGGTCACAACAATGTAATAATCGTAAATGAGTCTCATGAGTATTGTATATACATTTAATACGTATGCATGAATGATTGAAATGTATTGTTGACTGGTATTTGAATGAGAACGTGAAAATTGTGAACAAAATGTTATGTGATGCCACATGAGGATAAATAAGATGACGTGAATTATGTGCTTATATGTGTTGATGTATTATATGAATTAAGTGAACCATCGATGATGGTTACCTCAATGAGTTCGCAAAACTCACAAAAATTGCAACGTTGACATTTTAGGACTGAAAGAGGACACTAGTGTTAGAGCGACTCTACAAGAAGCATAATTCTTATACTTTTGGATACAGGAAATGACTCAAAGGTCGGTCAGCTGAGATTGAAGGATCTAGTTAAAATTTTTTGTATAATTCCTCATGTATGTAGCATGTTCTGTAATTAGTCTTGGTAATGTACATATATGGATGTTTGGTAAAGCTACAATGTATATTCGATTTTTATGAAATGAAATAAGGAATTTTGGGTTTTTAAATATTGTGATAATTACGCTTTAAATGATGATGCCATGACTAAATAAGTGTCGTGATTGCTTTAGCATGCCACCC
The DNA here is from genome assembly GCA_026413385.1 of Erythroxylum gracilipes. NCBI lineage: Eukaryota > Viridiplantae > Streptophyta > Magnoliopsida > Malpighiales > Erythroxylaceae > Erythroxylum > Erythroxylum gracilipes. The sequence goes on along the minus strand of JANZLC010000002.1, from coordinate 13,581,116 downwards.
TTGTAGGGTACATATTTGGATATCACTCAGGATGTCAGGTACGTGTCTTGCGAAAGTGGGGTGCTACATATTCCCTAACTCTCACCAACTTATAAATATTCCTTTCTTTGTCTTTAGTTTCCAATCGTTATATAATCTCTCATAAGCTATATTTTTAGCTTCGGAGACATTTTTTTGCTTTATTTTTGCCACTTTGTAACTTTCACTATTAATTACCTTCTCTGCTTCAGTGTTGCTATCTAATAAAGCTTTTTAGGTAACTTTCTTGATCTTTGCCTTTTTTTGTACATCTTCATTAGACCATCAAGATTCCATCTTACTATCCTTACGCTCTTTAGAAACTCCCAAGATCTCTTTAGCTGCTTGTAATTTCTACTCCCTTCCATATATGGTTAGTATCTCCTTCTAGTTTCCATTCTTCTCCAAACATTACTATATCCCTTAAGTTATTTTACAATATCCCCTTTTAGATTATACCATCTAACTCTATTATACCTTCGAGGTCTTCTCTTCTTTCTCCAACCCTTGATTATAAGATCTATAATCAACAATCTATGTTGTTGACAGGGTATCACATTGTAATCTTTGCAACTAGGTCGATCGCTCCGCTTTATAAAGAAGTAGTTAATTTAAGTCTTCACGGTTCTATTCTTAAAAGTCACTTAGTGCTCCTCTTTTTTTTTAAAAAAAAAAGAGTTGGCTAATATCAAATCAAATGCTACTGCAAAGTCTAACAAAGCAATCCTACTGCCACTCCTATCTTCGTACCTAAAACTCACATGAGCTTATGAATACCCATCCTTGATTGCCCATATATGGCCATTAAAGTCTCTCTTATAATAATTTTCTCGTTAGAGAGAATTTGTTGAATTGCCTCATCTAGTTCTTCTCAAAATTAACGCTTAAGTTGTTCTTCTAACCCTACTTGGTGTGTATAAGCACACACCATATTGAAAACAATATCTAAGGACAAAATTTTATCACTAGTCCTCTTTATCCCCGCAACATTATGTATGAGTTCCTTTACAACCAAGATCCATGCATCATTTCTTTTCCTCGAACACTCTGAATACTAAAGTTTGAACCCATTTATCTCTTTTGCTTTGACCTTCATCCATTTTGTCTCTTAGATGCATGCCACATGAATTTTATATTTATCTAAAATCTTCACTAATTATGACTTCCTTGTAAGAGTCTCGATTTTCAATAAACTTATCCGCAATTCATTAATATCTGTTTCCTTAGACCTAAAACTCACCCAAGGATTAACATTTTTCTATCATCAAAATTCATTGTCATCCCTCCCACCCTAAATACCCAACACAAGCTAAGAAAAGTAACAACAGACTGGAACTTAAAAATTCAGATAAAAAAGGATAGACTAGTAATAAGCTACAAGGTTGAACTACTAAAGCAATTTAAAACTTGCATCAAATAATCTATACTAATAGCAACACTGGAAATAAATAGCAACAGTCAAAAAGAAGAAAGAAAATAATCAAAGAAGATAAATATATTAAAAAGTCACACCAACCAAATTTCGAAAATCTTTTTACTTTTTGAAAAAAAAAAGCGAAAAAATGTGTTTTTTTTTGGATCCTGTGGAACAAATGTGGTTATGGCACAGGTGTCTTCTCTGGATTAACTCCAACTTGTTTTGCTCTGTTTGTTTCAGTTAGTGGCTTAACCTAAAAGATATAACCTCACATGTCACTAGATCTGGGAAACTGCTTTTGTTAATTGCATATTCATTTCTAATCTTAGTGAATCTTTGTTTATTCGATTCTAGCAGCATTAAAACTAATAGATGATCAATCAAACTTATAGTGTCTATATCTGATAGAAAACTATAATGACGAATGTTACCTGATTGACCCATCATGATCCAGGTCTGCTGCTATCAAATCACCCATGGTGACTTTTCTTTGGAGAACCCATTTAGCAATCCTACGGTTCCTTTTCTCTATCCTAAGCTCGGCAAGATACAGGAAAGCCCTGGCAACTGCCAATGTACTTACTAATAGCCAAACAATTGCGAAACATCTTCCAGTTACAGTGGTGAAAGCATAATCTCCATAGCCAACAGTTGTGACAGAGGTAACAGAAAGATAAAAGCTATCAACCCAGTTCAGTGTCTCCAGGAAGTGCACTGAAATTGTTCCTATGGCTATGCATCCGATTACTACTGCCAAAGCCAACGCCACTTTGATTCTAATTCTCATTCTTCCTTTAGCTTTATCAATCATATAAGCTCGAACCATCGTATTGAACCTATTCTCATCCACAGTGCTCAACAAAATGGCCTCTTGCCTGTCGCAGATGTATGTGACTAGGCCATTAAGCAGGATGTCAATGAAACCGAAACCAACCAATATGAAAGCACAAGTAAAGAGCTTGGTGAACGTGGAGTCTGGAACAATATCACCATAGCCAATGGTGCAAAGTGTAACCACAGTATAGTACACGGCGTCAACAGGCTTGTAGGTGGTCTTGCCCTTAAAGCTTCCAGTAGCAAGGAAAATTATAACGACAGTGACGAGATACAAGGCTACACCAATAAAGGATTGTTTCACAATCAGAGGGACTGATTTCCGGGGTGGTCTGGGGTCAAAAGAATCACTGAAGGACTCCCTGGCTTCAGTGAATACCGATGGTGCAGACAGGGAACGATGGGTGATTCTGCGTCTGCCCTTGTTCAAATTGGCAATGAGATTCACATATGAAGCTGTACTTGGTGTTCTGATGATTGGAATAACGGCATCATTGTTGACGAGATGCGCAGCTGATTGACGCCCCTTTCTGGGTGATGGTCTGCTAGGCTCTTCATGTGTTGGCTTGGAGGAGAGAAAAGGCTCATCCATGTTGGATCAACCATGGTAATCACACAAATTGGAGCAACTCTCCTTCCTTTGTTTCTTCCCAGAGACAGCTTCTCCCCCAACAGTTGCAATTATAGAACTACCTATAAGTCAATCCTCTCAACGAAGAAGGTTTGGTTTCCACACCATACCAGTTTACATCTAACATTCAAATGAAACATAGCAATCTGTCTGCCAACTGCCACTCATTAAGACTCCCAAATATCGGGGTTGACCCTTTGCTACAGTTAGCCTTTTAGATTCCGCAAGTTTTTCGTTTTGGTGACTCTTGGATTGTTTTTGAAATCGATCATTTAGATACGTCTTTGACATAAATTAAAATCAAGGAGCTTGCAGATAAAGCAGACACCTGTGACAGAGAGATCAAAATCAATGAAGAGAGTTCCAGATTCTGCTCCGGTTTGGTGATTTGATTGCAATGTGTCAATCACTCGGACAGTAAAAAACAAACGAAACGTAATTAATGGAATCTCCTTTGTCGCAGGATGATACGTATATTCTTTCAATCATATTTTATTAAAGTTAAATCTTATATAAATATATAAAAAAGATATGATAAAATATAATTAGAAGAGAATAATTGAAATAAAGAATTAAATGTACAATATGTGACCATCACCTCATAGGTAGGATTAAAAATTAATAAAAAATATGTAAGTAATTTTGGTGATTAATAATAAGTAATGGGCAAAATTGTAATTGATGTGGTAAGAATAAAAGTATCATTTAATTAAAAAAAATCCAGTTTGTTAGTAAAGAAAAGAAAAATTTTACCTTTTCTTTTGACTCAACACATTCGTCATTTTGTTGAATTGTGTCAAAGACTGAAACCAAAGTCCATTTTTTTTAATCTATAACATAAGTTTGTAATTTTCTTTCCTTGTGTACTTGACCCTTGTTCTCTCTTCTTTGTTATTATTATTTTTGTTGTTTATTAAACAAACATGGAAGTGTTAAGTGTGCCATCAAACAAGAATTTTTATGTATTTTGCCATTGTTCTCTCTTATTAGTTATTATTTTTGTGCTATTTATTAAACAAACACACGTGTACTATCAAACATCAATTTCACCGTTTGTTTTATCAAGCAACCATTTTTCAAGGTTGTCTATTGACTATTTTCTTGCTATTTGTGGTATCAAGCAACCATTTTCTATTTGGAGTATTGTGTTTGGAGAAGTACAGTGCCTTGTCAAGTTTTTCAAAACTTTATATAAATTTAGGGTTAATTGTAAAAAAATCACAAACTTTAGTCAATTATGTAATTCTAGCCCGAACTTTAAAAAGTAACAATAAAATACTCAAATTTTCATTTTTTTCAATTATAGTTCAATGTTAGTATTTTCGTTAAGTTTATTAACATGGCTTGCCATGTATTCCAAAAACCTAACTATTAATAAGTGCAACCAAAATTAACACAACAAATAAAGATTAATGAAACAACATCCTTTAATTACATAATTAAAATGACATCGTTATTTAAAAATAACCTAAATTAGATTACATAGTCTCGATGACCTCACGCTTTGATTTAAGTTTTTTCTTTTGTTTTCAGTTTGTTCTCCCGATGCCCTCATTTTTTGATTTTAAAAGAGCATGCTGGTGCAGTACGATGTGATGTGAGAGTAGTTTGGGGAGTTGGAAGAACAAACAAAAAACAAAGGGTTGAGGATATAACGAAGAGTTGAGGCTACATAAATTGATTTAAGGATTCTATTTTTAACAACGACGTCATTTCATTAATCTTCATTTATTGTATTAATTTTGGATGACATGTATTAATAGTTAGGGTTTCGAAACACGTGATAAGCCACATCAGCAAACTTAACATAGACACTAACATCATGATATAATTGAAAAAATTGAAAGTTTGAGCATTTTATTATCACTTTTTAAAGTTTGGGTATAATTGTAAAATTGAGCAAAGTTTGAGAATTTTTTGTAATTAATCCTATAAACTTATGAGAGTTTGAAGTGGTAATGTTGCAATAAGAAATGACAAGTAAAGGTTTGCATGCTTTTGTTGTAAAATATATATAAAATGTGAAACAAAGTTTGAAATTAGCAAGATTTGAACATGGTTGGTATTTGTTTAGAGTGAAAGCTGACATAGTGGGAAGTAAAGAAGGGTTTGAAAAGATAAACAAAGAAGAAGATCACCTAAGTTCGAGCATCGAATCATCTTGACGCATTTCTATTTACTGTATACTATATATTAGTATGTGTATTTGTGACTATTTAACATACTAATTTATGTTGTACAATATATTTTGTATACTGCGGTGCTATTTTCTAAATAATATTGTAATATCTATAATGTAATGCAAAATTGTAGAGGATATGAGTAATAAAATGGAGAACAAGATGAGTTGTTTAAATGCGACTACGTCACGTAATGAGGTGGTACTTGAAGTTGGAATGGAATTTGAAAGTTTGGAAATAATTTTTTGCTTGTACCAAAAGTTTACAAGATCCCATAAGTATAGGTAGTGGAAGACCTTGGGTGAAATGCTCAGGTCTATTGTCGATTGGATAAAGTGTTTGAAATATAATAAAGTTTGAAGATGTGCACAACCATGAACTAACTCCAAGTAATATGAGGTTTATCAGGTGACATTAAGTTATACATAGTCAAGTTAGACATAGATTAGAAAAAGGATAGTATTCTTGGCCAAGCTTAGGCTGGCCAGGTCACGAGCTACCGGCCGAGGTTGTGCCAGCTTGTGGCTCGAAGGAAAGGTGCAAAACGACGTTGTTTTGCCAATTTAAAAAAAAAGTGTAGAAGGGCTAGGCCGCAGGCCACCCAGCCTGTTGGTTGGGCTGAGCCGAGTTAGGCGTTGCCCAAACCTGGCCCTACCCGGTGCCATCCCTAGTTTGATGATATATAAAATTACATGTTTAATGTTTTTAATTGGGTGTGATGATGTATGAGGAGTGAAATTTGGATACTTATTTCAATGAAAACGAAGAGAGTGTTAAATATATGAATAACCACTCCATTATATTTGTTCAATATGTAAAAACTTTTATATGATTTGGTAATATATACATGTGGGTTGTTATGAATATTTGAAATAGATAATATATGAAAGTAGTGATGTATACGAAAGTAATTGTAAACTAGCGTCTCTTTCTTCTCCAAATTGTGAAAATTTTCATTTCTTTCCAAATTGTGAACTAGTTGTAGGCTTCACTTTAACCACTTATGCTAACTTGATATTTATGAACAATCTTATAAGTGATTGATATATTTAAGTACCAAATTTTCGATGGTTAATATATTATCATGGTCATTTATAAATGAAAGAAATTTTCAATGTTTCAATATCAAAACAACCATTATCGACCGAAGTTATATTCTTCAACTTGATCCTTGTGTTGCGAATAAATGTATACAAATGATTATATAGGATATGTCATTTATTATTTTGTTTACAAGGATTCATAATATTGTATTTAAGAAGTCATGATATTTTTTACTCACTTCTGTATTTTTATAAATTCATAAATAACATTAAATTTGTTATATAATCTTAAAATTTTATTTTTTTTGCATGTCTATTTAGATAAAATGAAGAAATGACTCATATCTTACATTTGTAATTACTTATAGCTTACATTTTAAAGTGAAGGGGTTATGTGTTATAAGTGATAGTATTTTTTTTCTTCATATATAAAAGTAGTATTAAATGTATGAAGTTATGTTATTATATGTATTAAGGCATAGTATTGAATGTGCTCAATCATGGTATTCTCACATTTACTTGAAAGTATTATATATTTGTTATAAGAAATGATATTTTTTCTTCAAATTAATAGTATTGAAGAATGATATTCATTGTACTCCATTATAATATTTTGATATTAAAATGAAGGTTGTTACATAACTATTATGAACAATGATATATTTTGTTCATCTGAGTGGTATTGAATTTATAAATTTATGATATCATATATATTGAGCTATGGTATTCATTATGCTCAATCATAGTATTCTCATATTAAAGTGAAAATGTTACTTATCTATTATGAGTGATGATGCTTTTTATTCATAAGAGTTTTACTGAATATATAAAGTGATCGTATCATATGTATTGGTGCATGATATTGAATACGATCAATCATAGTATTCTCATATTAAAGTGAACGTGTTGCAGATTCGTTATGAGCAATCGTATTTTTTTTTCATAAGAGTAGTGTTAAAGGTATGAAGTTATGGTATTGTATGCATTAAGGCATGTCACTTTTTATACTCAATCATGAAAGCTCTAAAATTTTATAACTTTTAATTTCCTCTTGTTAGGTAAAAAAATCTTGAGTGTCAAATTGAGATATTAATGCATTTTGTCTGGTCGGGGAAATTTGCAAATATGTTAATTATTTTTATTTCAAATTAAGAAACGTAGGAAATGTATTATACTTCTAACATGAGGGTATTAATGGTCATGTTTATTAATACATGCTTTAGAATATGCACGTGTTAATGGTCGCGTTAAGCTCTAAGCATATAGTCAAGATGACTAACTACACATGGTATGAAACACGTGTGTTATGGGGTGTATTTTTATGTACACACCTAACAAAACGATTTTATTTATGCCCGTATTCAACTATAGGAGATAGATATTAAATCGAGCGTTATTGCAGTTATCTTAATAAATTTATAAAGTTTGTATTGCTACATCTTTAACATGGCTTTGTTAATAAGTATGGTCATAAAGCAATGCTTTTTTGGTTTAAATGTTAATAATAAAAATTTGATGTATTATATAAATTTCTTGAAACTCATGTCATATTTCATTAATGAGAATCAATGATAAAATGGCTTAACGTTTGAGTTTGGAGTTCTTAACACTATATTAGTTTCTTGGCATTAATTTGTTATATATGAGGGTTTTTTTATAAGTTAAACTATTATTTCACATATTCTTTCTAGTAGTTGCTTAATTTATTGTAAAATTTAAATTCTAATTTAGTAGGTCTACATTAACCAAAATTTGAAAGTTGTATGACTAAATATTGTGTTATCAATTTACAGAAGATAGGGAGTAATACAAGGCACAAAACATAGGGTATTTCTTTTTGTGTTATCCTGTATATCATAAATGGAGTTCTACTTTATGCAAGAAGAGCTTCAGTTACATGAAATTAATGCTTTAATTTAAGTAAAGTTCGTACAAAATATTATCTGTTATATTATGTACGACAATTTCAATAAAATTTGCATTTGCTATAAAAGGAAAATTTTATTGAAGATATGGCTAAAAAGTTCTTATATTAATTTCATGCCTTTAACTAATGCAATTATGATTATGTAAAAGGTTTCATTTGGTTAAAAATTTCATTCATTGTTGTCAATCTAAGGTCATTGGTTTATTTGATAAACTGAAAATAATTTATCTAATTATGAAAATGTTTGTTAAATTTTGTTGTTACATGGTTAGGAAGTCTTTCATCCTCTATGAATCATTGAGAATGTACCATAGTATGAAACACAATATGAAATGTCTCTACCATTATTCTAACTCAAAGCATATATGAGTATATTGAATGAGTATATTGAAGTGCTTAAAGGATTATATTATTGGAAAATAAACCAAGACCTTGTTATGGGTAAAGTGAAAAAAAAAGTTCTTTTGTTTATATATGTTTAATATAATAACTTGAAACATGAATTAAAAAAAGAAAGTAAAAGACAATAAAAGGGCATGTCAGGATTCCTAGCTCCATTATGTCTTTTCATTTAATAAAGAAGGACTAAGGTTTCTTTTAGGTTGAATAAAAATTAATTAATTAAAATTATAGTCTAACTATGATTATAATTATAATCATAGTTAAAATTAGATAAATTAAATCTACTTTTAATTCATCTTTCCTTTTCTAATTAATCATGTTATAGTCAAAGATCAAGATTGATATATAGTTATATTTCATGAAAATTATAATACTAGGAATATTAAAGTGGTTTGACTATAGTTGTCCGTATATAGTTATAACATATAATGCAATTATTTTATCATCCAATGTTCCATTTAAAGTGAAGTATGAAATTACTATCTACTTTATTTAAATATACTAATATTCAATATTTAGAAATTATAATCATATTCATTCTTACTTAATTAGTAATTGAATTATAATTGACATTTGAAATTAACCATTAAAAATATCAAATCATTCTGCTTATATAAATTCTTAAATTATTACTAATCAAGTATAGTAGAACATTACTCCTATAAAAACCTATGAAGTATCTTCATAAGTTTTGCATGATTTCATCTTGTTCTTATAAAGCTTTTGATCCAAATAATAAACCTATTAGTAGTAATTATATTTTGTTATCATCAAAACATCAATTGAAACCTTACTTGGTTTAATAATTATCTTCCTTTTCACCTTTATGGCCTTCTTTTCCATCTAATGAAGGAGATGGTGCTCCAATTACAACTTTATCCTTCTTTTATGGAAATCAACAATAAAAAAACATAAATGTCAACCATACGAAATTAAATATCATAACCATACAAAGCATCCATAAAGACCAAACCATATATGCTAATAAATTATCACTTAGCCACACTAAAAGCTACGAATTCTTACCTAATGCCATGAAAAGCACAAACTAATAATAATATATTGTCCTTTAATCCATCCCTCACCAACTCAGTCATTTTTAATGGACTCAATACCTTAAAAACCATGTCCAAATGCATGTTTAAACATATTTATCATAGACATAAAATATACATATATAAACTCCATAAAAATAAAGAGGAAGATAAGAGCGACATTGTTAGCTTACCATGTCTACTTCTCAATTTTTTAGTGGGTATGTCAATGCAATTATACCTTATTTTATAGGCATCTAAAACACAATGTGTTGAAAGAATCAAGAAATATTTTGTTTTTTTTTTTACTTTTGGCTTCTATTCAACACTAAGAAATGAGAGAAGAAGGTGTTATATTCTATTGGGTGGAAGGAGTTTTTTAAACTTCTCAAGGAAGTTTCATACAAAGAAAATTATTTTATTACTCATCTTAATATCAATTATTGTACACAAGCATATGCCAATCTATTTTTGTTTTTCACACTTTCCCTTAAAATTTTCTAACATGAATATAGTTGACCACTCAGACATACAAACATATAGTTAATTGTGTATAATATAATCTTTAATAAAAAAAGTTTAGTACATGTATATATGTCAATTCATGTCCTTCACATTATCTGTTTAAAATTTTTAGATGAATACAATTGACCATATAGACAAGTAGTTAACCATATCCAACCAAACTTTTAATAGATACAATTTGGTACACGAGCATGTGCAAATCTGTGTCTTTCACATAGTCTCTTCAAAAATTCTAACATGAATGTGATTGACCACTTAGACATGTAATTAATCGTGTTCAATAAAACTTTAATGGAAAGGTTTTAATACACAAGTGTATGTCAATTCATGTCCTCCTCATAATCCTTTCAAAAATTCTAATATGAACATAGTTTTTTAAAACTATGTCTAATAAAATTTTTAATGGACATAGTTTGGTACAAATGCATATACCAATCTATGTCCTTTATATTATCCTTTAAAATTTCTAACATGAATACATTTAACTACATAGATGTATAGTTAATCATGCTATTAACTGTAGACATGTGTCAATTTGTGTCCTTCACATTGTTTTAACACGAATAATATTGACCACACGAGCATGTAGTTAACTGTGTTTAATAAAACCTTTAATAAACACAATTTGGCACATGAACATGTACTAGTCTACTTCTTTCACAGTTTGCCTTTACATAGGCGAATGTATTACTTATCTATAACGAATTATCATATTTTTTGTAAAAACAAGTGGTATGAGATGTATATAATCCTAGTATTGTGTGTTCGTTGATGCTTAATATTGTTTGTACTCATTCATGGTATTCTTATATTTAAGTGAAGGTGTTGCTTATTTTAATACGTAATGATAATTCTTATACATAGTAGTGATATTGAATGTATCAAATCTTATTATAGTTTGTACTAAAGTACATTATTCTTTGTATTCAGTTATGGTATTCTCATTATGGTATTCTTTGCATAAGTGTGTTTTGAATGTAGTGAGTCCTAGAATAGTTTATATTGTGAGATAATATTCTTTATCCTTAACCATAGCATTCCTATTTTAAAGTGTAACTATCACTTATATTTAATGAGTGGTAGTATTTTTGGTGTATAGTGTCAATATTACATACATTAAATCCTCTTATTGATTGTATTAAGGCATTGTGTTCTTTGCTCTTACTCATGGCATTACCATATAAAAGTGAAGGTATCACTTTTTTTTAATGAATAACGGTAATTTTTATACATTAGGTGTCATATAGTACATAATAAGACATGGTATTACTTAAACTTATTTTTTGTATGATATTCTCTAATATGTAAGGAGTCAAGTGATGGTATTTCCTACATGGTCTTGGTACAATTTCATCACATGGTGTTAGTATTTTTTAAAAAAGATTATAGTTTTTACAATTTAGAGATGTGGCATTTAAATGTTAGACTCAATTTTTTTAATTTGTTAGTTATAATATTTAATTCAAAAAATTGTATTAGTAGAGATAGATGACAATATTATAGAATTTCTACAATTTATTTCTTTTCCAATAAACATATCTTTGTAGAAATTCAACATGTGGGCAATAAAAATCATACTAGAAAATATATCAACACAATCTTTACAAACAACGATCTACAATATAATCCTTTCATTATACAATAAATACCACTATATTAATAAAAAATGTCTCTATATTACATAACTATACTATTAAATTAATACAATAAATAATAACATATGTTCATAGTTGAAAATACACACAACAAATACACTCAAAACTTGATTGCATATTGGTCATGAAATGTTGCTTAAATGGGTTTATTTGGTTGAGGTGATAAATTTTCCTATTATTGGCAATATGGAGCTTATCTAGTTAAGGAGCTCGAATTGCTTATAGTTGGCAACATGGAGCTTATCTTCTTTCATCATCAATGCCTCAAGACTTCTTCTTTTCCTTTCCATTAAACTAAAACTAAAATATCAATAACTATCCATATATAAACATGAAATAGTGGATATATAGTAACCCCATAAGTTACTCACTCATTACCTTTGCATATGTTGTATTTGATGATGTAGTCTATATCTAACCGAATTTATTATCAATATAATGAGTGACATCTAAAAACATCATAGAAATAAACGAAGAAAGGACATCATACATCAATTATCATGTTATAAGGGTATTTAAAAAGTAATGAGGTGAGATTTAAGAAATATTTAAGTTCATTTTTTAAGGTTCTATACAAAAGAAACAAAAAATGAAGATGACAAGGATAATAAAGATGAAGGAAAAAGGAACCTTAGGATTATCAAGTAAGTTTTATAAATACAAATTTACTCATTCACTTCGTATACTATAAAATTAGATAATTATCCTTATCATTATTACATCTATTTAAAAATGATGAGTTGATAGCCAATGCCATGAATAGTTACTAGTTGTCAGCTACCTAATTGGGCTTGTAAACAATATAAAATCTAAATTTATTTAAAATAAATATAATAACAACAATTATTGTCTTAACTGGTATTTGTACTTATAGAGAATAATATTATGATTGGTAATTATACTTATAGAGAATAATATTGTGGTTTATATTACTAGTATATAATTGATTATCATTATCAAAGTATTAACAATCTTAAAGACAATTTTGAGTTATTATGCTTTTTGTGATTTTAGGTCATTTAAATACTTTTTAAAAACATTTAATGATAATTGGTTTAGTCTTTTGTATTCCAAAGTCTTGACATTCTTAAATTGGAAAATGATAATAAAATATTAAGATTAATTATGCGTTTATCATAATTCATATTTTGATAAGTGTATGAATGAAAACTTCATGTCCTTTTGGACGTTAAAAAGAAAATAATTCCAGCCTTATTTCTTTATCTAATGTAGTAGTTGATTATCATGCTCTATTGTTTTTTTATAAAAAGCCATTTACTTTATTTCTTTAATAGTCTATCCATTAATCTTTAAATTTATTATGCAAATTTAAACATTTTTCTCATTGAATTTTGCATTATTTCTAGCTAGTATTTTTTAAGTTAAATAATTGAATTAAAAGAAATAAGAACACAAGGTTAAAAACTTACAACCATAAGCTTAATAAAAAGAGTTACATAACCAAAAACAACCATCAAATGAGAAGTCTACTTGGTAACTAATTGTATAACATACTCTAAATTGAGATAAAGTAAGCTTAGCTTAGAGATATACATGAAAACATTCTTGTAAGAGTTGAGTTTGGAAATCTTTTAACTTAGGTTCTCAATCTTTGTTACAAATCCAAGTCTCCCTCTCATGACCATATCTCATTTGTAACTCTCGGGAGGAATTAACAATAGTTATTTGAGTTTATTGATAGTTGTGTGCAAATGAAATTTCCCAACATTTAGCCATATTTTTGCTTCAAAACAATTATATGTCAAGATTTATGAACTATTCTCTAATTCAATGGACTTATTTTTAAATACAATTTTGTATATTAAGAAATTGTCCTTGCATACATTTTGATTTAGACTGACTAATATGTTAGTGTATATTGTTAGAGTAGTGCCCTAAAGGCAATCCCTTGTACAAAGTTGTGTACAATCTTTATGAATAAATAAAGAAAGGCAT